>NW_026847438.1:239638562-239760403 GCF_025583915.1 Anolis sagrei ordinatus | reverse complement strand
ATACTTCAAATGCATAACATCAGTATAAAACAACATAAAAATTACAAACATATATAGAACAAACATCAGAATCAACAAGCTGTCGTATAATTTATACTATATGTCAGTCTCTGTTTGGCTTGTATATCACTAGTTGGGATTTACAAAAAATGAGAGGTTTGTTGGCATTCATCATACAAAGCCGCTCCCTCTTCACCCATTTCCTTCTGACCTAAAAGAAATCAAAATTATATAGATGCAAATCACTTGCATTGGGGGAATTTACACTATTGTTCTTGCCATCAGATTGACTCTGACTTATGGTGACGCAATGAATGGGAGACCTCCAAGTCATTCTATCTCCAGCAGCTCTGCTGAGATCTTGCAGGTTCAAGGCTGTGGCATCCTTGTTTGAGTTTATCATCAGTCATTTTACTTTTAATGAGTGTTCAGTATTACCAGATATAAAGGAGAAAGTAACAAACTAAGTAAAACATATTGAACAAGCAATTACTGTGTATTATTTGGTTGCCACTACAAAAACAACATCTAAATCTTGTGCACATGTTGCATGCATATGTATCGATTCCAGAAAAGTATCCACATGAAATTATTGGCTGAGTTCCTACATCAGGGTTGCTCGGCATTAATCTCCACTTGCAGCATTATGGATAAATTTTGCTACGTAGTCCTTTTGTTGAATGCTAACATTTTTCAATTGAGCCAAATGTTTTATGGAAAACACATCCAAATGTGCAAGGAAGTTACATCAATAGGCAATGCGCATCCAAAGGAAATGGTATGGAATGCACAAAACCTCTCCTGCAGACTTGAAAGGGTTACCAAAAGCTGAAGTTGATTTGAAGATACATTACAATGCCAAGATGAAGACAGTTTAGTCATAGGTCTATGTGCCTTTATTGGCATATCCATTATTTAGAATGTTTATTTTATAGCATTTTCAAGAGTGCTGTGCATCTTGATCCTCACTGAAATGAAGGGCATATGTTCAAATAAACTTGCTTAGGATTGCAGCCTTAAAGTCAGACTGATTGAATATCTAGATCTAAAACAGCAGATGGGGGAAATAAAGTCCATCCCCATGGACCTGAAGTATCTTACCCCACAGAGTAAACTTCAGCACTGGGCCTTTATATCATCTTTACAATGCTCAATCTGTTGGGTTACTTATATCTTTTTTTAATCGTTTGGGTACATGTCAAAAACACTCTTGTTATTTATAATGCCACGGAGAAATTTATTAAGTACTTATGGGAGACGTGGCTAATGAAAATAATAATAACAGTTGTTGTTGTTGTTATATTTGCTACTTTTTCCCATACTGATTTTTTTTTTACTTAAGGGCAGATATGTTATGATTTATTAACTGATTGATAGCTTGGTCAGTTGATTTAGCAGTTCCTTACAGGAACTCAAGATGACTTACAGATTACATACAGATTACAAATATCAAAAATCACAAACCCTGCAGAAATTGTGAAGTTCAATGTATTGTCGAAGGCTTTCATGGCCGGAATCACTGGGTTGTTGTAGGTTTTTTTGGTCCTCTGCAGAGCACCTGATGAACCAACCTGGACACATAATATTATTTGAGAACACAGAAATGCTGGACCACTCTCACAACCACCATGTCAGGCTACACAGAGAAGCCATTGAAATACACAAGCATGTGGACAATTTCAACAGAAAGGAGGAAGCCATGAAAATGAACAAAATCTGGCTACCAGTATTAAAAAACTCTAACATTACAACAACGTAACAACAGAGAGGAAACAAACAAGGACATCTAATCACCTCTCAACAAAAGTTTGCTCCAGGCACTGTCTGGCCATTAAATGTTAATCAAGGTAGTCAGTTGAAACATTCACATCTAGCTCCATCAGACAAGAGTCCTTTGTCCCACCCTGGTCATTCCACAGATATATAAACCCCTTTTCCTAGTTCCAACAGACCTCACTACCTCTGAGGATGCTTGCCATAGATGCAGGCAAAACGTCAGGAGAGAATGCCTCTAGACCATGGCCATACAGCCCGAAAAAACCTACAACAACCCTGCCTGTTTTGTGTTTTTTTTTATTTAAAAAATAAATTATATTTGCATTTGTGTGTGTGTTAATCATTGCCGAAACTGTAAAAATGCTGTTAAAAATAAAAATTACATAGAAGAAGAATTGTAGGAAAGCCGTGTTAGAAGAGTTTGTGGAAGTATGATTGTAGAATTGTGAATTGTGTGGATGAAGAGATGGGCAATAACAAAAATGTTCATCCACAACATATTTTTTCCATTGGGTATAATAAAAACCTCAGTTTTTTGTGCAAATTTAGCAACCACACCCCTTTTGACTTCTTAGCTTACCCTATATATCACTGAAAGGAAGTAACTCAGCAGCAAATTGCCTAGGCTCTGCCATTTTGATTGCACGCCTGAGCTATACCCCATTGTTATTTCTGGTGTTTTATCCTTGCTATATATGCTACTGCACACAACAGCTGTGATTCCTAAATCAAAACAGCATTCCCACCAGAGTCTATGGGATGGATGGTGTCTTCAAGAAACTACTGAGACATCTGGTGTATTGTTTTAGGTGATGAGAGTGACTAACATGTGGATAAAATGCATTTATCATTCTAGGATTGTTGAAGATTCGTGTGATAGAGATATAAGTTGCTATTACAGTGGGATCGACTATTCCCTGATGCAAAATTCTAAAAGGTTCAACACAGAGGGGATCTTTGTTGCTACGTGGTGCATCTGATGTTCAAACTGATTGTCAAGTGCCAAGAAATACATTTCCTGCTGGTTTTCTTCTTAGTACTCAGAATGTGCCTTACTTATCCAAAATAACTGATATTCACAAATACATATATTTGACAGCTCCATAATGAACCTAAGCTTCGGGGAGTCCCTTGAAATAGCCTCACACCCCTGTCATTCATCAGTACACTTGGGAAACCTTTCTTCCCTGTGTTCCAGGCAACGACAGATGGAAACACTTGAATGCACTCAAAGAATACTCCAGAGTCAGGTGCAGAACGTTCACATCAGCATGCACCTGTACTGTGCCATTTCTTCTTCCAAAGCACACAAAGAATGGAAAAGTCATAGACAAAAAAATCATGCATGAAAAACTGAATATGAGATCCCAAGTGGCTCAAAAAGATAGATGGAGTAAAAAGAGTGTCTTCCTATTAAAAGTTTTGGTATAGTTTAATTGATAACAAAATTAATCCAAAGCAGATTTTTTAAAAAGAGAGGTAGAATCTGTCAGGTTTTACAATGTATTGTAAAGTAATAAACTGAGTCATGCACTGCTAATAGGCTTCTATTGGGAATGCTGAGTCATACATTGATTGTATATGGGGAATCATTTGGGGAATGTGTTCTGGCCTACTCCAGGTGATTGTGAATGATGCAATCCTGGGTTTGAGTTGGGTCAATTAGTTGGTAACCAATCAGACATTGCTATGTGTAAATGAATTGTATATAAGGAAACCATGTACAGTGTATATCTCTCCTTGTGTCGTGATGTTTTTTTGTCGAAGGCTATATGTAATTAAAGAACCTGTCTACTAGGACAAGATATGGCTGTGTGCTGTGGTGAGTCTGTAATATCATCTAGACTGGGGGAAAGACAATGGTAAAACTAACAATGGCCGGGCATGTGCTCAAATGTTTGTAAAAGGTTCCAGTGTGGCTGCAGGCTGTGGGAGCAGTTGACTGAAAAGAACTGTGCAGGAAGAAGCTACTGGAAAGCACTGAAGTTGTGCAACTGATCTGCTGCTGAACTGCGAAGTTAATCTCAACAGGTTATGGGCCCAGAACCAGAATGCTGTCTCTGCCATTATGGGTTTTGAAACTGCCTGATATGTTCAGTGTTGACTCACAGTGGAGCTGTGTGTGTGTGTGTGAGAGAGAGAGCGAGAAAGAGAGAGAGAGAGAGGACAAAGTCTGGAATGTAGGGGCTCAGCTGTGCTACCGAAGTAACTGGACAAGAATTCCAAAAACCTCGCCCTAAACTTCAATTGCAAAGATTGCATGGGATAGGACCATGGCAGTTAAAGTGGAATGATGGGAGTATAAATCTGTTGTATGCATGGGACCCTAGCGTTGGGCACTAATGTCTTGCCATGAGCTGTACACAAGGAATGGCTCAACTGCACAGGACAGTTGCAAGTTTCCCCTGCCGTTTAGTATTCAGGGAGGCTGCTAGGCACCTAGAAACTATCAGGGTAAAGCTGGACAAGAAGGGCAGACATCTCCCACTTAGGTCTCCAATTTGTTTTCCAGAGATTTGGGAATGAAACTATTTATTTACAACATTTATAGCCCGCCTTTCTCAACCATGTGGTGACTCAAGCGGGTAACAGATTGGCACGATTTGATGCCATGCATTCAGAAAAATGCTATTGAAAACAGTCAACAAAACAATATAAAACATATATAAAAACCATTAAAATATGTTGTCACTGATGTCGTCTTGTTAAAATTGTTTTCCAGTAACATCTTCTGGCCATTCATTCATCCATGTTCATTCTTCATAGTTTCATGTTATCTATTTTGCTTCATTCTCAAAAGCTTGCTCAAAGAGCCAAGTTTTTACCTTTTTTGGAAAGTCAGGAGGGAGGGGGATGATCTAATATCCCTGGGGAGGGACAACCACTAAGAAGGCCCTGTCCCTTGTCCCTACCAATCGCACTTGTGATGCAGGCAGGATCGAGAGCAAGGCCTCCCCATATTATCTTAATCTCCTAAAGAGAGATACGTTCAGACAGGTAAGCTGGGCTGGAACCGTTTAGGGCAGGGGTCCTCAAACTGATGAAATAGGATTGTTGTGTGCTTTCAAGTCGTTTTAGACTTAGATTGACCCTGAGCGAGGGCCGGGTAAATGACCTTGGGGGGCCGCATCCGGCCCCCGGGCCATAGTTTGAGGACCCCTGGTTTAGGGCTTTATAGGCTAAAGCCAGTACTTTGAATTGTGTCTGGTAGCAAATTGGCAGCCAGAGGAGCTGACTCAACAGAGGAGTAATGTGCTTCCCGAGTGTCACCCTCGTTAGTAATCTGGCTGCTGCCCGTTGGACCACTTGAAGCTTCTGAAACAGTCTTCAAAGGCAATCTCATGTGGAGCATGTTGCAGTAGTCTATACGGGATGTAACCAGAGCATGGACCACCGTGGTCAAGTCAGACTTATGACTGCTATACTTAACAAGTAAATGGTGGAAGTTTTCTCCACATGAGATCTTCTCTAACTTGCCTTTGCTGAAGTCAACAATGCCTACTTGACAAGACTATTCTGTTCTAGTTATTTAAGTGCCACTCCTCTTGGAGTCTTAGGAGGCATGTCCTTCTGAGTCTTGTGCTTCAATACCATTCTTTTTAAGGGAAGGGCTCCCCACCCAAGACTCTTCACTTTTCCTGGCAAGTTCTAGGGAGGTTTATTTCATAAGGTATATAGATTCCAAGCGGGGTATAGATTTGCCTAGTGAAGCTTATTATTGTTCATTATTCATAGTGATCCAGTGGCAAGAATGGTAATCTCAAGCTAGATATTGCCAAGCACGAGACCAAGAACCTTCAACAAAAGGAGCATGAGAGGTTCATTGGATTATGACCATGGAGTCTAGGTTTGAATCCCTATTCAGCCATGGAAATCCACTGGGTAACCCTGGGAAAGTAATATGGTCTCAGCCTCAGAGCAAGGACATTGTTGTGGCTGATATGTTTTCTGATGATGAGGATGATGGGATTCAGATTCCTGGCTCTTTTTCTGTGTCTCAGATCACTGGGCCTGCTTCTAGGTCTTCTTCTTAGGCTCCCACAGACTGCAGAGTCAACACAGCGGTTCTCAGAAGAAAGGAATTCTAATGAAGTAGAGGCCTTTGCCTTCCCACGCTGATAGTGAAAGTGCAGGAAGCCTTGATAGTGACCTGACCCAACAAGCCAGTCTTGATTTGCAGGTCAGGCGGAGTTCTTGCCTAGCTGGCAGATGAGAAGCCAGCTCGGGGAAAGGTCATCGCAATGCTTTCATGTTGGTGAGAGCATAATGTTTTCATGTTAGAAAGGTATTTAGGCTTCTTGCAAACGAAGAGAAAGCGTCAGTTCAACGTAGCTTGTTAGCCTGAAAGCTTCATGGAATAACCTTAGCTGGAAAGCAGCACGCTTGGGATTTCTTGCTTTGTGATTCTTGGGGCAATTGTTTTACTGCTTGTACCATGGACTCTGTTTTGAACTTTGCCTATAGGATTGTGCCTCTTGTTTTTACCTGAAGATCTTTGGAACTATATTCTGCATTTAACCTAAATCTTTGGAACTTTGCAATGCTTATTCTTTATTTTGACTTGGACTTTTTCCTCAATAAACTATAAAACTACAGCTCTTGTGTGGTGGTGTTTGGAAGCAAGGCGAAGCTTACTCTGAGTTGCAACAGTCAAAACAAACTTCTGAACAAATCTGGTTGAGAAAACTCCCGTTGGGAAGCCATAAGTTGGAAATGACTTGGAGATACACAAAAACAATGCCTGGTTTACTCCATTGCACAGCGGAAGTCAACAAGTCTCTGGCTTGAAGCTGTACAATAGTTTCATGCCTTTAAAATCTGCCATTGTGTCATCAGAAGAGTGATAAGCAAAATCTTTTTAATTTAGCCAACTGTTTTTAGAATTGCAGAGAAGAAAGCAGTAAGAAACCACTGCTGTATACCTTTTATTTTGAAAGACTATGATGAGACAATCCAAAAGAAGGTGAAGACATAAACCACCTTAAATGCACCCAGTTCTGAGTCAATGGCTGCTGGTCTAGCAATTACCTGCAGCTGAATGGAGTCCCATTAACTTTGATAGGTTGTTTCACAGCTGGAGATAGAAGAATGAAACACCAGACTTATGGATCCCTCCTTCTTTTTCTTGCTAAACTTCCCATATGTCACCTTCTTCAACACTGATGCGCAACCCCAAGAGCATGCAAAAATCTGGGGCTTGTGCAGAGGGGATGTCTAATTATTCTTGGAACGGTTCAGCCCAAACTTCTCACTGTCGAACAATCCATACGGTTTATAATTAAAAGTTTACAGGTGCATGAATACGGGCCCAGTTTTCTTGCCTGGCCTTTAGAGATATATAAAAGCTTCCAACACTGGCAGAGTTGTGCTGAATTAACCATAAATAATTCAGATTCCCAGAGAATTCCGACATCTGCTGTTTTTGTAGCAATTGTACATGCTAAGCTATTAGCTCAACTTCCATTGGCTTATATTTATGAAATTTTTAAAACTGACATTTACAGGGGAGGGGGCTTGGAGGAGTGTTTGCAAGTCTTCGATAGGCAGGAAATCTTGGCTGAATTAGTGCTGAATGGCTCCACGATGAGAAGAGACATTCTATTGGCTTGGGATAGGAGGCCGATGTTTATTATTTATTTATTTCGGGCACTTCTACCCCGCCCTTCTCAACCCCCGAGGGGGGGGACTCAGGGCGGCTTACAACCGGCACAATTCGATGCCAACAATTCAACAGATAAATTACATAACAACATTAACCACAATAGTTAAAACAATCAATTAAAACAATAACAATTAAAAGCCAATCTAGTGGCCAACGTTCACCAAGTTCTGATATCCGTAAGTCTATTCACCATTACCATAGTCCTTTCCTATTTCTGGTCATCATTATCTTGTCAGTCTGCCAGATTACCCAAAGGCCTGGTCCCATATCCATGTTTTCAGCTTCCTTCTGAAGGAGAGGAGGGATGTTGATGACCTAATTTCCCCGGGGAGTGAATTCCACAGGCGAGGGGCCACCACCGAGAAGGCCCTGTCCCTCGTCCCCACCAGCCTCACTTGTGATAGAGGCGGGCCAAGAGCAGGGCCTCCCCCAAAGATCTTAAACTCTGAGGTGGGACATAGAAGGATATACGTTCGGACAGGTACGGGCCGGAGCCGTATAGGGTTTTATAGGTCAAAACCAGCACTTTGAATTGTGCTCGGAACTGGATCGGCAGCCAGTGGAGCTGACATAACAGAGGGGTGGTATGTTCCCTGTATGACGCTCCGGTGATTAATCTAGCTGCTGCCCGTTGGACTAACTGAAGTTTCCGAACAGTTTTCAAAGGCTATCCCATGTAGAGCATGTTGCAGTAATCTATTCGGGATGTAACAAGAGTGTGGATCACTGTTCTATTGTTTCACAAGCTAAAAAGTTGAAAATCTTCAGAAGAGAAAATACAATAATTTCTTAGTTCTGTCTGCTTCTTGCCTTTTCCCTTTCCTCAATAAGTAGGCCTGGTTGATCAAGAAAAAATTTGGTTCTAAAATCGATTTGTAATTGGGGTGTTTTTTTGTTTCGATATTTAAAATAATTACAAAATTCCCCCCTTCAATCCGTTAATATTTACGAAAATTTCGTAAATATTAACGAATTGATTCGTTAAGATGGCGGACCCCCGCGCATGCGCAAAAACACTTCCGAAGCTTCGTTATTGGCGCGGGGTCGATTCGTTAAGGCTATAACGAATCGATTCGTTAAAACGGGGGGCGCTTTGCGCATGCGCAAAAGCGACTTCCGAAGCTTCGTTATTAAAAACTTCGTTATTAATAACTTCGTTATTACATATTTTGGGTTGGCAAAAGGAGCGCACTGGTTGGAACTACACAAATGATGAGCGAGCAGTGTATGTAGCACTTTGTGTTGGCAAAAGGAGCGCACTGGTTGGAACTACACAAATGATGAGCGAGCAGTGTATGTAGCACTTTGTGTTGGCAAAAGGAGCGCACTGGTTGGAACTACACAAATGACAAACGCACACACAGCCACCGAAGACTCTTTTATTTTTTAGAATATTTTTTGTATTTTTTTAAGAATAAAAGACAGGTATTTTTAAAAAATATTCAAAAATGGAAAATTAACCAAAAACTGGCCCTGATGTGGAGCAAACACAGGCAGGAGACAGCAAATGAGAGCACACACACAGAAGAGTCTTTTCTTTTTTAGAATATTTTTTGTATTTTTTAAGAATAATATTAAAATAATATTAAAAATAATATTAAAAAATATTCAGAAATGGAAACTGAACCAAAAACTGGCCCTGATGTAGAGCTAACACAGGCAGGAGACAGCAAATGAGAGCACACAGCAACAGAAGAGTCTTTTCTTTTTTAGAATATTTTTTGTATTTTTTAAGAATAATATTAAAAATATTAAAAATAATATTAAAAAATATTCAAAAATGGAAACTGAACCAAAAAATGGCCCTGATGTGGACCAAACACAGGCAGGAGACAGCAAATGAGAGCACACAGCAACAGAAGAGTCTTTTCTTTTTTAGAATATTTTTTGTATTTTTTAAGAATAATATTAAAATAATATTAAAAAATAATATTAAAAAATATTCAAAAATGGAAACTGAACCAAAAAATGGCCCTGATGTGGACCAAACACAGGCAGGAGACAGCAAATGAGAGCACACAGCAACATTAAAATAATATTAAATAATAATATTTAATAATAATTAAAATAATATTAAAAATAATAATTAAAATAATATTAAAAAATAATATTAAAAAATATTTAAAAATGGAAAATTAACAAACAAATTCACAAAAACCGAAGGAAGTAATGAATCCAAGCAAGGAATATAATTAAGCAGCACTAAGCACAGCAGCAAGGAATGAATCCAAGCAAGGAATGAGCAAGGAATGAATCCAATCCAGTTGCAAGCCAAGCCAAGCCAACCCAATGCAAACCCTCCCGGACCTCTTCTCTCTCCCTCGCCCTCTGCAGCAATGAGCTGTACGGCCGCGCGGAGCCGCTTTCAAAAGGCTCGCTGGCCAATCAGAAACAGCCACGGTGCACTGCTTGGGTGCTTGGGAGCGCCGGATTGGCTCCCAGGCACCAGCAGCCTCCATCCCATTAACGAAACGAGCGGAAGCTCGTTAAATCTATGGGGGTTGCCGGTTCGATATTTTTAAACCCTTCCGGGTTTGAAAATGTGTTTTGATATCGCTTCGTAAATGCTAAAAATAACGAATTAATAACGAATTACAAAATTAACGAACGAAACCGCACAGGCCTATCAATAAGATCTAATGTAAATTCTCCATTGTTTTTTGTAGGGGTGATCACACCTCCCCAACCTATAAGCTTCTGGTTTGAACTCCTCAACTGAATTTTAAGAGGCTTGTGATGCCATTTAAATGACTTGAAACCTTGACACTTAAGGAGGAAAGAATGAAAGAAAAATAAGCAGCAGACATGAAATCTCACAGACATGTTGCTGCTGCTGCTGCTATATACCTTCAAATATTTTTATGAATTATGGTGGCCTTAAGGCAAAGTTATCATGAAGATTCTTGGCAAGTCACTTGCCCAAGATCATCCAATGGATGTCTATAGCTGAGCAAAGACTTGATTCTGAGAGACATAAGTCTCAGAATCACAACTAAACACTCTATCTCCCCCTCTGGCTCTCTATCACCACTTCCCAGTTTTATATCTATCCCAGGACCCTTCCAAACAGACCCCAAACATGGAACCCATCTTGGGTATACCTGAGGTGTTGTATCTCAGGCTAAGATTCACCTTGCTATCTCTGACAAACCAGCCAAAATTGTGAGGTAGAAAGTTTATTGTGAGATTTTCAAACAAAGCAGTTCATATGCAGTGAGAAGATCAGTAGTACAAGGTAAAAATCCAATACAATCCCTTTGAGTCAAGGCAGGAGACTTGAAGCATAGAAGCAGAGTAAAGTCCAGGAAATAGCATGAGGTAACGTGAAGCAGGCTTTTCCCAAGCCCCAGAGCCGAAGCAAGCCATTTAGCAACGTTGGAACTGACACAGAACCAGCTCCAAGGCAGTTTACTTATACGTAAAACATCAAAACATTGAACATCAAACAGGCAGCTAACAAGCAGTTTTCCCACCAACGGATGAGCTCAACACTTGGCCGCAATTCGTAAACTCCGTCTCAACACCTGGGCAGCTTGACCTTGATCCCCACCAACTGCCTTATCAGCTACATTCCGTTCTTGTGAGAACAGCGGCTTGTCTCTAGCTACAGGCTGAGACTGAGAAAACTGAAAGCCCACATCTGCATCTGCACACTCATCTGCACTCTCATTCCCATCATGCTGTTGCTGTTGAACCACAACATGAGGCATCCAAATGATGCATCAGGTAAACCCAAATGAATCCAAAGTATACTGGGATTTCCCAGTTTAGTCTGAATTAATTAGACACCTGGAAAGATCTGGACCTTAATGCAAGGACCATATCTTTTCAGGTGTGGGTCCTGTGGGGATTGAATCCTGAGACTGCTTCTTGAGGGTCAACCTCATAACGAACCCTTTTTCTCCAGCTTCTGAAGCTCAAAGGAAAACTTACCTGAGGGGCCTAGCTACATGCCCAAGCCCCTCCGTTGAAAGCTCCTGGAGTATCAAAATTACCACTCAACTTCCCAACGCATCATTTTGATGCACCAGGAGCTTTTGACTGAGGAGCCTGAGCATGCAGCTAGGCCCCTCAGGTAAGTTTTGGGGCTAAACGGGGGGGCTGGAGGCTGACCCCATGAATGCCTGGATCTACCTCTGGTTGATCCAGAGGGGATGTAATCCCCCCCCCCAAAGGTTTGGGGGTGGGTGTAAGAAGGGAACTAAATCACAGGAGGAGCTGGGATTAAATATCCCAGTCTTCCCAAGATTTAGCCATGTCTGGAAGGGCCCTCTGACAAAGATAGGCTTAAGAAATAACAATTGTGAAGGGACCATGGCTATTTTGTGTGTGAGAGGGCTTATTTTTGTGTGGAAAGTATTGCTACATTTCCCATGCTTTAGCCCAATTTTGTGTAGGCATTTAGATTTCAAATATCTATTAATAATTTTGTAGGTTCAGGGAGTTTCAGCAATCAAAAATTGTGGTCCCAAAAGCGACACGCTGACATTGCGCACCTGTTGTTTAAAGAGTGATGCTTATCATCAAATCAAATCTGTTTCTTTCTTTGTTTTGCTTCTGATTCCATTAGTCATTAATGCTGAAAGTGGGGGTTTCCCTATTGGATCCCTTGCACCATTCAGAACTGGTTCCTCCTCACATCCATAGGTCTTTGGCCACATCTCATCTATCTTGATCTCTGTTGAAGGTGTTGGAAGATTGGAGACGACATAATCTTCCATGTGAGTTTTCCTTCTGTTTGCAGACATACCTGTGACCCTTTTGGAGGAAGCAAGTTTCCTCCATACTGAGTTGAATGAAAACTAATTTTGCTCATTGAACTCAATTCTCAATTAGTTCAATGAAGTAAAGTGAAGGGGAAGGGGGAAGTGGAAATAAGAGAGAGAAAAAAACTGAGACATTTTAAAAGCAACTGAAAAAGTGGGACAGCAGGGGATTGATTGTGCCCACCAGATTTGGATTGTTGTTGGGCACATTATGCAGTTGATGACATGCTTCCCAAAAGAAACAAGGGCTAGCTGATGGAGATATACTTGAAGAAATAAAAGAAAGCCAACCAATAGAGATGTACTTGAAGAAATAAAAGGAAGCCAAGTCGCCATAAATAAATCACCATCTTAGCCCTCTGCTCAATTTCCTTCAATGTATCAGTCTTTCTGACCATGCAGTTTTCTATACTCTCAGAGCCATTTTCCATACCCATCTGCCATGCATCATGCTATTCTCTTCTGCTGCTTGGTGATCTCTCGTCTAGCTGCTACTGCTAAAAATTGCATGAGATCCTTATGAAGATGTTTATGATTTTCATCAAAAATAGATATAAGTGCTATTGAAGTGCTGAGCGGTGCAGGCTGGTGAGTTATATTTGGAGGAGTTTCTAAAAGGGCCTTGCAGAAAAGTTTGAGCACATGAATAAAATCCATCATATATTGATCAGTGATTGAGAGACCTCTCAGTTTCGCTGACTTCTTGAAGAAAGATTGTCCTTATGTCAGGGGCATCGAGAGGCAGGGATGAATCCTTTGTGTATTAGTCCAAACTATCCAAAAATAAGTTCAGCACCTTGGATGGCCTCTTTATGGTCTGGAATAAAGCCCAGTGTGCATTTGCTGTCCCACAATAAAAGTTATCAGATATCACTGGTTTATGTAGTTGAGCTGGAGATGTGTTTCCCTTATCATTGTTTCTGAAATGATGTTCATCGCTACATATATCACGTTGTTTCTCCTAGGCTTGTTTGATCCAAAAAAATGGTTCAAAACCTGTTTCGGATGCAGGGGGCACCAGTGGTTCGATTCTAAAGTCAATTCCGATTTTCACAGAAAAAAGGTGTTCCAAATTTTTTGAAACTTCCAAGACTTCCGAATCCTTTCATTAATGGTTTGAAAGTGTTATTTCCAATTTCATTGAGTGGTCTTTATTTTGAAAGTAGTTGTTTTACTCCAGGAGCAGGGAAAAGCAAAGGGAGGAAATTCAGCCTTTTCTGGTTTAAAACTGACTTCTCTAACTTGAGCCGAGGCCAGGACCAGAATCATTTCCGACTCACTTCCTGAGTGAGGCAGAAGCAGGGAAAGTAAAGGGAAGAAATTCAGCCTTCTCCAGTTTAAAACTGACTTCTCTAGCTTGAGCCGAGGCCAGGGACCAGAATCATTTCCGACTCACTTCCTGTGTCAGAAGAAAAATGGTGAGACTAACTTCAGAAGGGCAAAGGGACTTCTGGTTTCCAAAAAAAAAGGTTTAAAATCGCTCCAAAAAGGTAATTTTTCCACAATTATTCCAAATTACAAAGATTCCGACTGGACCTAACCATGCCTAGTTTCTACCATGTTTCCTTTATTTTGACCCTAGATACATCTCTCATGCTCTCTTAAGGGAGTTGTAGTCAAAAGTAATAACTCTGCCAAGACTAATCTCACACTGAATTTCTCCTTCGGACAACAGACTTAAGGTGTTAGGATTGTGGGAGTTGAAGTCCAAAACACCTGGAAAGCCAAGCTTTGCCCATACCTGATCTATACTGTGCAATTTCACACTGCTTTAACTGCCATAGTTAAGTACCATGGATTGATAGAGGTTGTAGTTTGGTGAACCACCATTCCTATTCAGAAGAGAAGGTTAAAGACTGTTAAACTACAACTCCCATGATTACATTGCATTAGCTATAGCAGTTAAAATAATGTTGTTTTTTGTCGTGTCAGGAGCGACCTGAGAAACTGCAAGTCGCTTCTGGTGTGAGAGAATTGGCCGTCTGCAAGGATGTTGCCCAGAGGACGCCCAGATGATTTAATGTTTTATCATCCTTATGGGAGGCTTCTCTCATGTCCCTGCATGAGGAGCTGGAGCTGATAGAGGGAGCTCATCCGCCTCTCCCTGGATGCAAACCTGCGACCTGTCGGTCTTCAGCCCTGCCAGCACAGGGGTTTAACCCACTGTGCCATCAATCAACAGTGTAGATGCACCCTCTGTGGATAGCTTACATTCCTTTGAACCAGTATTTTTTGCCATATCTAATATGAGTAACACATTTTTCCGCCAGTATGAAAGGAAAAAGTGTGAAATGTGTGCTCATTGGCTACAATTGTTGATTTCTCTCCTGAAATCATGCCAAGGACCATCAGACAAGCATCTGAGTTGCATTACTTCAGACATCAAATTAAGAAATTTTTATTTACCTTGGCATTTTCAAGTACATAAAATACCTCGGCATTCTTTTAATACATGCACACACATTCAATTTGCAACCTCTTGATCTAATGTGGACATAACTGTGTTTATTGTGTGCCACACTGGAATTTGATTCAATGAAAAGCAAGGTAGCTAAATGAAAATAAAAGGATATAATTATTCAAGGGAAAAGATAATGCAATTCATAATGCTGTAAAAGTTCCTCTTGTGCCACTGAGCAGCCTCTCTGCTCTTTCAGAGATTTTTCTTTGTGTTGTAATTAGAAAACTTTAAATCTGTTTTGGACAAACAGTGGACAAATAGGCATATTTCCCAAATATATTCCAATGCTGCATCTTGAGAATTTGAGCTTCTACTTCAGTCCTGTTGATGCCCTTGCTATAGTACCCGAGTCATTTTGAACTCATATCTTTGCTTATGTTCTCTGGCAGAAGCAATTTGACAGTTTTTGTCCAATGTAGACTAGTTGGAGAAAACTAGTCTGCATTGAATTTGCATGACATACCATTGTGAATGTAATAATAATAATAATAAATTTTCTTACCCACCTCTTCTCACGGCTTGAGGCACATGTAGATGTACACAAGTTCAAATTTACATATACATTTGGTCACATAGTGTACACTTTTGTCATCAACACAAAGGTTGTGTGACACAAGCAACACATAATTCCAGACAAAGAGATCTAAACTTTGTTGTTTTTGTCAGTTCACATCAAATCAACGTTGTCTCATGGTGACCCCAAGAATTAGACACCTCCAAGAATTTCAGAATCTATCTACACTGAAAAATTAATACAGTTGAACACCACTTTAGCTACCATGGCTCAGTGCTATAGAATCATGGTACTTGTAGTTTTACAACTTCTTTAACCTTCTCTACCAGAGTGCTGGTGTCTTATTAAACTACAACTTACTTGATTCCATAGCATTGAGACATAGCAGTTAGAGTGGTGAAAATGAATTAATTCTTTTTTGTTGTTTATTCGTTCAGTTACTTCCGACTATTCACAACCTTATGGACCAGCTCACGCCAGGGCTCCCCATCACCACCCCCAGCTCCTTCAAGGTCAAGCCAGTCACTTCAAGGATAATATCCATCCATCTTACCCTTGGTCAGCCCCTCTTCCTTTTTCCTTCCATTTTCCCCAGTACCATTATCTTCCCCAAGCTTTCTGGTCTTCTCATGATGTGGCCAAAGTACTTTATCTTGGCCTCTAATATCCTTCCCTCCAGTGAGGAGTTGGGCATTATTTCCTGGAGTATGGACTGGTTGGATCTTCTAGCAGTCCAAGGCACTCTCAGAATTTTTCTTTAACACCACAGTTCAAAAGCATCTATCTTCCTTTGCTCAGCCTTCCTCATGGTCCAGCTCTCACATCCATAGGTTACTATGGGGAATACCATTGCTTTAACTATGTGGATCTTTGTTGCCAGTGTGATGTCTCTACTCTTCACTATTTTATCGAGATTGGCCATTGCTTTCCTCCCAAGAAGTAAATGTCTTCTGATTTCCTGGCTGCAGTCTGCATCTGCAGTAATCTTTGTGCCTAGAAATATGAAGTCTGTCACGGCCTCCACATTTTCTCCCTCTATTTGCCAGTTATCAATTAGTCTGGTTGCCATAATCTTGTTTTTTTTTAATGTTTAACTGCAACCCAGGTTTTGCACTTTCTTCTTTCACCTTCATTATAAGGCTCCACACCTCTTCCTTGCTTTCAGCCATCAAAGTGGCATGATCTGCATATCTAATTCTACCGTGTGGCTATGCAAACTCAAGGCTGTGTCTTCTTTGATTGAATCAATTCATAGGCAATATAGTCTTCTTCCTTTCTTACTGCAATCTAATATTGGGTGCCTTCAAGTCATTTCTAACTAATGGTGATTCTAAGGTGACCCTATCATGGGGCTTTCTGGGGCTAAGAATGTGTGAAGGTGCTTCCAGACAGACCCCAAATCCATGTCAAAGCAGGTTCAAGAAACCCACTTTTGGATGGATTTGACTTCCCATGCCAGCCCAAAATTCCTGGGCTTTCTTGTGGGGGAGGATCCAGATTTTGCCAGGTGTTTAATTAATTTGGACCAAACTAGGTTTTTTCAAATTAATTTGGTTTTATTGGAGGTGTCATTTGGACACCTCCAGTAAAACCAAGACAGGTCCCAGTTTTGGGGCATGCCTGGATGGGCCCTGACTCACTCAGTGGATTTCCATGGCTAAGTGGAGAATCAAATCCTGGTCTCCAGAGTCAAAATCCAACACTCAAACACAATACCATGCTGGCTGTCTGTCACCCCCTTTACCTAATATCATTTCCAGTTATTCATGTCACCCACAATATTCCAAAGTAGTCAATTTAGGTTGCATCTATAGTGTAGAATTTATGCAGTTTGACACCAGTTTGGTGAGGCACTAGCAATCTTTGGCAGGGAAGGCAAAAACCTTGCATAACTAAATTCCTATTATTTTATACCATTGAGACACGGCAGTAAAATAATTTCCCTAGAATAAGTTGACATCCAGTCCCCAGCAAATTATATTGTCCTCTTTCCCTCTCATCTTGGCAATACATATTGATAGATTGCTTTGTTTACAAAAACTATGGCTCAAAAGAGTTTTTTAAAAATGCCACAAACCAGTAGTTTAGAGTCATTTGCTGAAGTACGTAGGAGGTTGGGATGAAAGAGCACGTCATGTTCCAATCTTTCGCCTTTTCTGCCTGTCTGAAACAGATTTGAAAAGATTAGGCACAAAAGACAGTGGCTTTTCAACAGCTGGTGCACCCTATTGTTTCCAATGTATAAATAGAAAGCCATTGGTCACAAAGAGCTATGTTTTGGGTTGCCTATCTTTTAAATAGTTGGGGAGGTGGGGAACAAACATTGAGGATTGACACTGATCGGTAGGTACACAAGACGCTTATGAAAGACAGTGTTTTGGGAGCCATTTTGATAAATATTTTCTTTCAACGACTGGGCTGCTGGAGCTGAGGATGTCATTTCTAAGTGCATCCAAATTGCCCAACACTATTAAGAAGTCATTTAAGCTCCCTGTAACGTTTTGTCTGATTCTGAAATGGAGCACTTAAAATGTATGCCTTGTCCAAAGACAAAATGAAAACATTAGCCCTTCTCTCCTTCTGCCCCCCACCTCCAGCTGCTTTTATTCCTTCAGCAATAATGAGTTATAAATAAACCTTCAAAATCTTGCATGATGCAAAATGAATCTGTGAGTAAAGAATGGCGATATCAGAAGCTATAGCAAAACTGAAGTCCAGACTTTGAGCTTGGAAAATACATTTCCTGGTGCTATGCTTTCCAATGTACATTGGCTAGGATTCTAGGCATTGGAGTCTTATGAAATATTTGTTTCTAAATTCAAACTATGATCAGATTCCTGCAGAAATATCTTTAAGAGAGGGTATATCTACACTATAGAATCAATGCAGTTTGACCCCACATTTGCAATGACTCCCCACATTTGCAATGACAAAGGGCTAGAAGGCATGATCATCAAGTTTGCAGACCACACCAAATTGGGAGGGATAGCCAATACTCCAGAGGACAGGAGCAGAATTCAAAACAATCTTGACAGGTTAGAGAGATGGGCCAAAACTAACAAAATGAAGTTCAACAGGGACAAATGCAAGATACTCCACTTAGGCAGAAAAACGAAATGCAAAGATACAGAATGGGGGACAATGCCTGGCTTGAGAGCAGTACGTGTGAAAAAGATCTTGGAGTCCTCGTGGACAACAAGTTAAACATGAGCCAACAATGATGTGGTGGCAAAAAAAGCCAATGGGATTTTGGCCTGCATCAATAGGAGCATAGTGTCTAGATCTAGGGAAGTAATGCTACCCCTCTATTCTGCTTTGGTTAGACCACACCTGGAATATTGTGTCCAATTCTTGGCACCACAATTCAAGAGAGATATTGACAAGCTGGAATGTGTCCAGAGGAGGGCGACTAAAATGATCAAGGGTCTGGAGAACAAGCCCTATGAGGAGCGGCTTAAGGAGCTGGGCATGTTTAGCCTGAAGAAGAGAAGGCTGAGAGGAGATATGATAGCCATGTATAAATATGTGAGAGGAAGCCACAGGAAGGAGAGAGCAAGCTTGTTTACTGCTTCCCTGGAGATTAGGATGCGGAACAATGGCTTCAAACTACAAGAAAAGAGATTCCATCTGAATATGAGGAAGAACTTCCTGACTGTGAGAGCAATTCAGCAGTGGAACCCTCTGCCATGGAGTGTGGTGGAGGCTCCTTCTTTGGAAGCTTTTAAACAGAGGCTGGATGGCCATCTGTTGGGGGGGATTTGAATGCAATATTCCTGCTTCTTAGCAGGGGTTGGACTGGATGGCCCATGAGGTCTCTTCCAGTCCAACCCCTGGTCTCTCTTGATTCTATGATTCTATGACTCAATGTTATGGAAACATAGGAGTTGTCTTGCGAGATTTTTAGCCTTTTCCACCAAAGAGTGCTGGTGCCTTGACAAACTACAACTCCATGGGAGTTAAAGTGGTGTCAAACTGCTATAATTCTGCAGTGTAGATAAACCCAAATAATAACACTAATGTTTGCAAATAAAAGAAAGGCAGAGAAGATTTGTATGCTTCTAAAAAACACTGAGGGAAAAGGATTTGTTTTCAACAGAAAGCCATGCAAAGAAATTCTCAAATTTGCCAATACTAGTAAAAAAAAGTCTTCCCTTCATCTTACTTCTCTTCTGTTTCTTCCTCTCACTCCTCTTCCTCTGTGTCATCTTCTTCCTCTTCCCACATTCGTCCTCCTCCTTCTTCTACAAGTCAACTCCCTTATCCGACCTCACCATTACTACACTGTTGCAACGACTGGTCTCACAAAATAGTCTTATAGTGCCAAGGCTTATTAAATATGGTTTTCTGTGGGTGAGCAGATGGCTACTACTGGATGGCATATGTTCTGTATCAGAAACTAGAGCTGATGTGGTCTATCCAATGCAATTTTCTGAATCAGCACTACAAACCGAATCTAAAGTTGACCAAAAACCGATTTGCAACCCTTTTGGTACTAATGATGGAGAGTGATCCCTGGTCAAAGTGGTTCCTGATCAAAAAAAAAGGCTGGGACCACTGTCGTAAGTCCTTGAGTGCCATTCCGTTGTATGCTTTTGGTCTAAGCACAGTCATTTATAGTATAGAGCAATGGTTCTCAACCTGCGGTCCCAGATGTTTTTGGCCTACAACTCCCAGAAATCCCAACCAGTTTATCAGCGGTTAGGATTTCTGGGAGTTGAAGGCCAAAAACATCTGGGGACCCCAGGTTGAGAACCACTGGTATAGAGTATCCTGCTATCCAAGGTTTCAGGCATCCACAGGAGGTCCTGGAACATTTCCTCAATGAATATAATGTTAATACAATGTTCTTTTCCCTCTTCTTCTTGCACCATCACTTTTTTAGCCTTCTTGTGACCCTTATCATCATCATTATTATTATTATTATTATTATTATTATTATTATTATTATTATTATTATTATGTATCTCGCTTAGACTCTGTCCATCCCACCAAAGACAAAAACAAAAAAAACAGGACTCAAAGAAAATGAAAACCCCTTAAAAGCACGATCATTAAAATGCAATTAAACCACCAAGAAAATTTAAAATACAAATTAAAGAAGAAAAAGAAAGAAAATTCAATAAGACCTAATAGCACTTCATTAAAGGCTCCTTTATTAAAGAAAAAAAACTACCAGTAACTTCTCCTGGGATTTGTAGCCTGGTGGCATGGTATTTAGAAAGCTCTATTTTATCTCCCTGAACTCTGGCATTACAACTTTGATGGGGAACTCTGCATACCATGAAGTTACAGGGCAGTATCTCCATTAGCTACTTAATTAATTAGGTGTAACTACTAGCAATTAACTAAGGGTTTTCATCTACATAGCATAATGAATGCAGTTTGATGCTACTTTAACTGCCATAGCTCAATGCTATGGCATTATGGCAGCTGGAAGTTTTACGAGACCTTATCTGTTGAAAAAGACAACACAACAACAACAACAGCCTGAAGAAGAGAAGGCTGAGAGGAGATATGATAGCCATGTATATTTATTTATTTATTTATTTATTTATTTATTTATTTATTTATTTATTATTTAAACTTATATGCCGCCACTCCCCTGGGGCTCGGAGCGGCTTACAAGAATGGCTAAAATCTAACAAATTTAAAAGCAATTTAAAACAATTTAAAAACAGCAATATCAAACATTAAAAGCCTGTCAAAACAGGTATGTCTTACATGCCCTGCGGAAAGCTGGTAAGTCCCGCAAGGCATGGACTTCAGGTGGCAGAGTATTCCAGAGTGATGGTGCCACTGCTGTGAAGGCTCTGCGTCTGGTTGCTGTTAGATGCAAGGTCTTGACACTGGGGACTTCCAATAGATCTTGGTCCTCAGAACGGAGGGATCTCTGGGGTTGGTAGGGGGTGAGACGGTCCCTCAGATACATTGGCCCCAGACCATGCAAGGCCTTAAAGGTGAGTACCATCACTTTGAAAGTGACCCGGTGCTCAATTGGTAACCAATGCAGCTGTAGTAAGATTGGTGTTATGTGGCATCTCATCGGAATTCCCAAGAAGCCGAGCAGCTGCATTTTGTACCAACTTGAGCTTCCGGATCACCGACAGAGGAAGGCCAATGTAGAGGGCGTTACAGTAGTCCAGTCTTGAGATGACCGTGGCCTGGATCACCGTAGCTAGGTCGTCCCTGGACAGGTAGGGGGCCAGCCGTCTAGCCTGCCGCAGATGAAAGAAGGCAGTTCTGCTAACGGCGGAGACCTGGGCCTCCATCGTCAGCAGAGGGTCCAAAAGGACTCCCAGACTCTTTACCAATGATGACGGGCGTAGCGCCTCGCCATCCAGGGTAGGCAGCTGGATATCCCCACTGCCCGGTTGACCCAGCCATAGGATCTCCGTCTTTGCTGGATTCACCCTCAACCTGCTGGCACGCAGCCATCCAGTAACGGCCTGATGGAAACAATCGGGTACAGAGTCCGGTCGGCCTTCCATCTTCAGCACCAGCTGAGTGTCATCGGCATACTGATAACACTCAAGCCCAAAACCTCAAACCAGCTGAGCAAGTGGTCGCATATAGATGTTAAACAACAGAGGGGAGAGAATGGCCCCCTGAGGAACCCCACAAGATAGAGGGGACCTCTCAGAGACCAGGCCTCCCCTCTCCACTCGCTGTCCACGGTTGTGAAGAAAGGAGGACAGCCAGTTTAAAGCTGTCCCCCTGACTCCAGCAACAGCAAGGCAGTGGGTCAAAAGATTGTGGTCGACTGTGTCAAATGCTGCTGTGAGATCCAATAACACAAGCAGCGCTGACCCACCCTGGTCAAGCTGGCATCGAAGGCGGTCCATGATGGAGACCAGCACAGTCTCTGTCCCGTGCCCCGTGTGAGAGGAAGTCGCAGGGAGGAGGGAGCAAGCTTGTTTTCTACTTCCCTGGAGACTAGGATGTGAACATGGCTTCAAACTACAAGAGAGGAGATTCCATCTGAACATGAGGAAGAACTTCCTGACTGTGAGAGCCGTTCAGCAGTGGAACTCTCTGCCCCGGAGTGTGGTGGAGGCTCCTTCTTGGAAGCTTTTAAACAGAGGCTGGATGGCCATCTGTCAGGGGTGATTTGAATGCAATATTCCTGCTTCTTGGCAGGGGGTTGGACTGGATGGCCCATGAGGTCTCTTCCAACTCTTTGATTCTATGATTCTAACAACAACATATCCCTAAAAATCCAGTTTATTACTTTTAATGAACGTTACCTGGTTTTAATTATTATTGGGAAAAATGTGAGCTACAAATAAAGAACAATAGTAATTATAAATGTGTAAACAACTACAACCCTTGCCTAGAAAAGAACTTCTAGGCATGCTAATTTTCTGTGTGTGTGCTGAATTTTATACAAAATGGAAGGGACCATTGTTGTCACTCAGATGTATAACCTTTGAGACTTCTTTAAATAGTACTCCTTTTTCTTCTGTATTAATTGTGTTGGAGGCTAGGAATAGTAAATACCAGTCCTACTTCAATAAATCAGCTTGACAGGTTATGGCTTAGCTGAAACCTATCCGTCAGTGGTCAATAGGAATTTAATTAACTTAAGAGAAAAGAAACAAAAAAAAGGGAGGGAGGAGAAACTCAGTAGGATTTTGCACAGAAGTCTGAAAATCCCTGCTAACCACAGAAACAGAAGCATATTTCTGCTGTCAAAAGATTTTCCCGAACTATCCTCTTGACAAATGAATTGTTAATTCATGTTTCCAAAGTTTGAGAGAAGGGTGTGCCTTTAAGCGGGCATCTAAATTGTAGAATTGATGCAGTTTGATGTGACTTTGATGATAGTTTAAGAAGGGCTTCACCATCTCTGCCAAAGAGTGTTGGTGCCTCACCAAAATACAACTCCCAGGATTCTGTAGCATAGAGCCACTGCAGTTTAAGTAGTGTCAAACTGCACTAATTCTACAATTAGTCGCACTCTGAATAGGTGGATACTACAGGAGATAGGTGGGGAAACCACAAGACTATGCTGAATGCAAGTTTCAGGATTTCCAGCAGTTTCAAAGAAATGTTTTATTATCTTCAGACTGACAAAGTTTTGGAGCACAATACTCCTGAAATCACAATTTTCCAAAAAACAACAACAACAAAAACAAAGTATGTATCATTGATATTGCATTCCCAGGTGACAGCAGAATTGATGAGAAGTAACTGGAATAGCTTATTTATTTATTTTAATATATTTGTTTATCGTGTCAGGAGCAACCAGACATTTGTATTACATTTTTAACAAAACAAACAGACAAACAGACAAAACACAAAGTTTGAAAGCTTGGGAGTTGATTAAATGTCCTTTGACCAGTATCTGGCCACTTGGAGTGCCTCTGGTTTTGCCGCAAGAAGGTCCTCCATCGTGCATGTGGTAGGGCTCAGGTTGCATTGCAGCAGGTGGTCAGTGGTTTGCTCTTCTCCACACTCGCATGTCGTGGATTCCACTTTGTTGCCCCATTTCTTAAGGTTGGCTCTGCATCTCGTGGTGCCAGAGCGCAGTCTGTTCAGCGCCTTCCAAGTCGCCCAGTTTTCTGTGTGCCCAGGGGGGAGTCTCTAATTTGGTATCAGCCATTGATTGAGGTTCTGGGTTTGAGCCTGCCACTTTTGGACTCTCGCTTGCTGAGGTGTTCCAGCGAGTGTCTCTGTAGATCTTAGAAAACTATTTCTTGATTTAAGTCGTTGACGTGCTGGCTGATATCCAAACAGGGGATGAGATGGAGATGTCACTGCCTTGGTCCTTTCACTATTGGTTGCTACTTCCCAGCAGATGTCAGGTCGTGCAATACCAGCTAAACAATGCAATTTCTCCAGTGGTGTAGGGCGCAGACACCCCGTGATAATGCAGCATGTCTCATTAAGAGCCACATCTACTGTTTTAGCGTAGTGAGATGCGTTCCACACTGGGCATGCATACTAAGCAGCAGAGTAGTATGGCGCAAGGGCAGATGTCTTCACTGTGTCTGGTTGTGATCCCCAGGTTGTGCCAGCTGGAACAGCTGACACAGCTTGAACAGCTGACACAATATGAGGATTTAAACATCAAACTGCAAAGACTCTGGCACAAGCCATTCAAGGTCGTCCCAGTGGTGATCGGCACACTGGGTGCAGTGCCTAAAGACCTTGGCCAGCACTTAGAAACAATTGGTGCTGACAAAATTACCTTCTGTCAGCTGCAAAACACCACCTACTCAGATGTGCATGCATTATTTGCCAATACATCACATAGTCCTAGACACTTGGGACATGTCTGACATGTGATCCAATACAACAGCCAGCATAGTGATCTTGTTTGCTGTGTGCTCATCTTGTTGTGTATCAAATAACAATTAAATGTATTGCCCACCTTTCCCTGTGGCTCAAGGCAGGATAAAATATAATTAAAACAAGAGATAAAACACTATTAAAAGCCATAAAACAAGATACACAGAGTTAAAATACAAGTTAAAATCCACTGATAATATGCAAATTAAAATTCACAACTTAAAATTGACAGGGTAAGGCTTTGGGAAGAAATTAATCTTAACTTGTGAAATGGTGACAGAAGCCTCAAGTTAACACAGTTGAAAATAATTAGTCAAGGAGAGGGAAACTAGCAAGCTGGGACAGTAATTTCACAGTTCACAATTCGAAAGTTAAGAAATTATCTTTAAGAGGTATTTTAAACCAGGATGGAGGTCAATTGATTTTGCCATTGTGGCACATGTGCCATGACTCAGTGAGATGATGTCTGCACAGACAGAGGAAACAATGATGACAAAGAACACCACTGGAATGAAGTAAATGTGTTCATAAATGATAATGATGACAATGATAATGATAATGAAGTGTTGTTGTTGTTATCTGAAACACAAGATGAGTCCACAGCAGACGCTCTGCTGGTCCAGTACAACAGCCAGCAGAGTGTCTGCTGAGGACTCATCTTGTTGTGTTTCAGATAATAACAACAACAACAACAACAACAACAACAACAACAATAATAATAACACTTTATTTATATTCCGCCCGTCTAACCCCGAAGGGGACTCAGGGCAGATCACAGTACACATACACAGCAAACATTCAGTGCCACTTTGTATAGACAAAACACAAACAAACAGAAGGAGGTGTAATGGAAGGTTGGGCTCGAGTCCAGCCACAGGGGGTGCTGTCACTCCATCCTCTATGACAAAGAGCCATCAGGATTTCCTCCTTCCTTTTAGTCACCCAGCATTTTCTGATCTTCTTTCTTTATGGCATCGTAAAACACCCCCCCCCCCCCCACACACACACACACACTTTTAGCAGTACCTAATTTCTCTAATCACAACTAATGCTGTTTTGCATTGCTTAGGTAAACAATGAGCTAGGCTGACAGTTGGCAGCTCATGCCAACCCGGGGCTTTGAACTTGCAAGCTTTTGGTTGATAGATCTTATAATTGCTGATGATTTACCAGCTGTGATAAACTTCTGGTCCTGATAAGAAATAACCATAAACTAGAAACAATTTTTAATATTCATGAAAGAAGGAGGTGGTTTCAATTAGTTCATAAGTAGAGGTAACTTTTATAGATAAACAAAGTCCAAGTGTACAGCCCAGCAAAGCTTGAGGGGAAATGTTCTTTTGGACTATAACACCCAGCATCCTTTAGACAAATGTTTATTTGGGAAATCAAGATGTCAGATAGTATGTGTGGCTGGAGAAGCAAAATCTATTCTGGGTTTTAGTACACATTTAAAGAAACTGTCTTAAGCGGTTGCATTTTATTCCAAAAGAAGATTCAGAGTCCTAGGCAGGACTAAAGTCTGTGTCGCCACTCCAACTGACATGGAAACCACAAGCTGTCATTGTCTAAGCAGCTTGGGCACTGCAGTCAGTGGAGGAGGTGATTCCTAGAGATAACACTTTCTAGGCCAGTGGTTCTCAACTTGTGGGTCTCCAGATGTTTTGGCCTTCAACTCCCGAAATCCTAACAGCTGGTAAACTGGCTTGGATTTCTGTGAGTTGTAGGCCAAAACACCTGGGGACCCACAGGTTGAGAACTGCTGTTCTAGGCATTTCTAGGTCCTCCAGTAGTATTCCATGGTCAACTCCTAGTGGAAGCTTTAAGCAAACTGAGGTTTTTATTCATGGGTTGTGCAGGTTCTGCCCATGAAAATAGAAGTCCTAGTGTAGGTTTGTAGTGCAGTTGTACTATAGAAGCATAATGTCAAATCTCAGCCATTGAATTCCACTTGGAGATTTTTCATGAGGTCTTATTGTGTCGCAGCATTTAACTTTAGAAACTTTGGGGATGGCTGATCTTCATTTTGGGCACAGGGGAAACGATGCATAATTAATATCGATGGGACAAGGAAAGGAGCATTCAATACTCTAGAGAGAAGAGATGCACTAAAATGCCGAACCCACTGCCCTAGTTCTTTCACTCACCTACTCATGTCAAAAAGAGTTGTGCACAGGGATGTAGGGCAGCTCATGGCCCTTGGATACGGTTAGGAAGATTGAGATTATGCACAGATTGTTGAGCAAGACAAAGTTCGCAGAAATGCCCCCAACCACGGATAGCCTAGTTTCAAAACAAAACAAAATGGGAAGGCAAGAAATAATTGTATTCAGTAGGGAAAGCCAGGAAACGTGAAAAGAAATATATCCTTGCTATCATTTCTGCTTAGATTGATTCATGTATTGTTAGCCAGTTCCTTGAAAAAGACAGGAACAGGGATGGAGCAGAGCCTCCTTGCTGATGTTTTTCCATACATGTAAAGCCCAATCCCTATTATCTTCAAGTAGAGTTGGGGAAAAGATTGTGCCATAAGCCCTGAAGGTATTTTGGGAGTCATGAATATCAGAAGTGAGGGGTCTTGCTCCCATTTTTGTAAAGATCCAGCTCTTGATACTCTTATTTGACCTTGTTCAAATTGTGCATGTGTTTCTCCCAATTCTAAAAGACCAAAATGCCTTCCATAAGTTTTGGCTGTTAGATCTTCATAGACTATCTGAAAGACCAGCCTGAGCCTTAAGAGTTTTGTGGGAGAACTTTTTATTTGTTCCAGATACAGTTGGTGAAGACACCCCTCAGTGGCTCCTCCTACACTGTGAATCTTTCTCCCATGGGATCATAGTTGAAACTCTCTTTGATCGCTGGTTTGTTGTAGGTCTTTTCGGGTTATATGGCCATGGTCTAGAGGCATTCTCTCCTGATGTTTCGCCTGCATTGAAAGTTCAAATAAAAGTTGACCACAAAATGGAAAGGAACCCGAGAGATAACACTTCTGTGGGTATTATTATAGGTCCTCCAGTGCAGTTCTATGATATGCTTCATTCAAAAGCCCAACACAATGTTTCTTTCAGGTAAGAAAAATAGGGTTCTAGATTATCACCCAAAATCATATTTTACGAAATTACTTGGAATGGATCCTTTATGTATATGCAGGACAAGTATAAAATAAATAAATAAACAAATAAACTGATAGCTTTTGATGCCACACTTTTCTCCCATCCATGAATGGATTACTGCATCTGAGAACTTCTCTGAAATTAAATGTGGTCTTCAAGATTAAAAAAAGCTTTCCTACTCTTGATATAGAAAATATTGAGTTAGGTGGTACAGTAGTCTGACACAATTAAAGCAGCTTCCTAGAGAGTTTGATTCCCTCCTCTGTCACGGAAATCCACTGGGTGATCTTGGACATGTCACACTCTTTCAGTCCTAGAAAACCCCAAGATAGGTTCAATGAATATTGCCATAAATATTCCCCTGAAGCCACTGGTCCGCAGTTTGGGAGTCCTCTTGGATTCATCGCTTACGCTTGAGGCTCAGGCGTCGGCGGTGTCTGGGAGGGCTTTCGCACAACTGAGACTTGTGCACCAACTGCGACCATACCTTGCGAAGGCTGATCTTGCCGGGGTGGTCCATGCCTTGGTCACCTCCAGATTGGACTACTGCAATGCGCTCTACATGGGGCTGCCCTTGAAAACGGCTTGGAAGTTCCAACTGGTCCAACGAGCAGCAGCCAGGATGTTAACTGGGGGCCCTTACAGAGAGAGGACAACCCTTCTGTTCAAGGAGCTCCATTGGCTGCCGTTTATTTTCCGAGCCCAATTTAAGGTGCAGGTGCTTACCTACAAAGCCCTGAATGGTTTGGGACCATCCTACCTGTGTGACCGCATCTCCGTCTACGAACCCACGCGCTCACTTCGGTCATCTGGAGAGGCCCTGCTCGTGATCCCGCCTGTGTCGCAAGCGCGTTTGGTGGGGACACGAGACAGGGCCTTTTCTGTGGTGGCCCCCCTACTCTGGAACACCCTCCCAAAAGATCTTAGACAGGCCCCTACTCAATCTTTTTTTAAATAATTTTTTATTGATTTATCACATTTATTACATACTATTACATTTTGTACATCAACCTCTTTAACATGTTGTTTAGTTGTTTTGCTTTGACATTTCCCCCCCTTTTCTCTTTTTTTTCCTTTTTTCACCACAGTGCTCCCCTCCACCCGTCTCAAGCCACCATTCTTACATTTCATCTGTCCAAAATTTCATTTCTTCTTGTGACGGTAATTTTCCTTCCTTATTTTTTAATCCATTTACCACAAATCTTCCCCATACAGCATCAAAATCGCTTTGTTTCCATATACCTTTTTAACCTTTAATATACATGTCAATTTATCGTTTATTGCTATTTTCCATGCTTCTTTATACCACTCCTCTATTTGTATATTCATTTCTTTTTTCCAATTCCTTGCTATAAGCAGTCTTGCTATAGTTAGTAAGTTTGTTATCGCTTCTTTATCCTCCTTTTTCAATTGCTTATTGTTATATAATGATAGTAAGGCTATACTAGGACTTTTATCTATTTTTATATTCATTATAGTTTCTATTTCTCTAAATACTTTCTCCCAAAAATTATTTACATATTTACATTGCCACCACATGTGTATATATGTTCCTGGTTCTTGACACCCTCTCCAACAATTTATTGAGTTATTTTTATTCATATATGCTATTCTTACCGGTGTCAAGTACCACTTCCATATTAACTTGTAATAATTTTCTTTAACTCGTATCGATAAATTTTTTAAATGTCTTTGTCCCCATAATTGTTGCCACTCTATTTCACTTATTTTTATCCCTAAATCCTCTTCCCAAATCTCTTTAAGGGTGCACTTTTTTGTTTTTTCATCCTTCATTTCAATTAGTATCTTATAAATTTTGCTAATTATACCTCTCAAGTTTTCGTGTTCTTCTACAGCCCTTCCCTTCTGTATTATTTGTTCGAATTGATTGAGTTGGCTTCCACTTCTATTATTTTTTTCCAGTTTATTAACCATTGTTCTAATTGTATACAATGAAACCATGACAATTTTATTTCTTTAAACTCTTCCAACATCATTTCCCTCTTCATTTCCACCTTCATCCAATCCCCTATCCTATCTAAGTTTATTTCCCTTACCTTTTTATCCATTACTTTTTTAAAATTTTTTGGGAACTTCTTTTCCATCACTATTGGGGTTATAATTGATCCTCCTTTATTAACCTCCCCTTATATTTATTCCATACTTTAAGTATATTGCTCAGCATTGGGTTTCTAATTTCCCTCATTTCTTTTCTAGTAAACTGTTTAAAAAATATATTCCAAGTTTCATCTTCCACTTTTCCTGAATCATTACTAAGCCAATCTATTCCCTTTTTTAACCATTCCTTCTATAACCAAACTTAATCTACTTGCTTCATAATATTTTTTATATTAGGTAGTGCTAGTCCACCCTCCTTTTGCGATCTATACCAAAACTGTTTATTTAGTCTGTTTCTTTTACTTCCATTGCAGTACTTATTAATCATTTGTTGCCATCTAGTTAGTTCTTCTTCTGTGATTTGAAGTGGTAGCATCCTAAATATAAAATTTATTTTTGGAAGTATTTTCATTTTTACTAATGCTATTCTTCCAAACCAGGATAAGTGTATACCTTCGTACTCTATTAACTTTTTCTGGACTTCTTTCCTTAATGTTACTACATTTACTTCCTCTATCTCTTTTAAATCCTTGGTTATTATTACTCCCAAGTATTTTAATTTATTCTTAATTCTTATTCCCATTTTGCTCTGTTCTATAAAATCTTTTTCTTCTTCTCTTGTATAATTAAGTAGCATCATTTCTGACTTGTTCCAATTAACTTGTAAACCTGTTGCTTTCCCAAATATCTCCAAATGTTCTTTTATTCTATCCATTTTCTCCACTATATTTTCTATAAATAACAATGTATCGTCAGCGAATAAGCTCACCTTCTGTTTCTCCTTTTTTCCTAACCCTTCTAAATTTTTATCATTCCTTATGTTATTAGCAAACAGTTCTATCACCATAGCAAATAGTATCGGAGACAAAGGGCACCCTTGTCTGGTTCCTCTAGTCACTTTTATTTTGTTTGTCACTCCGTCATTTATAGTTACCACTGCTGAGTTCCTTGAGTAAAATTGTTTTAGTACTCCTTTTATTCTATTTCCCATTCCAAATTTATTCAATATTTCCCTTAATGTCTCCCATTCCACACAATCGAATGCTTTAAAAATATCTAATGATAATATCCCTGCTTTTTCCTTTCCCCTCTTTAGCCCAATGAATTTTATTTAATACTCTCCCTATCAAATTTGACATTTGTCTTCCTTTTATAAACCTGCACTGATCTTCTTTTATGTACTTATACATACATTTATTCATTCTATTGGCTATTATCGCGGACAATATCTTTGCATCCTGATTAATTAATGATATGGGCCTATATGACCCTGGGTCTGTTAAGTCTTTATCAGGTTTAGGTATTAATATTATTAATGATCTCCTCCATGATTCGGGTATTTTATCTCCCTTCATTATTCCATTATACAATTCTAATAATTTTGGGGTTAAAACTTCTCTAAAGCTTTTATAATATTCTGTCCCTAGACCATCCAAGCCCGGAGCTTTCCCTACTTTTAATTTCTTAATAACTTCCTCTATTTCTTTTTTCTTAATAGGTTGTTCCAGTAACTCTTTATCTTTCTCCTCCAGCTTACTCTCCCAATTTTCCTCCACATATTTCCTAATTGCCTCTATGGGGCTTGCTTTGGTTTGATATAGTTCTTTATAAAATTCTTCAATTTTACCATGGCCGGTTGAACAGACGTCTTTCCTCCAGCTCTTGTGGAAATATAAGCAAATAAGCAGTGAAAATGGATGGATAATTGTCCTTTCTGGATCAAAAAGGAGGCGAAAGTCTGGAGCATGTGAAAAGCCCAAGAAGGTAATTTATTACCAATTAATTGCTTTGATTTATGAGCTTTGGCAGAAGATAGGGCGGCTGCCGAAGCTGCCTGATAGTGAAAGTTGCTTGGAAGCTGCTGAAGCTGCTGAAGCTGAAGTTGAAAGTGAAACCAACTTGCTAATTATAACTGCGCACTGACTTGGAGAAGATAAACAGCTTGCAATTTAAATACAATATTAAAATACTAGAAATATTGGATTTAGTGACTTAATGATCCGGGAAGGCAAAATAAAGATTAGAGGCAGATTCCTCCTTTGAAGAAGGATCGAGCTAGTCTCGTCATATTAAAGGCGAACCCTCTTGGCATTGCAAGGTATATTTGAGTGGGACTTTCTTGTACTGTGTGCTGTGTAGAACGGGAAAACTAAGTAATTAAAAAATTGATGAAAGCAGGAGGAGTAAAGCTGAGGTTGAATGAGAAAGAACAAACAAAGTCAGGATGACCCAAAGCCAAATCCTCTTTGGTTGTGTTCCAAGCCTTCAGACAGATCGCTATCAAGATTAGAAAGACTGGAAAGGGCTCCACAGCCCCCCGAGGAAATGAGCACTGTTAGGAGAAGTCCTCCCCTCCCCACAATTAAGGGAAAGCAGTTAAAACGAACACCCCCCCAAACCCCCCCTCAAATGGAAGGGGGGGCAAAAGGGGGAGGAACTATTTCTACCTCGCTGCCATGTTTAACAGCAGAGCCAAAAGAAAGCAGGATGAGCAGCGAGAGGGAAGAATTGGGGATGGGCAGTAGTCATATGCTAAGTAAAATAGCAGAATTGATTAAAGGAGAGGCTGAAAGACAAACAAAGGAAAAGAACTTGAATTTGAACCTGATGTTTGATAAAGAAAGAGAAATAAGGAAGGGCGAAATTCAGGCATTGAAGCAAGAAATTCTGACCAGCAATAAAGAAATGAGAGCAGAGTTGGATGCGGAACGAAAAAGCTCGGATGGAAAATTTCAGACAATAAGAGAAGCCCTGGAGATTGCACAGGGAGAAATACGAAAAAACAAAGCAGAAATTGAAAGAAGTACACAGGAACAACTGGTACTCAAACAACAAACGCAAAAAAATGAAAATAGGCTCTCAGATGTGGAAAGAAAGTTTGTGTACATGCAAGACAACCAAAGAAGAAACAACGCAATAATAAAAAATTATCCAGAAGGAAACAAGAAAGAAGATCTGAAATCTGAGATCTTGAAATGGTTGCAAAAGATTTCGCCAACACTAAGCTGGTCAGAACTGGATATTGAGAGAGTTCATCGCCTTCCGGCTGGAAGAAATAGAATAATTCCTAGGAACATAATAATTCGATTTCACAATTTCGTAAAGAAAGAAGATTTGATGAAAATATTAAAGAAGAACCCAGATCTCCTAAAGATGGGTGACTCAAAATTGGAAATATTTAATGACTACTGTCCTGAAACTAAGAACTGGAGATACTCAATGAAGCCTATTACGACGCAGTTAATGAAAGCTGGAATTGTGTACACCTGGGGATACCCTATCTTTCTTAAATTTCAATGGAAAGGCAAGAGATATAGAATCGACACACTGGAACAAGGTTATCAACTACTGGAGGAGCTTGGCATAGTAAGAAGACAAGAGAGAGATCGAAAGGAAGAGGAGGTGAAGGATCCGGATGGAGGAGAATTGGAGGAATTAATCGGTGCCGTTGGAGGAATCGAGATGTAAGAAGAAACTATACACTGCAATCAAGCTTTTTATTGATTTAAAATGAGCACTCGGGGGGAGGGAGACTCTGGGCCACGGGATGACTTCGCCCCCCCCTCCCCAATTGGGAAGGCCGGGGGCCATGACTGGGACGAGAAGTCCCGAAGATTGGAAGGGGAGGAAGGGGGGAATGAGGGAAGTGGGGGGATTGGGGGGGAGGGGGGAATGGGGAGTAAGGGTAGGGGAGGGAAAGGGACAAGGGTTCACGTTGTTTCAAGCCACAAAAAAGCTTTTAAAGGGAAATGGAAATGATGTCCCATAAATTAAGAATTTCAACACTTAACACGAGAGGGTTGGGGACGGTAATTAAGAGAAGGCGGATTGAATCTCTACTGAAGAAGGACGCAGCGGACCTCATCTTCCTACAGGAAACACATCAAAATAAGCGGGGCTCAAACGAGCTAAAGTCGAGCTGGATAAGGAACTATGAAACATCTTTTGGGTCATCAAAGTCAAGAGGAGTAGCAATAATAATAGCTAAGAAATGTAATTTTGTCATAAACAAGGTATTGAAAGATGAAGAGGGAAGATATATAATAATATATGGGGAAATAGGGGAGGAAAAATATGTATTAGTAAATGTATACGCACCAAATGTAAAACAGCAAGAATTTTATGAAAAAGTGTTAGAGCAAATAGAGAATTACCATCAACAAAATGTAATATTTGGAGGAGATTGTAATTGCTGTATGGATTTAAAGAAGGATAAAACTACGATAGCATCAAAAGCTAGAAATATTGAAACAACGGAATTAAGTAGAGTAATGAATAAATGGCAATTAAAGGATGTGTGGAGATTGGTAAAAGGGAATGAAAGTAGATATACATATTATTCATCGGTACATAAGGTGTATACAAGAATTGATTATATTTTCGTCTCCAAAAATATGACAAGTAAAGTGCTAAATGCTGATATAGGTATGATTAAGATTTCGGATCATGCTTTGGTTTCAATTGAGATTGTGTTGAAATGTGATTATGACAAAATGAAAAGGTGGAGGTTAAATACAAGAATACTAAATCATAAAGAGATAGTAGATAAAGTGCAAGCAGAATGGCAAGAAATATGGGGTTTTAACCCTGGCAGTCTTTAGAAAGAACTTGAAGACCTGGCTGTTCTGATGTGCCTTCCCAAAATAGGAAATCTCCAATAACAAGTCCCAGAAGCATTTTATTAAAACTAAGATTGCCACACGCTGCACACTGCACTTGCCCTATAATGCCTTATATCCCACCTGCCACATCAGCACTTTTAATCCTGTACCCATTACTCTGGCCAGGCCCAGTTTCATTGTGTCTTAGTGTATTGTTTATTGCTTATTGTTATATTGCTTTAATTGTTTTTCATTTGCCTTGGGTTTTGTGTTGTTATGTTATGTTATATTTGTAAGCCGCATCGAGTCCTTCGGGAGATGCTAGCGGGGTATAAATAAAGTTTAATAATAATAATAATAATAAATCAGAAATGTCTTGAAGGCACACAACATCAACAATAATGGTAGTGAAAGCCCTACGGCATATTCAGTCTTACTCCCCAAGCTCTGTTTGTGCTACAGCATGTTGTCCCAGTTTTAATCTAATCCTGTAGCTATGTTATTCAGCTGTGAGTTCTCCAGCAGCCATTCAAAAGAAGTATTTCCCTATGCAGCAACGAATGCAAAGTATAATCCATCAGAGTCCAGTTTGGTGTGCATTTGTCATAATATTCTTTTGAGAGGTTTCTCCAGCAGCAACTGTTAACTAAATATTTTTTTCGGGTGGAGGAGAGGAGGTTGTAGAAAGGGCCAGGGGAGATATTATGTACATAATTGCCTATTAGATCAAAATCCCTCACATAGCTGGTGATATAAAACAAATAGTTCATATTGTGGATCAATACACATTGACTTTTCAATGCAAAACAGTCTTGAGTTAGAGAGTCTGGAATGCCAGTTTCATTTTCTTTTCTATATTAAGTGCAAATGCCTCTTTGCTCTCAGTATCAATTTTTCGTAATGCATGAAAGGCAATTTTTCCCCTACTGTTGGTGCAATATGGGATAATTGTGGCTGCTATGACTTCTTTCTGCAAGGTTCATTTTTTAAAATACTCTTCTGCAGCTTAACTACTTGCCTACACATTAAGCATGGTCTGAGACCTCTCAGAGCAAAACCTTACAAGTGTTTTCATGGAAGCAAGTGAGGCAAAAAATTCAGTGACAAACCAAGGATTCTGGTAGCCTGTTGCCATGTCTCCAAAGTGGTATTTAGCTGTCATAATTGTACTATTTGGAAAAAAAAACTCAGATTGAGCTTTTTTCTGTTGTTCCAAAAACTAGGACATGGAACAATGGTTTCAAACTATAGGAAAATATATTCTACCTAAACATTAGGAAGAATTATTGATAATTACAGCTGTTCTACCATGGGATATGTTGTATCAAAGTGTGATGAAGTTTCCTTCTCTTGAGGTTTTTAAAGCAGATGCTGGATGGCCATTTGTCGGGAGAGTTTTGGCACAAAAGAGTTTTGGCTGCCGATTTGCTACTGGGCTCAATTCAAAGTGTTGGCGTTGACCTTTAAAGCCCTAAATGGTTCCGGCCCAAGATACCTTTCCGACTGCATCTCCGCCTATGAACCCACCAGGACTTTGAGATCATCCGGGGAGGCCCTGCTCTCAATCCCGCCTGCCTCACAGGCACGGCTGGCGGGGAAGAGAGATAGGGCCTTCTCGGTGGTGGCCCCTTGGCTGTGGAATGCCCTTCCCACAGATATTAGACTAGCTCCATCATTAATGGTATTCCGTAAAAAAGTGAAGACCTGGTTGTTTGAGCAGGCGTTCGAATAGTCAGTGCAATGAGTGTAATGAACATAGGAATGGAACAGTGGATAACGGACCTGGATCATGTTGTTAGTGATGAGGCGCTAGTGAATGGCTATTGTTGTTAATTGTATATTATTGTATAATGTGTTAGGATGCTATATAATGTGTTATTGTAGCATTGAATTTTTGCTGTTCTGTTGTTAACCGCTGTGAGTCACCTACGGGCTGAGAACAGCGGTATACAAATAAAGTAAATAAATAATAAATAAATAAATGTTGGAGTGAATGGTCCTTGTGGTCCCTTCCAACTCTATGTTTCTATGATGGATGGTCAAAGGCTGTTAGAGCTAGACATGCATATGTAGTGAAACTTTTTTGTGTATTAATGGATATGTCATATGTTCTTGGGAGTGAAAGGAATTGAACAATTGCAGTAGTCATTTGAAATGTGCTATCTTTTTTTAAAAAAGAAAGAGGACAAAAGGAAAAAAAACAATATGAATCCATTCCATTAGTTAGAAAACTTTTGGAACATGTTCAAGCAGTACTTTCAGTCAATTAGTGAATTTCTATCCACCTTCGTCAATATTTATAGCTCATGCCAATAAATCACATGAATTAATTTGACTCAGTGAGACAACTTGTGAAATCAGATTATCCTCTGACACAAGGTTGCAACAATTCAGTCCCTTGGTAATTAGCCAGCCCAACAACTTTGACTCTGGAAGACATCCTCCTCAGAACTGTGTCATTATTCCTAAGCATGTGTAACCACCCTTGCTGTCAACTCCAAGCTGATTTACCCCTTAGACCTAGAGATTTAAGGCTCTCCAACTCTAAGCCACCAATACATAATTAACTTCTCTTTTAAGAAAGTACTGTGCTGCTGTTCCTTGCTGCAAACATGAGCATGTCACAAACCAAGAAGCCCACCAAAAGGTTCCATCAAGGTCAATAGGAAAAGGCACTTCCAGCAAGTTCTGAAATCCACATGGGTAACAGATAATGCACCAAAATCATTATGACTGGGAATAGGAAGGGGGAAAAAATGAAAAGAGATCCAGATTCACTAGCTTTTCCATTCTATTTCTCCTGAATCAAGACTTTGGAAGAAGAACTTGTAGTCCAAGCATTTAAGAGAAATAATGTCAAAAGAAAAAATACTATAAAATTAGAATTAGTGCAACAAGGTTGCCAACTGTAGTCGAACATCTGCCATGTTCATGAAAATGATATGCAAATTATTCTAATTGCATGCCACTATAATAGGCAATTTAGCGGCAGCTCCCAAGCTCATTACTTGGTTCCATGGTGGGTTTGGGTGATAAACAGGTTTTGAATGGATGCTTTTCATCTACTGGTGACTATCAGAGAAGAGCAGCCTTCATGTTCTCAGCCAACATACCTCAGACTACCAGATGCTGGGGATTAACAAGAGCAGATGGGCATTGCCATGATGCCCAGCTTGCAAACCTCCCTCTGGCTTCTGGCTGGTCAGCATCAAAAGAATTAATGCTGCCTGGGCTAGGTGGACCATCAGTCCCAATTCGAAGGAAAGCTGATGCTGTCCACTTCTTATAAAAAGAGGGAAGGAAGAGGTGGCACTAGTTTATTTCAGGATAAGTTTTCATAGACAACAATCTAGTTGTTCAGCTATCAAGACATCTACTGGAAGAAGTGGACTTTAGTCCAGTGAAATCTTATGCTGAAATAAATTGTTTCCTCTTCAAAGTGCCACAAAACTTATTTTTTGTTCATATGTTCTCTACTGGAACTGAGTAGCATACCAATCTCTTTGAATGAGATGTAAATTTTATATACTTATCATGGCTTGATGTATTCCTTTCTTCTTGTTGTGAGAGCCTGACTGTGAGAGCCGTTCAGCAGTGGAACTCTCTGCCCCGGAGTGTGGTGGAGGCTCCTTCTTTGGAAGCTTTTAAGCAGAGGCTGGATGGCCATTTGTCAGGGGTGATTTGAATGCAATATTCCTGCTTCTTGGCAGAAGGGGTTGGACTGGATGGCCCATGAGGTCTCTTCCAACTCTTTGATTCTATGATTCTATGTTGTTGTTGTTCATTCGTTCAGTCGTCTCTGACTCTTCGTGACCTCATGGACCAGCCCACGCCAGAGCTCCCTGTCGGCCGTCACCACCCCCAGCTCCTTCAAGGTCAGTCCAGTCACTTCAAGGATGCCATCAATCCATCTTGCCCTTGGTCGGCCCCTCTTCCTTTTACCTTCCACTTTCCCCAGCATAATTGTCTTCTCTAGGCTTTCTGTCTCCTCATGATGTGGCCAAAGTACTTCAACTTTGTCTCTAGTATCCTTCCCTCCAGTGAGCAGTCGGGCTTTATTTCTGGAGGATGGACTGGTTGGATCTTCTCGCAGTCCAAGGCACTCTCAGAACTTTCCTCCAACACCACAGTTCAAAAGCATCTATCTTCCTTCGCTCAGCCTTCCCTAAGGTCCAGCTCTCACATCCGTTGGTTACTACAGGGAATACCATGGCTTTGACTAGGCGGATCTTTGTTGCCAGTGTGATGTCTCTACTCTTTACTATTTTATCGAGATTGGACATTGCTCTCCTCCCAAGAAGTAAGCGTCTTCTGATTTCCTGGCCACAGTCTGCATCTGCAGTAATCTTTGCACCTAGAAATACAAAGTCTGTCACGGCCTCCACATTTTCTCCCTCTATTTCCAGTTGTCAATCATTCTTGTTGCCATAATCTTGGTTTTTTTGACGTTTAGCTGCAACCCGGCTTTTGCGCTTTCTTCTTTCACCTTGATTAGACGGCTCCTCAGCTCCTCCTCGCTTTTGGACATCAGAGTGGTGTCATCTGCATATCTGAGGTTGTTAATGTTTCTTCCAGCAATTTCCACACCAGCTTTGCATTCATCAAGCCCCGCACATCGCATGATGTGTTCTGCATACAAGTTAAAAAGGTTGAGTGAGAGGATGCAGCCTTGCCGTATGCCTTTCCCAATCTTGAACCAGTCTGTTGTTCCGTGGTCAGTTCTGTCTGTTGCTACTTCGTCCTTGTACAGATTCCTCAGGAGAGAGACAAGGTGGCTTGGGATGCCCATCTCACCAAGAACTTGCCAAGAAAGATGATAGATGAAAGAAGATGATAGATAGATAGATAGATAGATAGATAGATAGATAGATAGATAGATAGATAGATAGATAGACAGATAGACAGACAGACAGATAGGCCATAGTTGGGAGAAGAGGACAGCTTTTGAAATCCATGGTCAGCTTAATGCCTGCTTCTCTTGCAAATATGCAAAAGCTCTGTTGGTGCTGAAGGTTCAGAACCTGGACAGCTCCTGCACAATGCAGATGAGCAGCATAATTCTTTCTACCATCAGTCAGCACTGGATAGCATTCAATCACTAGCAGATCCTGTATTATAATGAATTCCGTTGGTTTCCTTCCATAGAAAATTGAGTTGTTGGCAGTAGTGTTTAAGGAATTCATTCTTTATGCATTTTGGTATTCTAGTACATCTATCCATGCTTTTCTGAATGGTGTTCAGATCAGAACATTGGGTGCTATTCCAAAGCCACTCAACCGTGAGCACGCCCCCATCAAAAGTGAACAGGACTTCTGAATAAATATATATTGGCCTGCCATGTATGTTATCTACCACTTTTCATGCCTCACTCTTCTAAAGTGGTTTTTAGATGAAAAAATATTTAGGCTGAGCAACCGTATCCCAAATTCTTAACACTAGAAGTGCTTTGGATTTTGAATTTCTTGAGATTTTAGAATCCCTGTATTTATCCATATACATACATAATGAGAGATCTTGGAGGAGGGACTCAAATCTAAACATGAAATTCATTTATTTTTCATATACACTCTAAAGTTAATTTTATGCAATATTTTAATACATATGTGTATGAATGAAGTTTGAGTGCATTGAACCATCAGAAAACAGAGGTATGACTACTTCAGTCACCCATGTGGAGATTTTCAAATGTTGATGTTTTTCAGAATTCTGGATAAGAGATGTTCAACCTGCTTTTTCAAGGTTTTTTTTAAGTACATGCAGAAATATGTATTTGAAGAGTGTATATATCCAAAAACGAACCACAAGAGCATTTTGATGTAAATTTGCATGTATATGTTTACATTTGCACAGTCATGCACAAATTGGATGGAACAGACATTGGCTGAGGTCTTGCATCAAATTTGAGAAGCATAAATCTCTGTATGCAGACATATGGACCGATCATGTTATGTGACCCTTGTGCTGCAAATAGATGACCAAATGTGCAACTGAATGCAGAACTGAAGGAGAACTAGCATCAGTTTCAGTAGGAGACACAGATATGCATGTACAAGAATACTTGAACAATTCCCCTTCAATGGATCTGAACTAAATAGGGAATAATAATAATAATAATAATAATAATAATAATAATAATAATAATATCAAGTATAAGACACCAGTACTACTCTTGACGTGGTCCCATCATATTATGGATTGAGCATTGTTTCCAAAGTAAAGGTAAAGGTTTTCCCTCACATTAAGTCTAGTCGTGTGCAACTCTGGGGGGGTGGTGCTCATCTCCATTTCTAAGCCAAAGAGCCGGTATTGTCCATAGACACCTCCATGGTCATGTGGCTGGCATGGCTACATGGAGTGCCCTTACCTTCCCACCAAGATGGTACCTATTGATCTACTCACATTTGCATGTTTTCGAACGGCTAGGTTGGCGGAAGCTGGAGCTAACTGCAGGAGCTCACCCTACTCCCTGGATTCAAACTGCCAACCTTTTGATTGGCAAGTTCAGCAGTTCAGTATTTTAACCCACTCCACCACCAGTGGACCCATTGTTTCCAAAACAACACTGGCATTGTATTTTGCTTGACCTTGCTTTGTAACCTATTGGCCTCACCTGTGACTATATCCTGTACTCTTTCCTCCTTCTCCCTTCTGTTCCTTTTTTTCTACTCTTTACATTTTTCTGTATTTTCAAATTAAAAATTATTAATAAAAAAAGAACCAAGTACATATAACCAAAATAAATGTCCATTCTTTACTTTTTACCCTGCCCATATCTTCTATATGTTTGGAAGTTTCTCCTGAGTAGAATTTTAAATTGTAAGCTCCTTGGAGCAAAGACTTGGAGACCTGGGTTCAAGCCTTTGTTTTGGTTTTTGATGAACTGAATTACCTTGGAGAGGTCATGATTCCCCAGCTTCCGTTCTTGATCTTTGTGTAATGGATATTTAATGACCAAAAGCATCATTAAATTTCTGTCGGATTAAAGCATATGCTTAGAGCAATTAAGTTGCCATAAAGAAAGGAAATATAGAACGAAGAGAGTGCGACCTTCACCTCACCCTCCCATGCACAGATGTCATTAGAAATTGTGCTCGTTGGGACATCATCTCCACTTCAATGCATTCCCTGGAATTTTAAACCAAAACAGAATCTGTACACATTTTAAATCCAGAAGGTCAGACCACTACACCAGACTTTCAGCAGTTTTATGAGACAGCAGTTTTATGAGACCTCACTACCTCTGAGGATGCATGCCATAGATGCAGGCGAAACATCAGGAGAGAATGCCTCTAGACCATGGCCATATAGCCCGAAAAAACCTACAACAACCCAGTGATTCCAGCCATGAAAGCCTTCGACAATACAGTTTTATGAGACATTTTTCAGGTTTCCCTTATAGATTCTCAGATGTTTTGCTCAAGGAGAAAAACCCATATTTTTCTTCGCTTTGTGGGTGGCACTAAACCCTGATTTACTGAATGGCACCAAGCAAAGCATCACTGGAAAAAGACAACATACTTGGAACGTCTCTTAAGTAAAGCCAATGCTAAGGTTCAAGGTATCCTCCTTAGATATTTTTTTTAAAATGAGACATTGGGTTTGAGACTGATGCTGATTCAGTTTGTATCCACAGTGCAGAATTATAGTGGTTTGACACCACATTAATGGCCATGGCCTAACACTATGGAATTCTGGGATTTGTAGTTTTGTGAGATTTACCTTTCCCTGTCAGAGAGCTCTAGTGCAGTGGTTCTCCACCTGTGGATCCCCAGATGTTCAACTCCCAGAAATCCCAAAAGCTAGTAAACTGTCTGGGATTTCCGGGAGTTGTAGGCCAAAACACCTGGGGACTCATAGGTTGAGAACCACTGCTCTAGTGTCACAACAAACTACAAATTACGGGATTCCATAATATGGAGACATGGGAGTTAACGTGGCATTGAACTGCTATTATTCTACATTGTGGTTATAAGACTTACAAAGAAAAAAGATATTTTTTTAGAACAGAGGCAAGATTTTTTTTTCTGCCCAGAAACTTCAGCAGGCTTAACTCATCCATACAAGAGTCAACTCCTTACCTGTGAAATTCAGAGAAAGGACAATGGTACGAGTGTCCTGTCTGCACAGTGAAGGTGAACCCACTATCCAAATTGTCCAGGGATGATCTGTAGTTTCTAGCAAAATATGAATGCAATGAATCTTTTCTTTAAATAGATTTGTTGCATTCATGTTTTGCTGGAAACTACATTCAGATTTTACTGGAGACAAATTAGCATTGGGCTAATTTGACATCTCCAGCCCATCCCTTGTTTTGGTATCAGCCAGCATGTCAATGACTTAAATCAAGAAATAGTTTTCTAAGTGCTACAGAGACAGTCACTGGAACACCTCAGCAAGTGAGAGTCCAAAAGTGGCAGGCTCAAACCCAGAACCTCAATCAATGACTGATACCAAATGAGAGACTCCCTCCTTGGGCACACAGAAGACTGGGCAACTTGGAAGGCACTGAACAGACTGCGCTCTGGCACCATGAGATGCAACCTTCAGAAATGGGGCTACAAAGTGGAATCCACGACATGCAAGTGTGGAGAAGAGCAAACCACAGACCACCTCCTGTAATGCAATCTGAACCCTGCTACATGCACAATGGATGACCTCCTTGCGGCAACACCAGAGGCATTCCAATTGGCCAAATAGTGGTCAAAGGACATTTAATCCACTACCAAGCTTGCAAATTCTGTGTTTTGTCTGTTTGTTTGTTTTTGTTAAAAATGTAATACAAAAGTCTGGTTGCTGATGACACGATAAATAAATAAAATAAATAAGCATTGGGCTGAGGATTTCAAGCAGCAATCCTGTCCATTGGACCATTCTCTTGTTTACTGTAACTCATCGGTTGTTCCTCTGATCAGTCTCAATTCTCAAGCATCCACGTTTTACTGCTGTACATTTTCACTAATGCAGCAGTATCTCTACATATGCATTTTTCTGAATTCTTTCAGAGCTTTCCCAGAGAGCTAACATGATTTCCCATGTGATCATTCTTCATTATCTTAGCCAGAAATGACAGATCCTTGCCCATTTGTAATACTCATCCATGCTGTGTTTTCTCTCCTCATCTTCCTCTACAACATCTAGACTCATAAAAGGACATTTTTGAGGTCTATTTTGTTGTGAGCTTTACTCCTTGGTGAAGTTTGGATGGCTATTATTCTTGCCAAGGCAGATAATGTCTAAATCTGGGCAGCTTTCTTGCAAATTACTGGGACATTTATTTCAGGGAGCCATTCATTGTAATCCCCACTATTCATCTCCGGTCTTCTTGAGCTACTTTCAAGTTGTTTCTGAATGCTTGCTTCAGCTTTCTTTCAAGGAAAAGTTCCCATTAGGAAAGCCAGCACGTTTTGCAGATAGCATCAGTGTCGTTTTTAAAGACAGTCACATCAGGCAGCCTTGTTATTTAAGAAAGAGGAGGGGGGTGCAAGTCAGATATGCATTATGCAATTGAATACAAGCTTTATATGCACTTCGTTGAACTTCCTCTCCATTATACGAAGGTCTAGAACAAGGATAGACAAAGGGAAAACTTAGAACAGTAATGGAGAGAGTATGGTATGTGTGCAGAAGTCATTGATACTATGTATGTGTTTAACTATTAGAGTATATATTTGTGTTTGTAACAGTAGCTAAAACTAGAGTTATCTGGTTTGAATCCACAGTGAGCGTTGCCAAGGAGACCAGGCAGGCTAGCTCAGGAGAGTGAGAAGTGGGCGGAGCCAAGCAGAAAAAGTTATGTGCGTCTTTGGAAAAGGGGCAGAGTGTGTGAGTGAGTGTGGAGGCTTGAAAAGCCTGGGAGAGAGGTGTGTGTGAGCAGCTGGAGGTTTTTCAGTCTAGAAGGGCTGAAGAGAGAAACCTGGCCAGTTTCTTTAGTCAAGGAAGACTAAAGGAAGCTTGTTAAGATCCCTAGTCAAGGAAGGACTAGAGATCAGAGATTTGATCAAGGAAAGATCAAATTGGAAGGCTATTCATAGTAGGAAACATTGTTCACTAAAGAGCTTCACCTCAGTAAAAGTTGGCCACGAGCTGTGTTATTTGAAAGAGTGGACTGTATTAAAACCAAGTGATATTCAAAGTTCTATAAGTTATTTAACAGCCTGCAACCATACGCTTTGTACACAATAAACTTGTTATCTTTTGTTAAAAACCGTCTCATCTCATCTAACCTGCGTCTGTAGAGCCAGATCTCATTGGTGATACCTCAAATACCTCACGTTGGTGGCAGTTACCTTAATTTTCAAGTAATAATTGGCCTCCTCTATAATATATTCTTATACACAATTGAGGCCTGAGATTAATTCCCTCCATAATCATCCACACCTGTACAATTGGTTCATACATCTTCGCAGTATGTATGCCCTGTACAAGGGAAACCATTTGAATCCCCAAATTGGTCATTTTCTGACTAAAAAAGAGAGCTGATGCTCATGAAAGCCTCTAAGTATAACAATTTCCTTGCAATAGGTTTTGAGGCCTTCCTGTTATCTTTAATTATTTGCCATCATGACAACTTTGGTCATGATGACTGATACCAAATGAGAGATTCCCCCCTTGGGCACACAGAAGACTGGGCGACTTGGAAGGCACTAAACAGACTGTGCTCTGGCACCACAAGATGATCCATGGATAAGTCATGGAGAGACAAAAGCACCAATGCCTCCTAAACAGGCAAGTCACTCCTGTGTGTTGCCACAATCTCCCCACAAGGCCTTTAAAAGGCCATTAGTTGCACCACAATGGAGAGAGTAGAGAGGGGCAGTGCTTCTTTTGTGTCTTCTCAGGACAGACAAACGTTTCCTTTTGTTTGATTCCTTGTGTGATAAGAGTTAAGGTTTGGTGCTCACATTGTCCAGTGGGTATGTCAAGCCAGGTTTTGGGGGTTGATTTTTGGCAAAAAAAAAATCTAGGCTTATACATGAGTGTCTTATTGTCCATCCACCACTATTATTGGTTGTCTCCTTGAAACCAGAGCCTCAAGAGTCCATCTCTTTATGGTTGTTGTTGGATTTTACTTAGATATTAGTTCATGCATGACTAGCTAATTTTATCCAACATATTTCATTGGCAAATATCCTTGGGGTGGTTTACAAACCTACCAAAATCTATATAAATAAAAATGTAATGTTTGTTTGTGGGATTAACAGAACTCAAAAACCACTGGGGGAATTGACACCAAATTTGGACACAAGACACCTAACAACCCAATGTATGTCCTTCACTCAAAAAAATGATTTTGTCATTTGGGAGTTTTATTTGCTGGGATGCATAGTTCACCTACAATCAAAGAGCCTTCTGGGCTCCACCAAAGATGGAATTGAACCAAACTTGGCACACAGAACTCCCATGACCAACAGAAAATACTGGAAGGGTTTGGTGGGCATTGACCTTGAGTTTTGGAGTTGTAGTTCACCAACATCCAGAGAGCACTATGGACTCAAACAATGATGGATCTGGACCAAACTCTACACAAATACTCAGTATGCCCAAATGTGAACACTGGTGGAGTTTGGGGAAAATAGAATCTTGATATTTGGGAGTTATAGTTGCTGGGATGTATAGTTCACCTACAATCACAGAGCATTCTGAATCCCACCAATGATAGAATTGGGCCAAACCTCCCACACAGAACCCCCATGTGGGCCACAGCAATGCATGGCAGGGGATGGCTAGTAATTAATAAAATCACAGTGAAAACAAATAACTCAGTCAGTTAAGTATCAAATATTAATATTAGAATATTAAGGCCAGCAATTCAATAGTGAAAGCAATATCAGCATCAAAGTCATTGTACCCATTATTTATACCTTTCCCTCTGAATACAAGCTCAGAGTGGAGAAAAAAATCAGTATTTCACAACACAGTGTTTATAACAAATGAAAATAATAAATTGCAAATAGTTGTCAATATTCCACATCATCTGCTAAGTTACATATGCATAACTAAGTAATGTCTTTTGCCTACCCCAGCCCTCCATAAAAGCACACAGGTTTATTGACCAGCATGCAAGACTGCAATGAGAAATGGTGACAGAATACTATTGGTGGCTGTTGCAGGTTTGCTGTCTGGTGGGAAGGAGCTGAAAATCCATCCTTCCTGTATCCTGATGCGATCTTGCCCTAATACCACTATGGACTATTAAGGTGAGCTAGAAGGGAATTAATGTTGAGCTGTTGAGAATGGCACGATCCTGACTACAGTCTCACTGAATATGGAGCAGTTACAGATCTGTACTTCTAGCTGAGGAGCCTGTAACTGCAATGCAACACACTATCTAAAATTATAAATATCTAAAATCACAAATAACAAACCCTCAGTAAAATAAAATAAAAGCAATGTAAATCACCAGCAATCAAAGGCAAAGTAAGTGCTTGCTTGTTCCCTAAAAGTGAGAACAATTAGATATGTTTTAAACTGATGCCTGGAAGATAATTGGATCTCTTATAAAAAGGGAGTTTTATATCTGGTGATGAATACCATTCTTTTTCATATCGTGAGATGTGTCTCCATTTTCTTCACAGACCTCTGTAACTAGGACATAAGGACTAGGAAAATAATTTATCGGTCTGTCTGCTGTTTATCTGTCCATGTAGGACTAAATACTTGCTGGAAAAGTCAGTCTTACAGTAAGGCAATTTGAAGACTGCATGCTTGCCAGAAACCCAGCCAACCAAGACTGGACAGCAGCTGAGCAAAAGAAGTCAGAACTGTATCTTTAGGTTAACCTATCTTATCCTATCTGATTTGTCATTGATCCACTCCTTTGGGCTTCATGTAAATCTACAATCCTGTGCTTTTTCCCCCATTTCTGGCCAAATAGCTTGATCCCGTCAAGTACGAGGTCTTCCCAAGGTTCATCCCATTAATAGTTCATCCCATAAAGTACGAGGTCTACCCAAGGGCTTCTTGTGGTCTCTTGGTATCCAGTTTGTTAGTCAACATGTCCATTGGCTGTCTTTTGTTCATGCTATATCCCCTGCCTGTCTTATTTTTGCTGCACAGATTTCATTGACCAGGTCGCGTATCCAAGTTCTTTGACACAACTCTTTATTGCTGCCTTTATCTCTTTTTGTCATTTCACACATCCTTTTTTCCATTGCTCTCTGAATCACCATCGGTTTTTCTTCCTGTTAGGTTATAATTTAATGTGCTCAGCTCAGAATGAAAGCAAAAGAAAACTTGAAGATGGAAAAACAAGGGGCAGAAACTAGACGTGTCTTTCTACTCCAAATGAATGAGTGGTCAAGAAGAGGAACTGAGCCCAAGCTCTCCTTCCTTAGATTGCACCAATCCTCTGTAGATTTCAGTGTGAGGAATGGGAGAACAAAACACAGTTCTTGAGGTCTTGCATTGGCAAGGTGGAGTGTACCTTGACATTCATGAATTTCAGCAATGCCACCTTATTAATTTATTGCAAAGTCCAAGCAATGAGCAAGATATGTCCCAGTACAATACACAACCAATGGGCATTCATGTGCAGCAAACAATGTGTATCCATGTACATTTTAAATCCAAAAAATGCTCATCTGTTCAGCCATTTCTGAAACTCTGGGTTTATTCCCACTAAGCAGGGGAAAAAACATCCTGATATAGGTGCCATTTGGTAATGGAATATGGGGCAAGAAGCATAGGTAAAGGTAAAGGTTTCCCCCTGGCATGAAGTCCAGTCGTGTCCAACTCTGGGGTGTGGTGCTCATCTCCATTTCTAAGCTGAAGAGCTGGTGTTGTCCATAGACACCTCCAAGGTCATGTGGCTGGCATAATTGCATGGAGTGCCGTTACCTTGCTGCTGGAGCAGTACCTATTGATCTACTCACATTTGCATGTTTTCTAACTGCTAGGTTGGCAGAAACTGGGGCTGACAGTGGAAGCTCATGCTGCTCCCCGGATTCGAACCTGAAACCTTTCGGTCAACAAGCTCAGAAGCTCAGTGCTTTAACCCACTGCGCCACCGGGGGCAGGGGGGGCATCCTGATGTAGGAGCCATTTAGTAATGGAATATGGGGCAAGGAGCATACTCATGTGGAAAAACCAACAGGTTGCTGGCAGACACCAGCATCTATTATACAGAGGGTTTATAGAGAGAAAAAATGTTTGAAAGGAATGAAAAATCTTCATTATCATCTTCATCGTCATCATCCATGTACCTTTCTATGACTAACAGTACTACGGGTTACAGGTTGGTCAACAAGAACACCGTGTCAAAACAAACCGGCATCAGGAATGTATGCATTCCAAGAGATGGAGCAAAAATGTAGGCTAGATATGAAGATCAAAGAAAGAATGATAAGAAGGAGGTACAGAATAAGAATGAGAGTGAGAGACAGGACAGCGCAGGCATCAAAGTCAGGAAAAAAATAGAAGACTTAATATCAGGAAAACATTAGATCAAAGTCACACAAAATGGAAGGAAGAAAGTCAAAATAGACAACTGGGAAAAGATGAGAGGCAGAAGGAAGACTGAAAGAGATACAAATAGCAGGGAGGGGATGAGGAGGAGGCACCCAATAATACAACTAGCCTCCTCAGAGCTAGAACATGTGTGTGTATGTGTGTGTACTCAAGTCACCTGTTGACTTATGGCAACTCCATGAGGTTTATAGGATACCAAACTAAAAAAAATGCTCCTGGAAAATTTTGGGGGAATTAAAAAGGAAATCTGAACAATCAGGCAACATGGCCAGCTCAAGACGAACCCAAGGCATCTCGTTCAGCAAAATATCCATTACACAATGGCAGTATAACTGTATGGATTTGCACCTTCCATCTTCAGTGAAAAAAAAAACCTTGCTGATAACAAGGATTTCAAAGCAACCAATGGCTTACCACATGAGTGAATTCATTAAAGCATAAAGTTGGCTTCAAGAGTAGATTTTACTGTGTGAAGCCACAGTTTACTTAAATGTTCCCCAGGCAAAAATGGTAAGTTATTGAGTTTTTGTAAAAACCATATCTAATAAACTCCACTCTTTCTTTCAGAAAGAGCTATCACTCTACCTAAAAAGAAATTCAGATTTATTTTTGAAATTTATTTATTTATTTACAGCATTTTTATTCTGCCCTTCTCACCCCAAAGAGGACTCAGGGCAGATCGTAGAACACATAAATGGCAAACATTCAAGGCTGTTAAGCAGAACAGACAACAGATAGAGGTATTATGATAGCATTTTCCCCAACTTCAGTATTTGGGAGGTTGTGCTCAATTCTGGCCACAGGGGGGTGATGTTGCTCCATCTTCTATGACAAACCCTTGACTTCCTCCTTCCTTTGATGGATGGAATTTTCTGGTATTTCCTTTATGGTGCCATAAAATACCTCCCCGCTTAAGTGGTGCCTAATTTCTCTACACACAGCTCACAGCTGTTTTCATACTACTAAGGGGAACAATAAGCTGGGCTGAAGGTTGGATACTCAGCTCATCCCAACCCAGACTTCAAGCTGCCTACCTTTCAATTGGTAAGATCTATTGCTACTAGTGATTAACCATTTGTGCTAAAACCTGGCCTCTGATAGATGAAAATTCCTTTGACAGCTGAAAAAATAACAAAGGAACATTGCTAGTGGTTGTATGGAGATATTCATCTGGCCACAGTGGTCCACGCTCTTGTTACATCCCGAATAGATTACTGCAATGCACTCTACGTGGGGTTGCCTTTGAAGACTGTTTGGAAACTTCAATTAGTCCAACGAGCGGCAGCCAGATTACTCACTGGAGCATCATACAGGGAACATACCACCCCTCTGTTATGTTAGCTCCACTGGCTGCCGATCCAGTTCTGAGCACAATACAAAGTGCTGGTTTTGACCTACAAAACCCTATACGGCTCTGGCCCAGTGTACCTGTCCGAACGCATCTCCTTCTACGTCCCGCCTCGGAGTTTAAGATCTTCTGGGGAGGCCCTGCTCTCGGCCCCACCTCTATCACAAGTGAGATTGGTGGGGATGAGGAGCAGGGCCTTCTCGGTGGTGGCCCCTCGCCTGTGGAATTCACTTCCCGGGGAAATTAGGTCATCGACATCCCTCCTCTCTTTTAGAAGGAAACCAAAAACATGGATATGGGACCAGGCCTTTGGGTAATCTGGCAGACAGACAAATGACAATGACAACTAGAATTGGATAGGATTATGACAATGCGGAATGAATTTACGGATTTTGAGCTTGGCGAACGTTGACCACTAGATTGGTTTTTATTAGTTGTACTGTATAACTGGATTGTTTTAATTGTTTTATAATTGTTGCTGATATGTATTTTATCTTACTATGTGTATTGCTGGCATCGAATTGTGCCTTTTGTAAGCTGCCCAGAGTCCCCCTTCAGGGGTTGAGAAGGACGGGGTAGAAATGCGTGAAATAAATAAATAAATAAATTGTTAATTAACATGAAATCAAGTAAAAATTATTGATTAATTATGCATTATTTTAGGATTGAAATAATGATATAGCCTCATAGAATTGGATCCCAACATAGAGAGGATCGTCACTGGATAATTAATGTAATTTTTCACTACTTCAACTGCCATGACTAGGGAATTATGGGAGTTGTAGTAGACTCTTTGGCAGAAGAAGCCGAAGAGCTTGAAAACTACAACTCGCATGATTTCGTAGCATTTTGGTGCATCTATAGTGATTCTACAGTGTAGACGCAAAGTTAGTTTATGCTTAGAGCAGACCTATTCCTCTTATTTCAGTGGTTCGTCTCTAACTATCACCAATGGTCAATGATACTAGAGCTGAATCTAATGAAGAGTATTGGTGGTATTGCAGGACTCAGCCTGAGTACTGTTGCTCGTCCCCTCCTTACGTCCTCAGTTCTATTACTTTGCACCTTGTGTTCCTGCAACTCCTAAACAACCAAAGTGATTCCAATAAAAGAAATCAATTTCTCAGCCACTGCAAATATAAAAATGTGCCTCTCTGAGCTTCTGCCTGAGGCAACTGACCTGGCTCACCTCTTCATAAGTCTATCTCTATATATTCCTCAGCAGAAACTGGGCAACCCAGCATTTGCATCAGGATGATTGGATTAATCTCATTAATTTCATGGTAAAACTTTAGATGATGGCATCATAAAAAACTAAATTGTCAAAGTGTGCTCCTTCCATGCCCCTTTTCCATGAAAGGAAGTTGGTCATTCTTGGTTTATTTCATGAGGGAATTATTTGGCTGGGTTACCTCGGTGTTTAATTAAATTGTCATATAACTCATAAACTACCCAATAAAATAGGTTTTTGCTGTGTCCCAACATTAATTTCCTGTCATCAAAGGTGTTTGGCTTATTAGCTCTCTGACTTGCTCAGTTGCCAATTAAGCATTATATTTAAATACTTTGAGGACATTTAAAGATTTTCCCCCTTTTTATCATGACCTGGTTCATCTTTAAAAGTTTCTTTGTTGTTGCAGTTGGATGTCTGGGAATTTGGAGGTTTTTTAATAGGGAAATTCCGACCAATACTATGTTTGTTAGGACATCAGAGGGAATTGTTTGATGGGCAACTTTCCCTTCCATTAAGACCAAAAGATTAACACAGTCCTATCTGGGTTTGCAACATTGACATTATGCAACAGAATCTGGAGGGTTATGCCAAGACTTAACAATGGTAGAGACATCAGAAATATTACTGGTTATGGATTACAACTCCCAGAATCCCTCAGGTGGCAGGACTGCTTAGATTAGCACTCCCAAACGCCTCCAGTAAGATTAACCAGAAGCCATTCTGGCCAAGGGATTTTGGGATGTTAAAAAGGGAGGAGGAGGAGTATTGTGTTGTTGTTGATGATGATGACAATAATGAATCATCTTCACCATTACTTATTATAGAATCATAAAATCATAGAATCAAAGAGTTGGAAGAGACCTCATGGGCCACCCAGTCCAAACCTCTGCCAAGAAGCAGGAATATTGCATTCAAATCACCCCTGACAGATGGCCATCCAGCCTCTGTTTAAAAGCTTCCAAAGAAGGAGCCTCCACCACACTCATTGTTCCGCGTCCTAGTCTGCAGGGAAGCAGAAAACAAGCTTGCTCCCTCCTCCCTGTGGCTTTATCTCACATATTTATACATGGCTATCATGTCTCCTCTCAGCCTTCTCTTCTTCAGGCTAAACATGCCCAGCTCCTTAAGCTGCTCCTCATAGGGATTGTTCTCCAGACCCTTGATCATTTTAGTCGCCCTCCTCTGGACACAGGCTTGTTTGATTTTAAAAAATGGTTCAAAACTCGTTTCGGATGTTGGGGGTGCTGGTGGTTCTATTCTAAAGTCAATTCAGATTTTCACAGAAAAAAAAGTTCAAAACTTTTTGAAACCTCCAAGACTTCCAAATCCTTCCTTAACGGTTTGAAAGTGTTATTTCCTGTTTCATTGGGTGGTCTTTACTTTGAATGTAGTTGTTTTATTCCAGAAGCAGGGTGGGGGTGGGGGGAACAAAGGGAGGAAATTCATCCACTCCATGACACTCCAGGACAGAGAGTTCCACTAGTGAACAGCTCTCTTTTCTAATGTTCAGATGGAATCTCCTTTCCAGGATTGTGCAACCAAAGATTCCTTCATCCACTACTTCAAAATGTTTTTTTTAATCCAAAATTAAGGCTTGATTTTGTCATTTCTATAAGGGATGTTCTTTTATTTCATCATTTTATACAATAGGACTTTGTTCATAAATTAATAAATTTTGGCATTCAGAGGATAAGAGGAAAACCTGGAACCAAACCCGCATGACTAGAAAGAAAGAGAATAGCAAATGACCATCTTGTGCTCATGTAGGGTCCCTATACTGATACAATCAGACATAAGAGGTAATGACCAGGCACTTGCATTGAACTCCATGGAAAGTAAGGAGCAAGATGGTGTCCAAATGGGACCAGAGCAGTACCAAACCATCTGGACACTGCCCCATATTATGCATACATGTACTAGATCTGGGGTTGCTCCATGCCAGATATACACTAGAGTAACCTAACCAGTGTAAACACTGACCTAGGTATGCCTACAGTCATCCCTTCCTATTTGTAGTTTTAACTTTTGAGTATTTGATTATTCACAGATATATTAAAATGTGATTTCTAGTGGATGTCTAGGTCCTCATGTGAGACTCTACGGTCAACTTTCAGTCATGCTGGAGGACCTAGAGTTTTCTAGAGAGCAGTACCTTGGGAAGTCTGACCTGGCCACGGTAGTCCACGCTTTGGTTACATCCCGCTTAGATTACTGCAATGCTCTCTATGTGGGGTTGCCTCTGAAGACTGCCCGGAAACTGCAGCAAGTCCAACGCTCGGCAGCCAGATTACTAACGGGGGCTGGGTACAGGGAGCACACCACTCCGCTGTTACACCAGCTCCACTGGCTGCCAATTAGCTTCCGAGCACAATTCAAAGTGCTGGTGTTGACCTATAAAGCCCTAAACGACTCCGGCCCTGTTTACCTCTCCGAACGTATTCTCCCCTACGAACCATCAAGATTATTAAGATCGTCTGGAGAGGCCCTGCTCTCGGTCCCACCGGCCTCGCAAGCGCGCTGGTGGGGACGAGGGACAGGGCCTTCTCGGTGGTGGCCCCGCGACTCTGGAACTCTCTCCCACTGGAGGTCAGAACCGCCCCGTCTATCCTGACATTCAGGAAATGGGTGAAGACGTGGTTGTGGAGACAGGCTTTCGATGAATGAGACAGCACCCTAGGATTGTGGATGGAAGATGAGGTATACTTGTTTTTAATATGACGACTGACCACCGTAGTTTTAAATATAGTTGTTATTTTAAATGTGTTATTGTAATTATGAACTATGATATTTTACTGATTGTATGTTTTTATGGTTGTAAACCGGGCTGAGTCCCTCTAAGAGGTGAGAAGCTCGGTATAGAAAACTTTGAAATAAATAAATAATATTATAGAAATTTCTAGGTCTTCCAATATGAATCCATGGTCAGCTTCCAACGGATGTTGACCAAAGGGTTATGTTGGAAGATCTATACATTCCTAGAGAAGTGTTATTTCAGGTTTGAAAAAATAGCAATTTTTTCATACTTTCTCACTTTTGCGTGGGTCTTGTGCCCCTAACCCCAGTGAATGTAGGGGTCTGACTGTACATTTCAAAATAACACATTAAACTCAATCATGATTCAGAATCCAATCTCAGACCAGCCATGATAAACAACTGGACACCTATCATGTTACAATCACTGGATACAGCACTGCAAAGTCGGTTTTATTTATTTCCTGCCTTTCTCTCAGTGAGAGACCCATGGTAGTGAGAGAAACCTGAAACAGTGTTAACCCTATGCATATTGATTGACCCCCTTTTGAGACAAACATGCTCCTCTGTTGCTCTTGCCTTGTGATAAATTCAATCGCTTTGCAGGCATCCCCCTTCCAAAATACTCTGAGCTCAGAATCCCATTAACTCTCTGTTCTGGCTAATTATATCCAGTCGTTCAGGCTGAATAGTTTGTTGTTTACTTGACCAAGGCTGTTTTCCCAGTTGTCAGCTACATCCCCTGTCAGTGTCAGTGTCAAAGAGGTGGCTTTCAAATTAAGGAGAGGATTCAGACTGCTGAGCCATCAATGCACCTCGATGTCCCTCTTTCACCTCCACTGATATTGCGTGCTGCCTTTGTTTTCTGAGAGATTTCTCTGAAAGTGAAGCAGATGAAGTTCATCCTGAAGGGTTAAAGTAGTGGTGATTCTTCCCAGCTGTCCTATGCATCCTTCCAGAAGGCATTCCACTGATGTTCCAGGAAGGAGAATTTCACAAGTCCCACTTTGTAATCATAATGGGTTAGGCAAAACTACGGTGAGGTGGATCTGCAATTGGTTACATGGACGAACCCAGAGGGTGCTCACCAATGCTTTCTCTTCATCCTGGAAAGAAGTGATGAGTGAAGTGCCGCAGGGTTCCGTCCTGGGCCCGGTCCTGTTCAACATCTTTATTAATGACTTAGATGAAGGGTTAGAAGGCAGGATCATCAAGTTTGCAGATGACACCAAATTGGGAGGGATAGCCAATACTCCAGAGGACAGGAGCAGGATTCAAAACGATCTTGACAGATTAGAGAGATGGGCCAAAACTAACAAAATGAAGTTCAACAGTGACAAATGCAAGATACTCCACTTTGGCAGAAAAAACGAAATGCAAAGCTACAGAATGGGGGACAATGCCTGGCTCGAGAGCAGTACGTGTGAAAAAGATCTTGGAGTCCTCGTGGACAACAAGTTAAACATGAGCCAACAATGTGATGTGGCAGCAAAAAAAGCCAATGGGATTTTGGCCTGCATCAATAGGAGCATAGTGTCTAGATCTAGGGAAATAATGCTACCCCTATTCCGCTTTGGTTAGACCACACCTGGAATATTGTGTCCAATTCTGGGCACCACAATTGAAGAGAGATATTGACAAGCTGGAATGTGTCCAGAGGAGGGCGACTAAAATGATCAAGGGTCTGGAGAACAAGCCCTATGAGGAGCGGCTTAAGAGCTGGGCATGCTTAGCCTGAAGAAGAGAAGGCTGAGAGGAGATATGATAGCCATGTATAAATATGTGAGAGGAAGCCACAGGGAGGAGGGAGCAAGCTTGTTTTCTGCTTCCTGGAGACTAGGACGCGGAACAATGGCTTCAAGCTACAAGAGAGGAGATTCCATCTGAACATGAGGAAGAACTTCCTGACTGTGAGAGCCGTTCAGCAGTGGAACTCTCTGCCCCGGAGTGTGGTGGAGGCTCCTTCTTTGGAAGCTTTTAAACAGAGGCTGGATGGCCATCTGTCAGGGGTGATTTGAATGCAATATTCCTGCTTCTTGGCAGGGGGTTGGACTGGATGGCCCATGAGGTCTCTTCCAAGTCTTTGATTCTATGATAGCTTAAACAGATTTGAGTAGCTTATAAATGTTGCTTGGAAAAGGAGTCCATGAAATTCCACTTACAAAGAATGAAAGCAGTAAGATCTTGAAGAAACCATTGGCAAGATTCAAGTTACAGGGAAGAAAGACTGTACCTGAATATCAGAAAGAACATCCTGATGGTAAGATATGTTTGGCAGTGGAATACACTGCCTCGGAGTGTGGTGAAGTTTCCACTTGAGATTTTTTAAAACAGAGACCAGATAGCCATCTGCAAGAAGTGCTTTTAATGCATATTCCTATCCTATATAACAGAATGGGGTTGGAATGGATGGGCCTCGTGTCCTTTTACAACTCTATCATTATACTTACATTGTGTAAATATTTGTTGTTGTTTATTCATTCAGTTGCTTCTGACTCTTCGTGACCACATGGACCAGCCCACGTCAGAGCTCCCTGTCAGCAGTCACCACCCCCAGCTCCTTCAGAGTCAAGCCAGTCGCTTAATGGATACCATCCATCCATCTTGCCCTTGGATGGCCCCTCTTCCTTTTTCCTTCCTTTTTCCCAAGCATCATTGTCTTCTCTAAGCTTTCCTGTCTTCTCATGATGTGGCCAAAGTACTCCATCTTTGCCTCTAATATCCTTCCCTTCAATGAGCAGTCGGGCTTTATTTTCTGAAGTATGGACTGGTTGGATCTTCTTGCAGTCTAAGGCACTCTCAAAATTTTCCTCCAACACCACAGTTCAAAAGCATCTATCTTCCTTCGTTCAGTCTTCCTTATGGTCCGGCTCTCACATTTGTTGGTTACACCTCACTATTATGTTCACTCTTAACCTTCTCTTCTCTAGACTAAACATACCTGGCTCTGTAACCTGCTCCTAATAGGGAGTCATGGTTTCAGGCCTTTGACCATCTGAAGATGTTCAACCATGTCAATATCCTTCTGGAATGTAGTATCAAGAACTGGACACAGGTGTCCCTAAGCAGTATGTATTAAATACCAACAATAGTAATACACAGTTTGTCATTCAAACGTACAAACACAGATATATAAACAATATTATTTTCTCCTATTTCAAAGCAGAACAAGGTGAGTCATGGCATCATAATGACTGGGAGGGGAAGAGGAAGTTAATTAAGTAAATACGTAGCCTTTGCAAATTTTAGCAAAAAATAATTTAGCCTTGCAAAATTGTATCAAGTTGTAGCCAAACAAAACATGTTCATCCAGTCCTCTCCTTCTGCCCAGAGCAGAGCTCAAGAAAGCTGTATGGTTTGAATCCTTGTCTCTTGAGTGAAGAAGACCCACTAAAATGGATGACTCCAAGCCCTGAGATCTTGCAAGACTAGCAACCCTTCTCCAAAGCTCCAACAGCCTTTTCCCCACCATTCTTAGAGGATTATCAACCTCCGTTCTCTAAAACTATCCTACCATCTTTATCTGTACTGAAAGACATCATCTTGATGGCAATGTTGGGATTAACATCATGCTAGTGATCTATATGGAGAGGAGAAAGGGGCAAAAATGTGTCCTTTGTCAGCAACCTCAAATTGCCTTGTATTAGCATTGTCATACTCTTCAAATAGACACTCCGACCAACCGCCTTGAAGTTTGGCTTATTAGTCAAGGTTATAGAATGCAATAATTTTGAAACTACCGACAATGTGAAAAACAAGAGGGATAATTGAGAGACTGAGGGATGCAACTCTTTCATAGGATTAATCCTGACAAATTAGATTAATGGTCTCATGTGGAAATAAATGGGCCATGACCAGCAATATGTTACACCAGGGAGGAATTTTGGTCAGAGTCATGTGTCAGAATCATGCATTGACTCTACTTGCTTTAGTGGTTTGTATAAAATACACATTTAAGTGAAATTGGCTTGCATATATATTCACAGCCATTCAGTCCTCACTACAACACAGTGTAGTGAAAAAAAATGAATTTGGAGAGGCCTGCTCTCATATGATGGAATATATTCATTTGCCATAACACATGATTTTCCTTACCTTGCATTTTGGATACTTTGTTTTGTGACTGGTCATTGGAAGCTAAACATGGGCTTGATTATCAATGCTGGTTATTGAAAAATGTAACTTTAGGGACATTCTACTGTACAAAGGAAAGGGAATTATTCATAGGGAATAAGCATTACCTTTAATACCTTATTAGATTTACATAGTGATTCAACAATGTTGTGGTATTGCAAATATAGACAGCCTACATTAGATGCCTAATTTCCAGCTGTCCACTTCTCTTGCTTAGGAGATTTGCCAAGATATCACCTTTTGGAAAGGATGAAGATCACAATGTTATGACAAGTTATGACACTTGTTGTGGCAAGTTTCCTAAATGGTGTGTATCCCATTTGTTTGTTTTTAAAAGCTTAAATTCAGTATTGCAGACTTGTAACCTAGAATCGCAGGTCCCTGGCTTATTTGTGTGTATGAAAACTACCTGTTTACAATTGTAAATGTCCACCAATATTACTTTTACCTCCACCAGCCACTGAGAGTGACAAAATGTGACTGGAGCACAGTGACTTCTCATGAGTAAATTGGATTTGCCCTGCTTTGGACAAAGTTGGGGAAAGCTCTGGAGTTTGCTGGAAACTCTTGAGTATCCCATAGCTGCAAGGCAGTGTGGACAGTAGGACTGGGTACAATTTGACTTGATCGGCTATCTTCACTTCACTTCACTTTATTTCTTAATTAGTCGCTCTCCACCAAGGTGCTCCGAGCGACACAATTTAAAATAGCATTTACACAATATAAAAACATTCAACATAAAAACATAGAACAGTGACTATTTGGCAAATTAGATCTGATCACTTTACTTAAATGCACATCCAAACAACCAAGTCTTGAGTGCCTTTACAAAAGGTCGCAACTCCGACATTGCTCTAATATATGGAGGCAATGAGTTCCACAGAATTGGAGCATGGGTCAAAAAAGCTCTATGCCTTGTAGCTTCCAGGTGTACCTCCCTAGGGCCTGGTATGTATAGGAGATTTTCCTGGGTGGATCGAGGTAACCACTGATGGAAAAAAGGAATGAGGCGGTCCCTAAGATATAAAGGTCCTTGGCCATTTTGAGCTCTAAATGTCAGGATCAGTATCTTGTAAGAGATCCGATGTTCTATTGGTAGCCAATGCAGTTGTTGTAGAATCGGTGTAATATGGGATCTTATAGATGATCCCGCTAGCAGCCTGGCCCCTGCATTTTGGACCATCCAAATCTTCTGGGTTGTTGACTTCAGAAGGCCGGCATATAAGGCATTGCAATAGTCCAACCTAGTGGTGACTGTTGCGTGGATTACCGTTGCCAATGCTTCTACCGAAAGGTAGGATGCCAATTTCCTTGCCTGGCGAAGATGAAAAAAGGCCTGCTTACTTATGGCAGTGATCTGGGCCTCCATCGTCAGCGATGAATCCAACACAACCCCAAGGCTTTTAACAGTGGAGACGGAACCAGAACTTCCCCATCGAAATCAGGCAGAGACTGGATTAATTCTGGCAGCTGGCCGGGCCAGAGTGTCTCAGTTTTTGCAGGATTCACTTTTAGTCTGCTCGCTCGCAGCCAACTCATCACTGCTTCCAAACACAGCCTAAAGTTCTCAGGAATCGCGGTTGTCCCAGGTTCAAGACACAAGAGTAGCTGGGTATCATCTGCATACTGGACTGGACACCCTTTCCTTGCACTCAGGGGATGGATTATGCCCATATCACTGCCACCCATGTTCCTAGCCAATGTCAGAATGGAACAAACAAGAAGAGGCAAAAGAATTTTACCCACCCATCATTTCTGGATGCTCAGCTCCCTTTTCCAATTTCAGCAGAGGCATCCATGATGGTCAAGAGCTTGGCTGGCTAGGAGCAGTGGCTAGTCTATACATAAGATATCAGTTGCCCTAATAAAGTGAATGGACCCTTGGGCCACCCAAACAACTATCTCAGATTAAGCATGAATGTACTTGATCTGGGACATATTTCCATTGGGCTAAACTGCCTGGTATAGGAAAGTCCATCATTACGTGTATTGCATTTAGTGGCTGATATAGTATCTTAGCCATTTATTTTTATTTTGTCTGTTCCAAATCTGCAATACCCTTCACTGTTGGATGCACTTAGGTTTCCAGTATCCCCATCAGAGTTTCCAAAAGTGTCTCAGTACCACTATTTTAAGAGGAGTGAAGAAAACCCATCATACATGACAGTGCAATCAAAATGTTATTGCAGATGTGCATACGCTGCAAAATTTCCCAACACCTGCCTGTATCACCATCTCAAGCCACCTGCTGTGAATTTTCTATAATTAACCTAAAAACTGCCAGAATGAAAAGCACAAAGTGTCAAAGCCCTGCCATGATGTGCGGCTAAATTGATTTGCTAATTAAATCGCTCTTTTTTATATTTGCAAAGACACTGCCTAGGTAGATTTTATTTCTACACCTGGGACAAATCACCTATTTCTTGTTTTTAAAACACCAGTGATATTTTTATAGGAACCACTGTTTCATTATACTACCAACAACTGATTAACACCCTCACACACGATTTATTTTTAGGAAACCATTATTTCCTTATTTTGAGTCAAAAGGATGTATTATGTTGTCATCCAACTCAAAGAAGAAAATGCAAAGGCAGGTTTACAGTTAAACGTTAGGAATATAATAATAATGGCCACATATGCTTTACATAAATTTAAAGTAGTTGATGAAGACACAGAAATAGTTAAAGATTTCAGCTGTCCATTTCTTGATTCCAGTCGAAAAATCAGAAGATGACTTGGACTTTAAAGGGCTGCTATGAAGGAACTACACAAAATGTTGAAATGTAAATATATATGCTTGAAGTCAGAATCCTCCATGCTATCAGTGGCAGTGGTGACTAAAATGATCAAGGGTCTGGAGAACAAGCCCTATGAGGAGCGGCTTAAGGAGCTGGGCATGTTTAGCCTGAAGAAGAGAAGGCTGAGAGGAGATATGATAGCCATGTATAAATATGTGAGAGGAAGCCACAGGGAGGAGGGAGCAAGCTTGTTTTCTGCTTCCTTGGAGACTAGGACGCGGAACAATGGCTTCAAACTACAAAAGAGGAGATTCCATCTGAACACGAGGAAGAACTTCCTGACTGTGAGAGCTGTTCAGCAGTGGAATTCTCTGCCCCGGAGCGTGGTGGAGGCTCCTTCTTTGGAAGCTTTTAAACAGAGACTGGATGGCCATCTGTCAGGGGTGATTTGAATGCAATATTCCTGCTTCTTGGCAGAATGGGGTTAGACTGGATGGCCCATGAGGTCTCTTCCAACTCTTTGATTCTATGATTCTATAATTTTGATTTCTGTGTAGGGTTGTGAAAGCTGGACAGAGAAAAGTGCTGATAGGAAGAGAATTAATTCATATGAAATTTAGTGATGGAGAGAAGTTCCATCAACACTATGGACAAATAAAAAAGATAAATAAGTGTAATAATAAATTAAGCCTGAACTCTCCTTAGAAGCCAAGATTACCAAACTGATGCTGATGTTATTTGGACACATGATAAGTTACATGTTTCATTTGGAAACATGATAATGCTTGTTAAGATCAAAGTAGCCCCCACAGGGAGAAAGGTGGGGTATAAATAAAGATAATAGCAGCAGCAGCAGCAGCAGCAGCAGCAGCAGCAGTAGGAAAAGTGGAAGGTCACACTAGAATCATAGAATCATAGAATCAAAGAGTTGGAAGAGACCTCATGGGCCATCCGGTCCAACCCCCTGCCAAGAAGCAGGAATATTGCATTCAAATCACCCCTGACAGATGGCCATCCAGCCTCTGTTTAAAAGCTTCCAAAGAAGGAGCCTCCACCACACTCCGGGGCAGAGAGTTCCACTGCTGAACGGCTCTCACAGTCAGGAAGTTCTTCCTCGTGTTCAGATGGAATCTCCTCTCTTGTAGTTTGAAGCCATTGTTCGCGTCCTAGTCTCCAAGGAAGCAGAAAACAAGCTAGCTCCCTCCTCCCTGTGGCTTCCTCTCACATATTTATACATGGCTATCATATCTCCTCTCAGCCTTCTCTTCTTCAGGCTAAACATGCCCAGCTCCTTAAGCCGCTCCTCATAGGGCTTGTTCTCCAGACCCTTGATCATTTTAGTCGCCCTCCTCTGGACACATTCCAGCTTGTCCATATCTCTCTTGAATTGTGGTGCCCAGAATTGGACACAATATTCCAGGTGTGGTCTAACCAGAGCAGAATAGAGGGGTAGCATGACTTCCCTGGACCTAGGGACACTACAGGTAGATAGGCATAAGCAAGGAGTAATGCTTCTCAGTATGCAAGACCAGAGCAGGGCTGGTCTTGCATAGCTTACAAAGGTTATGTGGAGGTTTTGACTGCCTTGCTTCCTACTGTCCATTTTATCTAAAGCTCATTAAATTAGTGAATTTTCCCTAGGTGTTGGTTCACAATTCAATAACTGGATCAGTTGTCCTACACTTATAGTAACCAAGATGATTCCTGCCTCCTCAATGTGCATGTGTTTTCATGCTATGTTTACTCAGTTTCTCTGGTGGCGGAGAAGAGAAGCCATAAAGATCCTGAATTTCTCCTTCCCCCAAGAATCACAGCAGGCTCCATAAACTTTGACAAGCTGAAAACGTTTCTTGAGATGTCCTATGGAGAGTCTATGGAGTGTGAGAAAACACAGTATGTCCATGGGAGGCATTGTGGCATTCTTGATATTAGCCTCATGTCTATAATAATGGATGAAAATCCATTTTTAATAGTGGCTTGACATTTGAGAAACTTCTATTTATTGCTATCAATTGCCTCGGCAAAGCTTTCAACTGAAGGACACTCAGCAAATAGCATCCAGGAACAAAGTCAATAACCCCACAAGTGTCATTACAGAAAGGGAGATGAGATAGATTGGAATGCCCCTATTATAAATGCTATTTTGACTTGAAAGAGGTCAGAGAATGGTCCTTGTTTTAGATATGTATTTCTTCACTGGTGGAATGAGAAGTGTGTTTGTATTCATCATTTCCTATGCATCTTGACAGGGCATGATGAGAGTGGAGAAACCAGTATATATTTTATTAGGACTCATTGCCCAAGCTATGCTGCATATGTCATTGTCTGGTATTCAGTATTACAGTCACAGATCTGTAAATCATCTGTATTAACTAATCTGTATCCACTAATCTGATATAATACTTCTTTACACTAACCACAACAACAAAGCACCTTGAATTTAGGGCTGGCTGTCTCCATGACACATTGTGTTAGACTCTGGAAGATCTTGGAGTTAAAATCAAGCTCACAACAAACGGAATGCTGGAGACAAGTGCTTTTTTTTCCTTCTTTCCACAATCCTAAAAAGACAGTTCTAAAATTAGGTTCTTGTGGGGTTTTTCAGGCTATATGGCCATTTTCTAGAGGCATTTCCTCCTGACGTTTCACCTGCATCTATGGCAAGCATCCTCAGAGGTAGTGAGGTCTGCTGGAATTAGGAAAATGGGTTTATATATATGCCTGTGTGATCAAGAAAAAATTTGTTTCTAAAATCGATTTGTAATTGGGGTGTTTTTTTGTTTCGATATTTAAAATAATTACAAAATTTTCCCAAAAAAAGTTTCGGTATTTACGAAATTTCGTAAATATTTACAAAACATTTTGTAAAGATGGCGGACCCCCGCGCATGCGCAAAAACACTTCCGAAGCTTCGTTATTGGCGCGGGGGTCGATTCGTTAAGATGATAACGAATCGATTCGTTAAAGCAACGGACGCGTTTGCGCATGCGCAAACGCGACTTCCGAAACTTCGTTATTAAAACTTCGTTATTAAATACTTCGTTATTAATAACTTCGTTATTAAATATTTTGTGTTGGCAAAAGGAGCGCACTGGTTGGAACTACACAAATGATGAGCGAGCAGTGTATTATAGCACTTTGTGTTGGCAAAAGGAGCGCACTGGTTGGAACTACACAAATGACAAACGCACACACAGCCACCGAAGACTCTTTTATTTTTTTAGAATATTTTATTTTTTGTATTTTTTTAAGAATAAAAGACAGGTATTTTTAGAAAATATTCAAAAATGGAAACTTAACCAAAAACTGGCCCTGATGTGGACCAAACACAGCCACGAGACAGGGCAAATGAGAGCACACACCAACAAAAGAGTCTTTTTTTTTTTAGAATATTTTTTGTATTTTTTAAGAATAAAAGGCAGGTATTTTTAGAAAATATTCAGAAATGGAAAATTAACCAAAAACTGGCCCTGATGTGGACCAAACACAGGCAGGAGACAGGCAAATGAGAGCACACAGCAACAGAAGAGTCTTTTCTTTTTTAGAATATTTTTTGTATTTTTAGAAAAATATTTAAAAAATAATATTAAAAAATATTCAAAAATGGAAACTGAACCAAAAAATGGCCCTGATGTAGACCAAACACAGGCAGGAGACAGCAAATGAGAGCACACAGCAACAGAAGAGTCTTTTCTTTTTTAGAATATTTTTTGTATTTTTTAAGAATAATATTAAAAAATAATATTAAAAAATATTCAAAAATGGAAACTGAACCAAAAAATGGCCCTGATGTAGAGCTAACACAGGCAGGAGACAGCAAATGAGAGCACACAGCAACAGAAGAGTCTTTTCTTTTTTAGAATATTTTTTTGTATTTTTTAAGAATAATATTAAAATAATATTAAAAAATAATATTAAAAAATATTCAAAAATGGAAACTGAACCAAAAAATGGCCCTGATGTGGACCAAACACAGGCAGGAGACAGCAAATGAGAGCACACAGCAACAGAAGAGTCTTTTCTTTTTTAGAATATTTTTTGTATTTTTTAAGAATAATATTAAATAATATTAAAAAATAATATTAAAAAATATTTAAAAATGGAAAATTAAGAAACAAATTCACAAAAACCGAAGTAATGAATCCAAGCAAGGAATATAAGCAGCACTAAGCACAGCAGCAAGGAATGAATCCAAGGAATGAGCAAGGAATGAATCCAATCCAGTTGCTAGCCAAGCCAAGCCAACCCAATGCAAACCCTCCCGGACCTCTTCTCTCTCCCTCGCCCTCTGCAGCAATGAGCTATACGGCCGCGCGGAGCCGCTTTTAAAGGGCTCCGGCCAATCAAAAACAGCCACGGTGCACTGCTTGGGTGCTTGGGAGCGCCGGATTGGCTCCCAGGCACCAGCAGCCTCCATCCCATTAACGAAACGAGCGGAAGCTCGTTAAATCTATGGGGGTTGCCGGTTCGATATTTTTAAACCCTTCCGGGTTTGAAAATGTGTTTTGATATCGCTTCGTAAATGCAAAAATTAACGAATTAATAACGAATTACAAAATTAATGAACAAAACCGCACAGGCCTAGTTTATATATCTGTGGAATGACTGGGGTGGGGCAAAGGACTTTTGTCTGCTGGAGCTAGGTGTGAATGTTTCAACTGACCACCTTAATTAGCATTTAATGGCTTGGAAGTGCCTGGGGGAATCTTTTGTTGAGAGTGATTTGATGTGCCTGATTGTTTACTTTCTGTTGTTTTGCTGTTGTAATTTTTTTTTTGGAATTTTTTTAATACTGGTAGCCAGATTTTGTTCATTTTCAAGGTCTCCTCCTTTCTGTTGAAATTGTCCACATGCTTGTGGATTTCAATGGCTTCTCTGTGTAGTCTGACATGGTGGTTGTTGGAGTGGTCCAGCATTTCTGTGTTCTCAAATAATATGCTGTGTCCAGGCTGGTTCATCAGGTGCTCTGCTATGGCTGACTTCTCTGGTTGAAGTAGAAAAACAGAAAGGAGGAGACCTTGAAAATAAACAAAATGAAACCTGAACTCCTTCTTTCCCCCTGGAAGTCTACAAAGCTCTGCTTGGTAAGGGTCGCTCGCGGAAGCCAGACACAGCTGGTATCGGGTGCAGGGGCTCCACGCCAACAGAGGCAAGTACAGACTGCCCAGATTAGAAGTTAAGGATTTCCCCATTAGTTAAATACAGTTAAGAAGATAGTGCCTGTTCCCAGTGAACAAGATTGAGAGACTCAATAGACTATTAAGAAAGCTTTAAAGTACCTGTTTGTTTTCATTAATAAAGAACATTGTTGAACCTTTAAGCAATCTAAAGACTCTGTTTGGGGGAATCCAAGGGCCTTTAATCTGAGGCATCCCCGGCATCCCGTTGGGCACACAGAATTTATGTCCCGTCTACAGTCATATGCACAGGCCCAGCGTGCGACAGCACACAAATAATCATTCCAGACTGTTTGTAGAAAGTCATGAAAGCTGGATGAACATCTCTTGGGAGTTCTTTGGTTGCATGTCTTGGGGTGGGATTGGATGGCCCTTGTGCTCTCTCTCAACTTTATGATTCTATAAGAACATAATAGTCTATTGCTTCCCAATCAATCCTCATTACTCACAGTGGCAGCTGCCCAGTAAGTAAGGATTAGAGTTGGATAAGGCTGTAAGATGCCACTTAGCTATGCCATTAAGGCATTTAAGTAGCTGCTCTCGAATGCCAACTCAAATATTTTATAAATTCACCCAGTAGGAACAACACTTTCAAAATGTGAGGATGAAACAAATAAAGATTTACATCTTCACACCCTGAACTAGAAAGAGATCACTGAACAGTGGGATGTATCCAAATTTACTGTACTTAGAATAAATAAGTAATTTATGGCAGTTGATTTCTATTTGCTCTAAGACTTTGGTTTCAGCCCAGTGATTCCACTCTGAAGGCAAACCAGCTGTACTAGAAAAAATATTCTGTATCCCCACTGTTGAACTGACTAGGATTATTGGCTATATGTAAATATATGCATGCAAAGAGAGAAAGAGAAACCAAGAGATATCAGGACAGAAAGTTGTATTGGAAAACAATCACTTAAAGTGGTAAGAGGCGGAAAATGAAGTAACTGATCAAAGAGCACATTTGTTTAGAACAGCATAGCATGTGCAGAAATTAAAAGAACAATGTTTTTGTCTGAGAGAGAGCTAATCTCCTTTGGAAAGAGAAAATCTAAAAATAAAAGCCACCTTGTGTCAAAAATCAATAAAATACTGTTTGACTATCATTGCAAAGCAAAGCAAGTAAAATTGTATGTTGAAGCAGGTGAAAAATCTAGGTCATTTCCAGGAGAAAAATAAATGGAAATACTGTTAAGAGACAACTAGTCTAAGATAATAAGCAAAAGACAGATTTTTCAAAAACTCGCACTCAATAATGGCTACTTAAAAATTGTAAAGTACAGTTTATAAAATAAATGTAAGAACATTATGTCAAATAAAGAGCTGGAAACAATATTTGAAAATATTCAGGAAAATATTATTTGAGAACGCAGAAATGCTGGACCACTCTAACAACCACCATGTCAAACTACATAGAGAAGCCATTGAAATCCACAAGTATGTGGACAATTTCAACAAAAAGGAAAAAACCATGAAAATGAACAAAAAGTATTTAAAAACTCTAAAATCATAACAAATAAAGAACAACACTCAAAAATAGGGGGATTTTAGACAAGAATTAATCAAGGCCAGCTAATCACCTCTCAACAAAGGATTCCCCCAGGCAGTAAGAAGCCACACCTTGAAACTGCTAGGCCATGAAATGCTAATCAAGGTGGCCAATTGAAACATTCGCACCTAGCTCCAACAGACAAGAGTTCTTTCTCCTACCCTAGCCATTCCACAGATATATAAACCCCATTTTCCTAGTTTCCAACAAACTTCACAACCTCTGAGGATGCCCACATTAGATGCAGGCAAAACATCAGGAGAGAATGCTTCTGGAACATATCCATACAGCCCAGAAAGCTAATAACAACTCAGTGATTTCAGCCATAAAAGCCTTCGACAATATATTCAGAAAATGATTGAAAAATGTGTATTTTGAGTATCCAGAAAACCCTGACAAGAAACTGTGCAGCTTGAGACTTATCCTGGGCAAAGTTCACACATTGCTATTTTGTTCAAAAACTTTGTTTTGTAAGTGGAAAATAACATTTCCGCATAAAAATATTGTTTTTTGCACAGAATGTATTTATTTATTATTTGTTTCATTTGTACCCCGCCTTCCTCACCACTGCAGGGAGACTCAAGGCAGCTTACAACTCTAGCAAGTTTCACTGCCACTTAACATAATTATAAAACATATCCCATAAACTAAAAACAGTTCAGACAGTAAGCAAATAAAAGTTGCTCCTTATGTGCTGAAAATTCTTCAATTAGATTCATAGACTCATAGAGTTGGAAGAGACCTCGTGGGCCATCCAGTCCAACCCCCTGCCAAGAAGCAGGAAAATTGCATTCAAAGCACTCCCGACAGATGGCCAATGAGCCTCTTCTTAAAAGCTTCCAAAGAAGGAGCTTCCACCACACTGAGGGGCAGAGAGTTCCACTGCTGAACAGCTTTCACAGTCAGGAAGTTCTTCCTCGTGTTCAAGTGGAATCTCCTTTCTGTAGTTTGAAGCCATTGTTCCGCATCCTAGTCTCCAGGGCTGCAGAAAACAAGCTTGCTCCCTCCTCCCTATGACTTTCCCTCACATATTTATACATGATCCTTGTGCTGTCATGCGCTGGGCCTGTGAAAGAGTCTGTAGACAGGACGTGTTTTCTGAATGCCCAACAGGATACTGGGGGTGCCTTGGCTGAGAGGCCTTTCAGATTTCCCCACACAAAGTTCTTTTAAAGACTTAGAAAGTTCAACAAAGTTTTTATTGTTGCTTAAATCTTCAATAAATCAAACAAATACTTCAAGGCTTTGAATCAACTGGTGGCTTGCTTAAATCTTGTCCATAAGGGACAGGCAACTTTCTTCATAAACTGTTTCTTCCTTCTATAAGGGAAATCCTTGAGCCCTCCTTGGGCAATCTGTATTTAGACTTTGCTGGCGTGGGGCCCCTACACCCGGTTCCAATTTGCATTATGGCTGCCGCGAGAGGTCCTTACTTGGCCAAAGTCTCTGTGTAGATTTCTAAGAGGAAAGAAGTCCTTTGTTTCCCAGCGAAGGCTGGCTGAAAAACCGTGGAGCTGTATTTCTCCAGCAAAGAGCTGGCTGTAGAGTTGTGGAACTAAATTCCCCAACAAAGGCTATGCTGTAGTTCTCTGTAGAGCTGTGGGACTGGATCCCCCCAGCAAAGCTGTAAAAGACGAAGCTTTCTACAGGTGGAACTGATTCACGTCCTGTACAAAAGGCTTCTCTGTGTGAACTGAACTAGAGGTCCCCTTTTTCCCTCTTTAACCCAGAAAAAGGGGCAGAACTAAAGAACATAATGATAATTGATGGGTCATTGGTCCTATGATTGCAAACCAAGGGAAGCTACCTTATTGCAAAATGCATGGAACTTTGGAATTCATGCAAACACTCAATAGAAAGGAAAAGAAGTTTGAGCTCCTGGTACAGTTGTACCAGCACAGCCCTCATAATGTCTCTTCTCAGCCTTCTCTTCTGCAGGCTAAACATGCCCAGCTCTTTAAGCCACTCCTCATAGGGCTTGTTCTCCAGATCCTTGATCATTTTAGTCACCCTTCTCTGAACACATTCCAACTTGTCAAAATCTCCCTTCAATTGTGGTGCCTAGAATTAAACACAGTGTGATTCCAGATGTGGTCTGACCAAGGCAAAAATTGAGAAATTTTTCTCTGTAAAACTCATACAGTTCACACATGGTTGACTTGCAGGGCAAACAGCATTTTCTGTGCAGGAATTCGTATTCATGGTTCCCAAAATCATTCCTCATAGTGCTTGGTTTCATTTTGGACACTCTTCTTTGGACACGCTTTATCTTGTCAACCATAATTCAAAAAAGCTGCAATGTGTCCAGTGCGAGTACTGAGCAGCTCTGTGAGTAATTGGAACACCAGCAACCCTTAAATCAATGTTTCTCAACCTGGGGGTCGGGACCCCTGGGGGGGGGGTCGCAAGGGAGTGTCAGAGGCATCGCCAAAGACCATCAGAAAACACAGTATTTTCTGTTGGTCATAGGGTTCTGTGTGGGAAGTTTGGCCCAATTCTATCGTTGGTGGGGTTCAGTATTTCTTACTAGGCCTGGGTAACAACGGAAAAATTTGTTTCTAAAATCGATTCGTTTTTTGGGAGTTTTTGCGTTTCGTTATTTAAAATAATTACAAAATTTTCCTTTTAAAAAGTTCGATATTTACGAAATTTCGTAAATGTGAAAAAAATTACAAAACATTAACGAATCGATTTCCGAAACAATAACGAATCGATTCGTTAATGGCGGACGCGACTGCGAAATACGCTAAAAAACCTCCAAAAACTTCTGAAGCTTCCCTCTCCCTCTGTTGTTGACTGTTGGTGTGATATTATAATTTTTTTTCACTAATTAAACAAAAAACAACCATAAAACTTGCCCCAGACATGCGGAAATAATAACGAAACGACCTCAAAACAATAACGAAATGAATACAATAACGAAATACAAAGCATTTACAAAACTATTTAAAAATTCATTTTTTAAAAAAATTGCTCCAGAATGGTTCGTTATCGTTTTGTAATTGGAAAAATTAACGAATTATTAACGAATTACGAATTAACGAAACGAAACCGCCCAGCCCTACTCTTTAAGTGTAGGTGAACTATAAATCCCAGAAACTACAACTCCCAAATGTCAAGATTCTCTTTTCCCCAAACTCCACCAATGACCACATTTGGGCATATTGAGTATTCATGTCAAGTTTGGTCCAGATCCATATTGAGTCCACAATGCTCTCTGGATGTAGGTGAACTACAACTCCAAAACTCAAGGTCAATGCCCACCAAACCCTTCCAGTATTTTCTGTCAGTCATGGGAGTTCCGTGTGCCAATTTGGTTCAATTCCATCGTTGGTGGAGTTCAGAATGCTCTTTGCTTGTAGGTTGACTATAAATCTCAGCAACTACAACTCCCAGATGACAAAATTAATCCCCCCCCCAACCGCACCAGTATTCAAATTTGGGCGTATCGCGTATTTGTGCCAAATGTGATCCAGTGAATGAAAATACATCCTGCACATCAGATATTTACATTACGATTCATAAGAGTAGCAAAGTGACAGTTGTGAAGTATCAACAAAAAATATTTTATGGTTGGGGGTCATCACAACATGAGGAACTGCATTAAGGGGTCGTGACATTAGGAAGGTTGAGAACCACTGTCTTAAATGGTCCCCAGTGTTGACACTCAAACTGTAAGCTTATATTGCTCCATACTTTCATATGTAAAATAGTAAGACCCTTACTTTCATCCGTGGAATCCAACTCTCTCCTTCTTCTGAAAGCTCCTCTTGTTAAACAGATACAATCCATGGTGCCCTGCTTTTCTTCTCTGCCATTCTTTGCCCTTTTCTCCCCTCTTCCCTCCCTTTCCTATTTTTCACCATGTTTCTTCTCCCCTCCTTTCACATCAGGAGAGGTTTGATCTCCTTCCCAGCAGCCTTTCATCTGTAGTTTGGAAGAGTGTGTTTTTTCTTCTATTGTGTGCCACTGAGTAGAGAGGAGGGTCTCAAGCACAAGACAAAAATAAGTTTTCAAAATCCATTTGGGCTTTTAAACAAACAATCAAAGCTTTCTAAAATCTCTCTCTCTTTTTTTTTGTCCTTTGGTGCACACACGTATTTCTAAATTGGAGCATGCTTTTATTTTGGGCCTCTTCTGTTAGCCACACAGGCTTGCAACACCGAATTGTGTAGTGCTTAAATGTGACACTTGAAAGAGCTTGCTTGTATTCCTAGTGAAAGCGTGTAGGCTTTTGACTTTGGGGGGTTTTTTTCCCCTCCCTTCTCTCCCTCTCCCATTTTTCGGTGCTGCTTTTTGACTATTCATATCCTGTCCTTTTTAAACAAGGATTCAAGGGCTGGATGAGTAAGTCTTTGTACCAGATTGAAGCAATGGGGGAGAAGATACACACACACACGCACACACCAGCCAAGAGCCATTTCAAATCCACGGCTTCTTCCTCTGGCTTTTCAGAGCTGTTCAAAAGGTTCAGCAGCATTTCTTTCCCCGATAAGCTTCAAACAGAAAGTGACAAGTCCCCCTTTTACCTATTCTTTCCTTGGCAGGGATGATCAACAAGCGCCCTTCTGCAGAAAGCACACCTTCGTGCTTTTCTCTCTGCCCTATTGCCGCTGGTCTGAATATTCCCAATGTTGATCTTTAATCCTGAGTTTGCAGCTTCACAATGCACCACTTGAAACTTGAATGCCTAAGCAATATTAAATCGTATAGCAGACCACAGTAAAAGGTGTGGAATAGAGGATCCTGTAACTTGAATGCAGTTGGCTATAGAAGAAGGAAGAAGTGCTACAACATAATGAAAATGCTACTTTCCCATCTTTATATACAGAGTGGGCCATAAGTCACAAAGGGGCTTCAGTACTTAATTAATCCTTTATTTGGGTTGTTGTAGGTTTTTCTGGGCTATATGGCCATGTTCTGGAGGCAATTTTTCTCCTGACGTTTCGCCTGCATCTATGGCAAGCATCCTCAGAGGTAATGAGGTCTGTTGGAACTAGGAAAAATGGGTTTATATATCTGTGGAATGACCAGGGTGAGACAAAGGACCCCTGTCTGCTGGGGCTAGCTGTGAATGTTTCAGCTGATCACCTTGATTTGCATTCAATGGCTTGGAAGCGCCTGGGGGGAATGTTTTGTTGAGAGTGATTTCATGTGCCTGTTTGTTTCCCCTCTGCTGTTTTGCTGTTGTAATTTTTGAGTTTTTTAATACTGGTAGCCAGATTTTGTTCATTTTCATGGTTTCTTCCTTTCTGTTGAAATTGTCTAAATCCTTTATTTATTTATTTATTTATTCATTCATTTATTTATTTTACAATACCATACCATTAAATACAGTTAAAAGAGTAAGAAAATAAAGGTTGGTCCTTATGTGCTGAAAATTCTGCAATTATTATTATTATTATTATTATTATTATTATTATTATTGTCATGTCAGGAGTGACTTGAGAAACTTCAAGTCGCTACTGGTGTGACAGAATTGGCCGACTCCAAGGACGTTGCCCAGTGGATGACCAGATGTTTTTGCCATCCTCGTGGGAGTCTTATTTATTTATTTATTTATTTACTATTTACTTCATTTGTATACCGCTCTTCTCAGCCCTTAGGCGACTCAGAGCGGTTAACAACAACAGTTTCAATATACACAGTACAAAATCATTGGATATTTAAAAGCATAACGATTAAACATCAAATATCAATACCTCAATACATCAATATAACAAATCCTTCACGTTTCATCAACAAAACCAGAATCCAGTCTCGATATCCATTATTCCATGTTCCAATAATCAATTACACTGCCTAGCTGAATGCCTGTTCAAACAGCCAGGTCTTCACTCTTCTCCGGAATGCCAGTAGGGAGGGGGCCGATCTAATATCCGTAGGGAGGGCGTTCCACAGCCGAGGGACCACCACTGAGAAGGCCCTGTCTTTCGTCCCCACCAGGCGTGCTTGTGAAGTCGGCGGGATCGAGAGCAGGGCCTCCCCAGATGAACTTAATGTCCTAACTTCTCCCATGTCCCTGCATGAGGAGCTGGAGTTGATAGAGGGAGCTCATCAGCACTCTCCCCAGATTCGAACCTTCCATCTTCACTCCTGCCGGCACAGGGGTTTAACCCACTGTACCACCGGGCACTCCCGGTGGCGCAGAATCAAATTCTGCGATTAGATTCATAGAATCATAGAGTTGGAAGAGACCTCATGGGCCATCCAGTCCAACTCCCTGCCAAGAAGCAGGAAAAATGCATTCAAAGCACCCCCGACAGATGTCCATCCAGCCTTTGTTTAAAAGCCTCCAAAGAAGGAGCCTCCATCACACTACGGGGCAGAGAGTTCCACTGCTGAACATCTCTCACAGTCAAGAACTTTATGTACAAAGTGAGCCACAACTCACAAAGAGGCTTCAATACTTAATTACTCATTTATTTATTTATTTAACAATGCCATAGTATTAAATACAGCATATATAGGAAATACATTTAAATTACGAGTGAAAATTCAAATCTTGTAAATGTTGTCCAATACCATAGCATTATATACAACAGGGCTTCTTAAACATTTTCCATTCAAGACCCCTGTCCACCCAAGAAACTTTTATATAAAATAGGTATATAAAATAGCTACAGAAATCAGACATCTACTGATGATTAATCTTCAGTGATATACAGTATATATAGGATGCCTTTGTGACTTTTGCCCCACTGTGTATGACTTTTTAACGCAATCTCTAATCAAGACTCCATGCAATGAAAGCAGTTCAAAACAATCCTAGATAAAAGGTAATTAAATAGCTAAAACAAGATAAAATCATATTTGATAGACCCCAAACCTCAATTTGAACCAAAAGGTGCTCCTAGAAATGAAATTCAGGTACTTTTGTTTGTGCATGGAATTAAACAGGTTTACCTAGTATCAATCTATATTATGCAAAGTAGGGGAATCCACTGCAATTTTGGCAATATTTAGTAAATAACTACATCCTGGAGCTGGGCATGTTTAGCCTGAAGAAGAGAAGGCTGAGAGGAGATATGACAGCCATGTATAAATATGTGAGAGGAAGCCACAGGGAGGAGGGAGCAAGCTTGTTTTCTGCTTCCTTGGAGACTAGGACGCAATGGAACAATGGCTTCAAACTACAAGAGAGGAGATTCCATCTGAACATGAGGACGAACTTCCTGACTGTGAGAGCTGTTCAACAGTGGAACTCTCTGCCCCGGAGTGTGGTGGAGGCTCCTTCTTTCGAAGCTTTTAAACAGAGGCTGGATGGCCATCTGTCAGGGGTGATTTGAATGCAATATTCCTGCTTCTTGGCAGGGGGTTGGACTGGATGGCCCATGAGGTCTTTTCCAAATCTTTGATTCTATGATTCTATCCCTATTATGATGGTGGTAATGATGATGAAGACGATGGTTGGCAGAGAGCTAATAAAGGCATGGGAATCAGAAACAAAATAGACACATGGTAAACTAGTAACGTGTTATTCTTTAAGTAAAGCCAAATTATTCAGAGGCTTAATGCCAAGGAGAAAATGTAGATGGGGAGAATTCTAGCCTGGGCTCTTTTCATCTTTTGACCAGCTATTGATTGGTGCAAGCACTCCAACTCAGCAAGCACAGATTGTTCTTTTATTTCGTTTAGTTTAACATTTTTTTTGGGCCATGTTCTGTCTTGAAATTCAGTCTGAATCCAGGTTTTCTCATTATGTTAGCGAGATTCAGGTCATGACCCTTCTCTGATTGAAAATTATTTTAGACGTGTCTCACACTTTCTCTTTCATGGCTCCATGAAAGGAAAATTTGAGGTGGGATAGTGTCACTTTGCCTATATTTGGACTGGAGTGCTGAGGTGTGGAGTGAAATGTGCTGACAATCTTGGAAGGCATTGAAGTGAAGAGGGAGAAGATATTTAGGTGCTACTTTGGGGGAGGGGGGAGAAAAGAGAGAAATAGCTCACGATGGGTGCATCTACAGTGTAGAATTAATGCATCTGACACTATTTTTGCTGCAATGACTCAATGCTATAGAATCCCTGGAGTTGTAGTTTGGTGAGGCACCAGCACTCCTTGGAAGAGAAAGCATTTAAAAGCATATTTTGCCATTATACCCAGAGTATAAGCATTAATGTACAGTATTCACATTGAACCATTGATAAGTCGACCCAGGTTTTTGGGGTTGATTTTTTTTTATTAAAATGTCTAGACTTATACAAGTACATATAGAGTACCCAGTTTGCACAAAATCAAGTAAGCTGCGGAAAAGGGAGGGATGCAGGAAGAAGAGAAAGAAACCAAAGCATTTTAGAAGTAGCTGAAGTGAGGGGTGATGAAAAAATTAACCTTACTGGATTCTGCTAAAGTAGAATAGTTGGCAGATATGAAATTGCCCATCCTGATAACAATGGAAAGCAATGCTTTCAGTCAGGGAAGTTGTGAGGCTTAAGACCATCCCTTCTGAAATGATCACCAAGACTCCTAAGAGGTTGACCCCCTTCAGGAATGATTAATGAGAAATGTATTAAAACAGTGGTTCTCAACCTGTGGGTCTCTACAGGTTTGGCCTACAACTCTCAGAAATCGCAGCCAGTTTACCAGCTGTTAAGATTGCTGGGATTTGAAGACCAAAACATCTGGGGACCCAGGGTGCTTCCAGACAGCCTTTTATCCCAGAAGCATCCGCATTTTAAAAAAAGGCGGATGTTCCTGGGGTGCTGCCTATAATAATTTATTTATTATTTATTTGGAGCATTTATTAACCGGGACTTCCCAGTACAACATTGGGACACTAACCCACCCCCTGCCCAGAAGCCGCCCTAAACTCATTAAAAAAGAAAACTCACCTGGCTTCCCTGGGACAGCTGCTGGAGTTCTCCTGGCGTATACAAATGATGTGTCAGGAGAAAGGGAGGCCGGGTGAGTTTTTTTCTCTTTTTACTGAGCTTAGGGGGGGCTTCTGGGAGGGGTTTGGGATTCTCACAGTTTTCTGGGCTAATTTAGCCCAGAAAACTGTGAGAATACTGTCTGGACTGCAGTATTCTGCATAATGGGTGAACCAGACTCCTCAGGTCGGTCACAATTTGAGCATTATTAGATTGAGTCTTTTACCGCATTGAGTCGCCTGATTGGGCTGAAAAATGTGGTATAGAAATAAAACAAATAATAAATAAATTTATAGGAATATTCTGTTGATGTAGTCCCAAAGTTGTAAATTAATGATAGACATCTTGCATCCTGGCTCCATCTCAGTTTCCTGGCCGAATATTGATCTTCTTGACTGCTGTTGATCTTATGTTGACTTCCTTCTTAACATAAGAAATGTTACAAACATTTCTGTTATCACTGTCCCAGTTCTTTTCAGGGTTTACTTTTCAGATCTTATTAGCAGGTTTTTAATAACAGTCCATAAAGCAGTTAGTTAGTCATTGCAGGCCTTAATATTCTACTGGTGTTTCCAAAATTATTAACTCCAACCACACATCCTTCCATTCTTCCATTCATTCCACACGTCATATTAAATTCATATTTGTCAAATCTGCACATTGAATTTCTTGTGACACCTTTTTATTGCGGAAGTTTTCACAATAAAGGGGCTATCTAGATCTGCCCCCACAGGTTGAGAACCACTGTATTAAATGATCATTATTTTGTTGATACCCTGGTTGTGAGCACCATCCGTTGGGCAATGATGGCAATGGTGATTGTTTCAATGCAATGCATTGTGTTTACAGTCTTCAAGTTGTGAACATTAAAAACAATCTGCTTACCAGCATTGCTAGCAACAAAACCTGGAGAGACCCAAGGTCTTTGTCTCTTGTGTCCCAACTGGTCCACTGTGTTGTCAAAGCAAAGAAACACACAACTGCATTTTTATTTTATTTTATCTTATTGACTTTGGAACTATTTGTCATTTTCTGCAGCACCTTTAACTTGAAAAGCTTTTTCTCTCTCCCATCTTTATCATGCTGCCTTTAAAATGACCTTCCAAGAAAGGTTGCCCCCTCATGAGAAACTGAAGTGGAGAGATAGCAACTTGCCGAAGGCCACACAAAAGCAATTGCAAGAAAGCTCCTCTTTGAAGTTGTGGGCTGTATTTAGAAATCGATGGCTGTTCGCTCATTCCTCACAGAAGACAATGGGCCACAGTTTAGGTGGTAAGGGGTGCTCTGCCATTTATTACCAAACCCATGAGCTGTTTGAACTACCATTTTTCTTGTGCACAGCAACAATGTTCCATGTGTTGTGGTCATAATTTAAGCCATTGCTACAGAATCTCAGGCTATCTGCCACCATGAATTTAATGCTTGTCTCTTTTATTTCCCAGAAGTGTAATATATAATAGAAATATGAGCGGAAACACATAACAACTACGTGCAGAACTTGATAAGAAATACTGTGGTTGGAGATGGCTGCTAACACAATACAGGCATTGTAGGGGGCAGATATAATGTTTTTCTTATCACTTTTTATGGTCACTTTTCTATTATTAATGTCAAATATTATTAACATGTTCACTAAGCCCAGCTGTATTTCTCACCCCTCTCCAGTTGCCTCTCTGCCCTCCATTGCTTTCTCCATGGCACTCTTCTACATCAGATTTCTAGAGATACATAAAAGTACCGTGTTTTCCTACACAATTGATGAAGCCATTATGGGTGCCTCATTTCAGTCAGACCTACAACAGATGGACACATGTAACAGGGTTTTATCTGTAGAGGCACCAAAGAGGTGTGTTGCTCTCTCTATTCTGGGAAATCAATCATAGTGTTTAATTGGCAATTAAAAAGCGTTTCACTCCAGAACACTTTAGTAGTAAAATCTGTACTACAGTTGGATCTTTACTGTTTGGTTCTTTTGATGGGATCCATCTCTCTTTCTGTGAGTGTCTCTTTCTGTGTTCCAGCTGCGCCCATATCTTGAGAGGTCTGACTTGGCCACGGTGGACCACGCTCTGGTTACATCCCAAACAGACTACTGCAATTAACTCTACGTGGGGTTGCCTCTGAAGACTGCTCAGAAACTTCAGCTAGTCCAACGCTCAGCAGCCAGGTTGTTCACGGGAGCGGGGTACAGGGAGCGGACAACTCCCTTGCTACGCCAGCTCCACTGGCTACCTATGGACTTGATTCAAAGTGCTGGTGTTAAACTATAAAGCACTAAATGGTCCCGGCCTAGTTTACCTCTCCAAATATATCTCCCTCTATGAACCATCTAGGATCTTAAGATCATCCAGGGAGGCCCTGCTCTCTGTCCAACCACCATCACAGTCGCATTTGATGGGGATAAGAGACAGGGCCTTCTCCATGGTGGCCCCTTGGCTGTGGAATTCCCTCCCTAATGAGGTTACATTCTCCCCCTCCTTTCTGACCTCCCGGAAGAAACATAAATCCTGGTTATGGGGTCAAGCATTCCCAGAATAGTTGTTTTACGGGGAAGACAAGATTTTATTGGAATGTGTCCAGAGGAGGGCGACTAAAATGATCAAGGGTCTGGAGAACAAGCTCTATGAGGAGCGGCTTAAGAATCTGGGCATGTTTAGCCTGAAGAAGAGAAGGCTGAGAGGAGATATGATAGCCATGTATAAATATGTGAGAGGAAGCCACAGGGAGGAGGGAGCAAGCTTGTTCTCTGCTTCCTTGGAGACTACAAGAGAGGAGATTCCATCTGAACACAAGGAAGAACTTCCTGACTGTGAGAGCCATTCAGCAGTGGAACTCTCTGCCCCGGAGTGTGGTGGAGGCTCATTCTTTGGAAGCTTTTAAACAGAGGCTGGATGGCCATCTCTCAGGGGTGATTTGAATGCAATATTCCTGCTTCTTGGCAGGGGGTTGGACTGGATGGCCCATGAGGTCTCTTCCAACTCTTTGATTCTATGATTCTATGATTCTCTTGGACTGCACTTGGACCATTTTGGACAACAATTTTGGTATGGTGATTTTAATCTGTCAAACTAGATCTAATGTATATATTTTTTAACTATTTTAATACAAATCCCCTGGTGGCACAATGGGTTAAATGCCTGCGCCAGCAGGACTGAAGACCAACAGGTCCCAGGTTCAAATTCAGGGAGAGTGCAAATGAGCTCCCTCTATCAGCTCCAGCTCTTCATGCGGGGACATGAGAGAAGCCTCCCACAAGGATGATAAAACATCAAAACATCTGGGTGTCCCTGGGCAACGTCCTGGCAGACGGCCAATTCTCTCACACCAGAAATGACTTGCAGTTTCTCAAGTCACTCCTGACACGACAAAAAAAAACTGTTCTAATCTATATGGATGTATTTATTATGTGTTTTATATCATGCTTGGCATTGAATTGTTGCTTGTTTGGAAGCTGTTCTGAGTCCTTCCTCAGAGATCGGGAAGGATGGGGTATAAATGCCTAGAATAAATAAATAAAAACGTTATGGTCAACACAGATACAGCTCAAATCTAAATGATCAAAAGAATCTTATTTCCTCGTATAACATATTTTAATGGCTAGCATAAAAGGAGCATTCAGTTGCAAAGTCTGGTATCAATGTTGCTTGCAGGTGCAAAAGGCCTCTGCTACAAGTTTTGGTCATTTGTGTGGGGGTACTGACCTAGGATTGTTGAAAGGCAAAACACAAATGTGTAATCCATTCATGATATGAGAATCATACAGTGTGATTGACCAAATTGTCATGTACCATCTTGCCCAACAGGCAAAAGTGGACCCTTGGTATACTGACAGAGCCCAGAGAAGGGTGAAGGGTAGAGATAAATGCCTTCACAAAGGGGTTTTTTTGTGCCAAATCCTCAGTTAATTTTTGATAGACCTGAACACTACAAAAGTTGGTGGCAATTTGAAATTATTTGGAAACCTGCAACAGAGAGTTGGGGCCCATTGGGCCAGTGTGCTCGGAGATAGGGGCTAAGCAGGTACTTGCAATTCCTGTGACAGGTGGGGAAGAAGTGAAGTAGAAATTATAGTGTACACCCACAACATCCATTTGTTGAAGGGAAGGGCTCCAAAACTGTCTCTTTAGGACATGTGACTACTAGAGGGTGGGAAAGAAGACTTTCCTTGGGACTGTTTAAAGCAAACTTGTGGCCTTCAAATGTTTGGGCCCCAAATTCCCAGAAGCCCTAGCCAGCTTGTCCTATGACAAGACATTCTGGGAACTGAAGTCCAAAACACCTGGAGGACCACAGGTTTGACACCATTGCTTTTACTTGGATACAGTTTCCAGTTCCAAGCTAGTTGGCAGCAACCCAACTTGTGGGTTCTATCTAAGCTTCAGGTGTTATGCCCAAGGGAAGCTGGAGAAGGTCTGGGAGAGACACCTGCCTCAGCTGCTCCCATGCTAGATTGCTCTTCTCTTTTGTAACTCCCAAAGGTTAAAGACTAAATAGGTTTGGAGTTAAGATAAATGGGCTCATTTCAACCCAATCTCTGTTCTTGGTCTTTTTATTCCCATGGTAGGGTCATCAAAGGTCTAGAGGTATATTCACTAGTTAATAGAAGTCCTGAGGCAACCCTCTTAGATCAGAATGTCTTCTTCTTCTTCTTCTTCTTCTTTTATTATTATTATTATTATTATTATTATTATTATTATTATTATTATTTGGGTTCTTTTACCCCGCCCTTCTCACCCCGAAGGGGACTCAGGGCGGCTTACAGAAGCAAGGCACAATTCGATGCCTGCAGTACAAAACAATCAAGACACAAAATTACACAATTACACAGTTACATCACACTAGTTCATGCATTATATCAATAAAATCAATAAAAACAATAAAAAACCAATACAAACCCAATTCCTCTCTTACATGGTCAGCGATCGCTAACTCATAGTTCTAGTTTTCCGTTCCACTTCATCAATCCTGTTGGTCTTATTCACCTGATTGTCTTATTTAATTGCCTGGTTGCCCAAAGGCCTGGTCCCATAACCACGTCTTCACCCTCCTCCTGAAGGAGAGGAGGGTTGATGATGCCCTGAATCTAAGCTTGACAGGTAGCTTGAGGCATAATATTTGTCTTCAACCTTAAATATCACAAAAGTTAACATTTTCTACCCTTTTGACTCATTCATCCATGCTTCAATCTGCGTTCAAAGAGTATCTCCTGAAACTAGATTAGATATTCCCATATCCATCCAAATCCCATTCCCAAAGGTATCACAAGGCAAAAAGAGTCTTCATTTATGCATGCATTAAGCTTATTTCAAATACCCCAACCCACCACTGTTCATCTACTTGCTCCCAAATGTAGTCCTTCAATTCTTCCAGATCAATTAACTTCTCCATTAGAAGAGAACATACATTGTATATCCTCTGTGGTGAGGCTATAGTAGATAAGCCTGGGAGAGATTTGGGTCCAAAGAGTAACAGCATGGCCCAGCATTAATCTGTCAGTCTAATCTACTTCAGAGTTATTTCAGGGGCAAAATGGAGGCAACAGTATTAATAGGTAATAGGTAGGACTGAAATATCAGCCCCTGTATCCTCTCAGGGGTGGGGGGGGGGGCTCAAAGGAGGACAAATAGGCAACAAATGATAACATGGGCCAAAAGATCTACCAATCCACCAATCTGCTTTCAACTCATAGCACTGTCTTAGGGTCCTTCTACACCAAGCTACACCCTGGCTTTCCAGTCAGGGGTGGCTAGATGGCATTCCAGGTCAACCAAAGGTTGTACATAGAGGTCTGCACTACTGTTAGCCCCATTCAGTTAGTTTGGAAGGGGAAAGGGGGGGGGGCTGAAGGGGATGGAGTGGACATCCTTCCGCTCCTTTGGGCTCCAGGTGTGTGGAAGCACTCTCAAGAATCAAACCTGGTAAGATCCAAACCTTAAGGTCCAAATCTTTCCAGYTGTTTAATGCTGAGAAAATTGGGAAAACCGAGTTTACTCTACATTAATTTGCTTTTACCTGAGGTATCATTTGGATGCCCCAGGTAAAAAGTGAGAAAAGTCCTACGTTTAAGTAAAAAGAGAGAAAAGTCCTACATTTGAGCATGTCTGGAAGGGCCCCGAGACAGGTAAAGTTTGTTTCAAGCATTGGCATTTCATAGAATTTCAAAAACAACAAAGTGTGAATGAGCAACACCCTCTGTATAGGTGGTAATCCTAATATGAGGTCTATATAAGCAGTGCAGCTTGTTTGTTCTTTAAGATTATGTTCTCAGGGTGTGGCGCTGTATGTAACCATAACTTCTGGTTGTTGGTCCTGGCCACACAATATTATAGTCACAGCAGTTCTAGCAAGATACAAACGACAGAACTCAGCAAAAAATATACGCTATGGGGTGAGGTCAGCTATTGTCAAAATGGAGTTGTTCAGGCTCACTAAAACAGATCTGCACACAGCAGAGGTTTTAATTCTTATTTTATGCCAACAATAGTACAGGCATATCTGAGTTAACAAAGACACTTGCTTAAGATTCATGCAAATGTGTGCCTTCAAGTCATTTCTGAGTCATGGCAACCCTAAAGTTCCGAGCACAATTCAAAGTGCTGGTTTTAACCTACAAAACCCTATACGGTTCCGGCCCAGTGTATCTGTCCGAACGCATCTCCCTCTACATCCCACCTCGGAATTTAAGATCTTCTGGGGAGGCCCTGCTCTCAACCCCACCTCTATCGCAAGTGAGATTGGTGAGGACAAGGAGCAGGGCCTTCTCGGTGGTGGTCCCTCACCTGTGGAATTCACTCCCCGAGGAAATTAGGTCATTGACATCCCTCCTCTCTTTTAGAAGGAAATTAAAAACATGGATATGGGACCAGGCTTTTGGCTAAACTGGCAGATAGACAAAGGACAATTGACGACTAGAATTGATAGGATTTGACAATGTGGAATGAATTTATGAACTCTGAGCTGGCAAACGTTGAGCACTAGATTGGTTTTATTGATTATGGTGTATAACTGATTGTTTCAATTGTTTTTAATCGCTGTTTTTATATGTTTTATCTTATTGTTTGTGTTGCCATTGAATTGTGGCTTTTGTAAGCCGCCCTGAGTCCCCCCTTGGGGGTTGAGAAGGGTGGGGTAGAAATACGTGAAATAAATAAATAAATACTTCTAGAATTCCTCATCAGAATCACGTGAACAACAAAACACAGAGACAAAGGGCTGACCTAGGCCAGTTCCCCTTCCAACAAGTTATGGAGTGTGCTACACTCCTACCCGCCCCCCAATAGTGTTACTTAACAACTCTATCTTTTTCTTGGACAAAACATCTACTGGAAGTGGCATTGTGCTACTTGGTGTCATGGAGAAGGGCTCTAAAAGGAGGATTGGGCAGGAGGTGATGGTGGGTACTGTTATGCTTCCTGTGCAGGACTATGGGATGGTTTTGGAAATGTGGCTTTGAGATGTTTTAAAATTAAATGATTCTGGCTTTGGGAGGCTGGGAGAAAGCTTCCAGAACCAAAGTGTGGTCCAGAGGCCCATGTTGCTTATGTTTTAACTACACCTGTACTACATGGACAACTAATCTGACCTAACATAAGGCCAGATCTACTGTTACTATGAAATGTTACCATTCTTCAAGATGAGGAAAAGACAGTTTGGAGACAGAACTCTGGCACCAAAGGGGTTAGATTCCAGGGAGGGTCACATATTATTTGTCTATGGAGAAGAACATAAACCGGAATGTTGTGGAAGCAGGACAATACAACACCAGAGCTCACCCTGGAGAAGCCTTCTCCCTCACAAATAAATCTGAAAGTGCAAACAAGCAGAGATGCATAAATATACAGTCATTTTCCTGAGCACTGATTTCTTGAAAGCTCATTATGGCTGATTTTAACTAAACAAGAGCAAGCAGGCTGTTCGTGCTCAGCCTATAACGAGCAGAGCCCCAGCTTCCTTGGCAGGCTCGAGGCTGCGTGAAGAAATATTAGTTTTGCATAACTCTGGCATAGCTGCTTTCTTCATAAATTAAAATCGTTGAAACTTGCATTGCATGATTTTGTCATTAATCTAAGGCACTGTGGTTTAAGGTCTTCTTTTTTACAAGGAACTCTTCATTTGCTAAATTCTTAGCTGTTCAGTGTTTTAATGTGCTTGCATGTGTGTGTGCACAGACAGACAGAAGACAACTGACAGACAGTTCAATTGACAGACAGACAGAATATTTATCCATGTTACTTATGCATAACACATTTCTGTTTTGAAGCATGGAAAGGTGTTGTTAATTACTTCTCTCAACAACAAAGCCATATCCTTTCATGATTTCAGCTTAAAAAGAGATAACATCGCTTCTTTGGGGTTGTAACGGTGCTTAACGGTGACTGCGAGAGCCGTTCAGCAGTGGAACTCTCTGCCCCAGAGTGTGGTGGAGGCTCCTTCTTTGGAAGCTTTTAAATAGAGGCTGGATGGCCATCTGTCAAGGGTGATTTGAATGCAATGTTCCTGCTTCTTGGCAGAATGGGGTTGGACTGGATGGCCCATGAGGTCTCTTTCAACTCTTTGATTCTATGATTCTATGATTAACTCCTTTTTATTATTACAGGAGCATGGTTTCACTAAATCATAGAGGAGGTCTGTCTCATAGTTCAAGCATAGATGTCTGCACTTTCCTCATGTAGTTGTTTTTTGCTCTGCTTATAGGTGTAGAAGTGATAACGTGGTTGGTGGGAGTAGGGTGTGACTTGTACAGAGCTTTAAAAAGTTACTTTTTGGAATTCCACTCCCAAAGTCCACTAACCATGTGCATTGGCCATGCTGGTTGTAGAATTATAGGAGTTGTAATCCACAAACAGGAATATTGTTATGTTTTGGTTCTTTGTCACAGCCCATGGAAGTTGTACCAATTTTAAGTGGACATGTGTGATGTTGAGCAAATCTCACTTTCTCATCCCATAGAAAAGTGGTTCTCAAGCTGGGGTCCCCAGATGTTTTTGGCCTTCAACTCCCAGAAATCCTAACAGTTGGTCAACTGGCTGGGATTTCTGGGAGATGTAGGCCAAAACCATCTGGGGACCCCAGCTTGAGAACCACTGCCATAGAATCAAAGAGTTGGAAGAGACCTCGTGGGCCATCCAGTCCAACCCCCTGCCAAGAAGCAGGAAAATTGCATTCAAAGCACCCCCAGCAGATGGCCATCCAACCTCTGTTTAAAAGCCTCCAAAGAAGGAGCCTCCACCACATTCCAAGGCAGAAGGTTCCACTGTTGAACAGCTCTCACAGTCAGGAAGTTCTTCCTAATGTTCAGGTAGAATCTTCTTTCCTGTAATATGAAGCCATTGTTCCACATCCTAATCTCCAGGCATCAATGTTTGAATCTTCTGAAATGGCTACTTTCATTGAGATAGAAGAACTTTTGTAGATTTCACAGAATAGTTCTGATATGACATTGTTCACCTGTTATTTGATATTGCAAGATAAGTAAGTAAGTAAGGAAGGAAGGAAGGAAGGAAGGAAGGAAGGAAGGAAGGAAAGAAGGAAGGAAGGAAAGAAGGAAAGAAGGAAAGAAGGAAAGAAGGAAAGAAGGAAGGCACAAGCACACACATATATCAGACCACAAGTGGCAACTTCAGCAAATAGCTGTATAGCAGCAACTCATCCGAGGGATTTCAGCAAATAAGGCACAAAATGCTATACCTAAAATTGGGATGATCAGAATCGATGAGTGACTACACTGGTTTTATTTTTAAGCTGTCCATCCAGACAGCTGTAGATTTGGTATGTAATAAAATGTTCAAGGAATGCATTATTTTATGATCATTTTAAATGATGTAAAATATTACAGTTAATGCTACTTTGATGGGCTCTGTGAGAAGAATTCCCTTCCTTGCTGTAAATCAATGGTCAAATTATTATCTGTGAAATGTATTGGGCCTGATGAGGTGGCTCTTGAAATGTTCACTGACGTTGGGGGTGATGTTGCATAGGTGGAATCTCCTTTCCTTCAGTTTGAAGCCATTGTTCTGCACCCTAGTCTCCAGTCCAAGAGAAAACTAGCTTGCTCCCTCCTCCCTATGATTTCCCCTCACATATTGATACATGGCCATCATGTCTCCTCTCAACCTTCTCTTCTGCAGGCTAAACATGCCCAGCTCTTTAAGTCACTCCTCATAGGGTTTGTTCTCCACACCCTTGATCATTTTGGTCACCCTCTTCTGGACACATTCCATCTTGTCAACATCTCCCTTCAATTATGGTGCCCAGAATTGGACACAGTATTCCAGGTGTGGTCTAATCAAGGCAGAATAGATGGGTAACATGACTTCTCTGGATCTAGACACTATACTCCTATTTATGCAGTCCAAAATCCCAGAAAGACAATGGCAATCTCTCTCAAACTCCCCTTTGAATAAATCTTTCCAAGAAACCCCTGTGATAGGTTTGATTTAGGATTGTCATAAATCAGATATGGCCTTAAGGCAGACAACAACAAATCATATTTGAGAAGTTATTACCAGGCTCTGTGTCTCATTCCAAGCTCAGTTAAGGTTTCCAGATCACTAACATCCTGCTCTTGGGATTTCAGGACTAAAATCTAAAAGCTAGGGTGGGGAGCTCGCAATGTTAAATAAACAAGACAGATAATGGTTGGAATTGGATCATCTGATTATGGAAATCGTTCTGAAAGGCGTCTCTATAAAGCTGGTAAAGCCAGGAATTAAGGTAGTCCTAAGCAGTTGGCAGTGGAGTGAGTATGATGTTCTGCAGCTTGCAAAACTATTATGATACAATAGTGTCTAGTGTTGTATTAATATGCTTGCAACTCTGTCAGAGAATTGATGGTGAGTAGCTTGTTGGGAGTATATTTTGATTTTGAGGTGAGTGATGATTACTTAAAGTTTGAAAGGAAGGAGGATAGGAGTCAGTAGATAGTTAGAGACAGAAAAGGAAAAGGAGAGTGAGCATGAATGTTGTTTAGCATTGCGCTGGTACGGCTGTACCAGGAGCTCAAACTTTATTTTCTTTCTGTTATCTGTTTGCAGTCATAGGGCAGGTCTCCTGTCCATCATAATTAAGCTTTGGTTCCGCCCCTTGTTCTGGGCTCTGGGAGGAAAAGGAGCCATTTTTTTGGACACATAAGGAAGCTAAACTATAGGACGTAGACCAACTCGTCCCATAGAAAAGCTTCTTTTCTTAAGAACATCTGGGGAAACAGAAACAGAAATTCCAGGGAAAAGGTCCCAAGGCTCTGGCTGAGAGCTCACAGCCTCTCAACCTCACAGCAATCAGAGGGAAAACAACCCTGAGGTTTTCAAAGAATTCTCGGAGGGAGGACAGCACTACAGATCCACGGAACTCCATCTGAAATATCTACAAGCCTTGGCTGGTAGGTCTACTCGATACACAGATGCATTTGGAATCAGTAGTAGGACCCACACCGATGAGGCATAGATAGTAAACAGCCTGGGAGAGGTTAATTAGGGTTTTTTCCTACAGAGAAAGTACAGTTAATTGAAGTCAGGTACCCGTCCATTGAGGACTAGACTAAGAAAGCCTTGAAGTGTTGTTTGCCATAATAAAGACTTTGTTGTATCATTAAAGACTCTAAAGACCATTACTTCAGAAAAATCCCTGAGAACCTCTCTTTGAGGCGCCCTGGCTTCCCACTGGGCTTAAAGTATATGTCCTATAGAAAACACAGCTGTTACAGGCCCAGCGCGCGACAGAACAAGCATAGACATTGAGGATAATAGGTTGAGGATTGTTTAGGTAATGGGGTAGATTTAAATTAGTCATATCTATGTGGATAGATAAGGCAGATCAGTTTTATGGTTAGCCTACAATGGTTACTAAATCCAGGATCTGATTGATGCACATGGAGCCAGGTTGCACCCCCATGGTCCGATTGGGCCAAAACTGCATCAGCTATGCTGAACTATCACCTCACTTTCCATTTCACCACTACTCTTCCCAACTGGTCATGGAGAATTGTCCAAGATACTGGTCATCTCAAACAGTTTCTTGTGGCACCAGCAGAAATGCCAGCACAATCAGCAGGAAGGAGGATCTTGAATTGGCAATTCTATATTCCACTCTTCCTTCAAGGAGCTCAGGGGAAATTACAAGCTTTTCTCTTAGATGCCATCCCTTCAACTGCATTTTGAGGTACCTCAAGTTCAACCAACAAATTTCATGTCTGAATGAAGATGTGGGCTTCAGACCTTCTGCTCTAGGCTGGCATGCAAACCACTGTAACACCATGTTTTGAGGTGCATCTCATTAAGGTCTCAAATCACCACTCTTCTTTTTATTCAATAGTACCTCAAGTCTAATGAGAGGTCTAAAAGTAACTGGATAGAAGAGCACCTCATTTGCTTAGGTATACTATCATTTGGCAGACAAAACCAAGCTACTTGAAAACAGTTCCCTGAGCCGTGCCCACCCCGAAGCAATACAGCATCTAATTTCTCTGCTCCCTCACTTTGGAAAAAGGTATGAAACTGCTAAAGGAAAAAATGCATTGCTTTGGAAAAGTGATGACAGAGAGTGAAAATGAWTCTTTGCAAGTTCATGATAACCTGTGAAATAACAAGCTCAAAATAGCTGCCATGGTAGAGCAGCCGACCAAGAATGAGCCCTTAAATTTTGAAGCTCTGAGCTACTTTGGGGGGGGGGGGATAGGCATAGAAATGAGATCCAGCTTAACTGAGCAGATGTTCTAAATTATGACTTCATGAAGCATATGGGACACACTTGGTATTTGATGCCATATGTCACTTGAGTGGTTCCCAGAAGGTTTAGGACCAATTGTTTACTGCAATTTACTCAAAGGAAGTAGGTGACCCCATGTCAGTGGGAGTGTGAATCTGCTCCAGATATTCATCTGAACTTTAAAGAAACTTGCTGGTTAGTCTGTGGACAGTTCAGAATAGAAATTATTGGCATTGGCCACAGAGGTAGTCACACACTCCCTACCAAACCACTGTGGCACCAGATTGCCATCCTCAATTTCAGCCAAGACAAGACCACATTGGTCTTGCCAAACAATCTCTACACTTTCCATGTCATTTTTACTGCACTTGTGTAAGCTTTTGGCCAACACAAGTGCCCAGTAACTACAACTCCTAAATGACAAAATCAATCCACCCCCAACAACCCCAACAGTATTCAAATTTGGGTGTATTAGGTATTTGTGCCAAATTTGGTCCAGTGAATGAATATACATCCTGGTTTCCATTGAAGGTAGTCACCAGTAACATGTACAAAAGATTTCCATCCATCCATCCATCCATCCATCCATCCATCAATCAGTCATGAAGCTGGGAAACAATGGAAAAGTTTCTCTATGGGCTGGATTCATTATTTCTCTGTAGCCATTAGGAAGGGAGAGCTGAGTGTGCATGAATTCATAGAGAGAATTAATGGGCCACATCTGAAAAAGATAATAGCTTGGCTGTTGAGGACAGAAGGGGAGGAAAGCAGAGTTGCAAAGAAGAGGAAAGAGTGCTGAGGAAAGATTAGACTGGAGAATACTGCAACATATATTGTGAGCAGCAAACAATTTAGTTAAGACATATCATCTAACATTTCGAAAGTGCTTTCATTTCCCAAGGTCTTTGATAAAGAAGTAGAGAAATTGCTGAAACTCCAGTCTTAAATACATCCATTAATGGATGGAGGTGCAAACTGTGTGTGCAGCTTGTACTCTAAAAGCAATCATGTTCTATGAGGAAAACAATTATTTTCAGGACTACAGGCTAGTACATATGTTAGGTTTGTTGTTTTGGGAACTTCCTCAGACCAGTATGGTTTGACCCCCATTTCTCTCTGTCAGGGACAAGAAAGCTGATAAAGCTACATGCTTCACAAGTTTGCCCTGACACTGTGTAACATTGCACATGTATTATACTGATGTGATAAATACATTGACTATAAGGATTGCAAAGCTAGAGGTGTAAAATAGCAGTGCTAGCACTGGCTAATATTAGGGGTAGCAATAGCAAACCATCCCCCAATGTGATGTGGCGACAAAAAAAAAAGCCAATGGGATTTTGGCCTGCATCAATAGGAGCATAGTGTCTAGATCTAGGGAAGTCATGCTACCCCTCTATTCTGCTTTGGTTAGACCACACCTGAAATATTGTGTCCAATTCTGGGCACCACAATTCAAGAGAGATATTGACAAGCTGGAATGTGTCCAGAGGAGGGCGACTAAAATGATAAAGGGTCTGGAGAACAAGCCCTATGAGGAGCGGCTTAAGGAGCTGGGCATGTTTAGCCTGAAGAAGAGAAGGCTGAGAGGAGATATGATAGCCATGTATAAATATGTGAGAGGAAGCCACAGGGAGGAGGGAGCAAGCTTGTTTTCTGCTTCCTAGAGACTAGGACGCAGAGCAATGGCTTCAAACTACAAGAAAGGAGATTCCATCTGAACATGAGGAAGAACTTCCTGTCTGTGAAAGCTGTTCAGCAGTGGAACTCTCTGCCCCGGAGTGTGGTGGAGTGTGGTGAAAGCTTTTAAACAGAGGCTGGATGGCCGTCTGTCAGGGGTGATTTGAATGCAATATTCCTGCTTCTTGGCAGGGGGTTGGACTGGATGGCCCATGAAGTCTCTTCCAACTCCTTGATTCTATGATTCTATGATTTTAAGTTGTTCTTGAATTTCTGCACACTCTTGTCTTTTGGAGCAAAAAGCTATTTGTGTCACACAACCTTTAGAGCTGTGCAATTGATGAAAAAAAAATGTTTCAAACTCACTAAAAATTAGGGGGTGCCGGTGTTTTGTTTCTAAAGTATTGTTAGTAACAAATTTTGTAACTTTTTTGTTATAGTAATTGCACAAGTGGGGAACTTTAGGGGCTCCTTTCTTCCTTCATTTTTCAACTATTGGGGTGAAACTTGCTACAATAGTAACACACTTTTCAAACAGCCAAATACCTAAAGACAGAAATGCCTAAACATCTAAGAAGGGTATTCACTAGAACCAGATTTAGAAGGTTTAACCAAGTGCCATATAACGGTTGATTCTGTATCTGTGGGGCGACAGAGGTAGAGGATATTACACATGTACTGTTTAGTTGTATTTTGTAAAACAAAGAGAGAAATCAATACCTTGGACCATTCATTACACAGAAGACTCACTGGGATTGCCATATCAAAACTACGTTCTTAATGGCTGATCAGAATGCTAAGATAACACCCCAAACAGCCCTCTTTCTTCATAAAGAAACGCAGCTGAGAACTGTGTATCTGGAGGCGATTGGCGTAAACTGTAGGGGTGACGCAGATATTTGAACTGGCTTGGGATTGTGTAATAGCTGGTCTATTTTAACCTTTGTTTTAACCTTTGTTCTTAATTTTTGTAATTTGACATTTTACCATGGCATTTTAATGATGATATTTTTAATTACCTTTTAACTTAATCAAGTTTGAATGTATGTTAGTTCACTATTATGGGAGTCTTAGGATAGTGATTATTGTCTATTTGTGTACCTTTTTTGGTTTTGTCTTTAATATTGATACGGTCAGTTGATTAATCAATAAACTTTGCTTTGCTACAATAGTAGAGCACATTTACCACTGTTAGCCCATCAAGTTTCAGAATGTTTCAGTTATCCATGGCTTTTTGGGGGGAATTTCAAAGTTTTTATAAACAATATTTTAAAAATATTGTTGAAGGCTTTCATGGCCGGAATCACTGGGTTGTTGTAGGTTTTTTTGGGTTATATGGCCATATTCTAGAGGCATTCTCTCCTGACATTTTGCCTGCATCTATGGCAAGCATCCTCAGAGGTAGTGAGGATGCGTACCATAGATGCAGGCAAAACGTCAGGAAAGAATGCCTCTAGACCAGGGGTCCTCAAACTAAGGCCCGGAGGCCGGATGTGGCCCTCCAAGGTCATTTACCCGGCCCTTGCTCAGGGTCAACCTAACGACTTGAAAGTACATAACAACAACAACAATTCTACCTCATCAGCCAAAAGCAGGCCCACATTTCCTATTAAAATACTAATAAGTTTATATTTGTTAACATTGTTCCTCATTTTAATTATTCTATTGTTTTTAAGTGTTTTTTACACTACAAATAAGATATGTGCAGCGTGCATAGGAATTCATGTTTTTTTTTTTCAAATTATAATCCGGCCCTTCAACAGTTTGAGGGACTGTGACCTGGCCCTCTGTTTAAAAAGTTTGTGGACCCCTGCTCTAGACCATGGCCATATAGCCCGAAAAAACCTACAACCCAATATTTTAAAAAATACTACAAGAGCTATCTTCTTGATTTTTCTACACAATGACATAAGATAACAAGGGATAGTTTCCCTAACTTTCAGAAATATTCATATATTTACTGATTTTAGGGATGTTTAAAAAGTTTTGACAAAAACATTTAAAAAAAAAAAAAAAAAGCCACAACAGCTATCTCATTGAATGTCTATCATATTAACCAATAGAACTTCCCTTTAGGGATTTCTTCCCAAAGCAAAAAGAGTGCCTGATGTGGTTGGCAATACATTTGACTCTCAAGGAACTAGACAATTTTTTGATTCTATGAAATCCTGTTTCTCTCTGGTGCAGTCAAGTCAGTTTCTCCCATTAATATATTATTAACATAAGCTTATAGAGACTGAGTGATAACAGTAGTCATTTTAGATTTCTATTTTCTTATCTTTTTCTCATCCATTTGTTCTTTAAAAGAATAATCTTGTTCCTGATTAAAGCTCATTCTGCACCAAAACCTATTTCCAGCTGCACATTATCTTACTGCACAAAATGTGTGCCCAGCTATACAGTAAAGTATATTTGCTAAGGCATGTAGAGAGGAAGAGGTTTTTTTTAATAAAGAGTTTCTTCAGAAACCTTGTATTATTGAGGATGACAAGTTGGGCAGAATTGTGCTGTTTCAGAATCTCACTGGCCTTGTGGCTGCAACCTAATAAAATGCAGCCTTTTGAGCTTTTAGATATAGCTGTTGAGGGTCAAGAAAGTCATAAGACATGATTCGCTGAGTTTTGTATTTTTGTTTTTAGCCTTCAAACACTCTGAAGGAAAAAAAGAAATTCCCATAGACACCTGGTTAGACCATGGGAGAAAAATGGTGGACTAAACATAGGTTTGGCAAATCCCCAGTTTGTCTGGGTTTTATTAGGATTTTAGATAATCCACTCAGTGCTCATTTAGACCTGAATTCTATGGTTTATTTTAAAAAACAAAACAATAAAGTAAGATTTCAGACCTTGTAAAAGCTGAGATGAGGGGCAAAACCAGGAAGCACTCTGGTGCAAAATTGCTTAGCAAGAAACAAGTCTCCCCTTGTCCTCTGGGCAGAAGAGAAAAAATAGAAACTAATGCATGCAGTGGAAGGACACATGAGAGAGACAAACTGGAATGTGTCCAGAGGCAGGTGACCAAAATGGTAAAAGGTCAAAAAACCAGGCCCCATAAGGATTAGCTTTGGGAGCGGAGTATGTTTAGCCTGAAGAAGAGAAGACTAAGAGGGGAACAGTCACGGTTTTGCATGTCAACACCCAAAATAACAAGACTACCCAATAGTATTTGGGTTTAAATAGGGCAAGTTTTATTAACTGTAACCTATTTAACTTTAACTGGTTTTTAACCAAAGATCCTGAAAATGGTGTGGCAATGATGAGGTAGCATCCCAGCCCGGCCTACCCCTCGGTTACTAGGGCAAAACACCAGGGTCCCCTGGAAACCCAATTCAGGCAACTTCTAAGGGAAATGTTAAGTCTCTCTCAAGGTATCTGAGGCCAGAGTCTCCCCATTCCTAAGCCATTTGAATTAGCTTCACCTCATAAAAAGAACCTGAGGTGAATGTTTTAGTTAATGGCCTTCACCCCTGAAGGGAGTGCCTTGGATGTACACCAAATTTTAGCTTTTACTTACTGTTTTCTGTGATAACCTATTTAACACCACACCATCCCAATTTGCCCTGTAACAGTATAGGGAAGGTGAAAAACCCTCCTAGACATAGGAGGGGGAAAAATCCAACCGGCCCCTTATTGGCAACCATAACATACTGTTTAATGGGTGGACATGGTGGGTTGACAATCCAGTCAATAATGAAGAAGGGGGGCAAGCTTTAGAAGTAATGCCGAGCTCCGCCCCCTTTTAAGTAGGCTTGGTTGGAACTATATTCTCTCCCTTCGGAGGAGGCAAACCTCTCTCCCATCCCAGCTGTGCAGGGGTGAGAAAGTTTCAAATATCTGAAAGGCTATCATATTGAAGATGAAGCAAGCTTGCTTTCTGCTGCATCAATGACTATGACACAATGGAACAATGGATTCACATCCCAGGAAAACAGATTCCACCTGAATATTACGAAACATTTCATGATGATATGAGCTATTTGATGATGGCATATTTGTGGTGGAGTCTTCTTCTCTGTACACCTCATTAATTTCATAGAGTTTTTTTTTTAAAAAAAAATTACAATATGACATGTGAGTATCTTTGGTTTCATTTCCTCATGTCTGACAAAATATGCTCTCTCTAGGCATTTTCTAGGCCCTCCAGGTGGTTGTGTGGTATACTTTTGCTAGGCATTGGCGATAGTCATGCTGGAAGATCTAGCAAAGCTTAGAGGTGTCATCTCTATGCATTTCCTACTTTCTCCAGAATGGATCTATGGACTGAGTGGCCCTTGAAATCTCTTCCAACTCTATGTAAGAAGGAGGGGAGGATGAGTGAGTACAGTAGAGTGCAAAGGAGTGGTGGGTTTCAAGCATACAAAGTGATGTAAGGGAGGAAGTATGACAGAAAGGGATGGAGTAGATGGGGAATGACAGCTTTTAAGAAGCAAGGGAGAAGAGCATAGCAAAGGTATACAGTGAAAGAGGGAAGATGCTAGAAGTAAGAGAAAGTGAACAGTGTAAGCAGCAGAGTGCAGAAAGCAAGGAAGCAGTACGTGAGGATAAGAGGAGGGTGTAAGATGGGATGATGAAAGGAAAAGGAGAGATGAATGAGGCAATATAAACCTGAGAGCCTGAGATGCAAGGTAGCTGTGGGGCATGTTTCCTAAGGGGTTGTGGTAGCCCAAGGTCAGATGGTGAATTCCATGACCAAACAGAGATTTCAACTTGAGTCTCTCTGTTCCAAGTCCATCACTTTAAACATTACTCTGGTCCTCTCAAATGAGCTGCAAATATTTAAAAAACGGTATGAAGGTTGAGACATAATGGAAGAAAAATGCAACAATTAATGTGGTGGAGCTGCATAATTACAATGCAAATTAAAGTAATTTACATAATTAGACTAGTCTGTACGATATGCAAAACAGGGACCCAGATTTGAGGAAGTGGAAAATGTCCACTGAACTTTAATCTGATCCAATACAGCTCTTCCAGTCCTTGGTAAAGTTGTTTCTTTAGATGACAAATCCCAAAGTCCCACAGCCAGTTCTAGAAGACCACCATTTGGATGACAAGAAGTGATGACACATTTTTTTAGTCATGCTATTGGATGGGGAGTGCCTGTTTCGTACTCTCTAGCATTCCTGATTTATCAGAGATAGCAATGATTAATCTTCTGCCATACTGTTTTCCAATTGTTTTAAAATGTCCCAGCTACTCAGTCCTCATCCTCACAATTTCCTTCTTTGTTCTCAGTTCTCTTCTGTTTCTGCAAACTGTATTCAAAGTGCAAAAGCAATTCGCACTCATTTAACTCAGCAGAAAAGATAAGAGAGGAGGATGCAGAATCTATTGTCTAAGGCTTTCATGGCTGGAATCACCGGGTTGTTGTAGATTTTTCAGGCTATATGGCCATGTTCTAGAAGCATTCTCTCCTGACGTTTCGCCTGCATCTCTGGCAAGCATCCTCAGAGGTTGTGAGATTCCAGGGATTACTATTTGATCTTTATCGTGGATGGAGTTCTGGTTCTCCTTGCATAATTTAGATACCACATAAGAAATACAGAAAATCCCTTTTTATCTTGACATACAGATGGCAATGTTAACAGGACATTGCTGACCAATTTTAAGAAATGCGATGGTGCACAGCTGGGAACAGCCCCAAGATATGCAGAACCGAAACTATTTCACACTTAACACACTGTGGCCAACACCATTGAATTATGCCCAGAAGGCTATAAGTATCTAAAAGGGATTTTGTGCAAAATTTTAATTACTTCTACGTGTCTTTTTGCTCTGTGCGGAGACAAATGCACTGATAATGCCGAGTCTGCTTAGGATGTCTTTCCTTGATTCGGTCTTTGGTTCAGGCCATTAACTGATGCAGCTGTAGCCACACGGGGAATGCCCTGCAAGAACAGACCAATGGCCCATCAAATGGCATCCTCCCTTAAACCAACCCCAAGGAGGCCACTGCCAAATGTTGCAGAGAAAGTTATAAAACCACCATAATGAATCTAATTGCTGAATACGGCACCTGAGGGAATCATCTTTCCATGGCTTCCAGTGGTCTCCTAGCTATATACTCAAATGAAAATTGATTGCTCTCATAATCATCTTCTAACACACATAAGCACCTGGTGCTATCTTTGCTCATACCCATAGTTCTATTCTGCCCTTATAAATTGCATGTGGGACTTTGTCCAATACCCTTCATTGTAAAGAGTGGATTTCTATCATCCGTTTGCTCAAATTTTGCTGTGACTATTATTCACAGGGTATATCTGAAAAAAAGACTACTTTGTTTGTTGAATGGCTTGTTTGTAGTTGTTGACATTTTTGTATATATATTCTTTGCTTGTATTCTTTCAAGAGCAAAGACCAACTGTGCTTGGTTTTATTTGGTACTAGCCGTTCCCTGCCATGTGTTGCGGTGGCCCACATGGGGGTTCTGTGTGGGAAGTTTGGCCCAATTCTATCATTGGTGGGGTTCAGAATGCTCTGTGATTGTAGGTGAACTATAAATCCCAGCAACTACAACTTCCAAATGTCAAGATTCTATTTTTCCCAAACTCCACCATATTGAGTATTCTTGTAGAGTTTGGTCCAGATCCATCATTGTTTGAGTCCACAGTAATCTCTGGATGCAGGTGAACTACAACTCCAAAACCAAAGGACACTGCCCACCAAACCCAGTATTTTCTGTTGGTCATGGGAGCTGTCTGCCAAGATTGGTTCAATTCCATCGTTGGTGGGGTTCAGAATTTTCTTTGATTGTAGGTGAACTATAAATCCCAGCAACTACAACTCCCAAATGACAAAATCAATGTTTTTGAGTGAAGGACATACATTGGGTTGTTAGGTGTGTTGTGTCCAAATTTGGTGTCAATTCGTCCAATGGTTTTTGAGTTCTGTTAATCCCACAAATGAACATTACATTTTTATTTATATAGATTTATTTTAAATGCTGATAAGTTACTTCCCCCATAGTTTGTAATAGGGGGAAGCTGCTTAATTACAAAGCAAATTAAAGTAACTGCAAAAGGCCACCTTACTTGGATCTGTGCACATCATTCCAAAATACATCACACAGTCCAGGACACTTGGGAAGTGTTCAACTTGTGATTTTGTGATATGAAATCCAACATATATATCTCATTTGTTGTGACATACAATGTTTTTGTGTCAGTAAAATAACAATAATACATTTTATTTATCCCCCCCCCCCCCCATCTCCTTGAGGGGACTTGGAGCAGCTTACAACAAGAGTCAATATACAACAAAAAAGAACATATCATACAAAAGAGTAAACACTTCAATTATGTAGAAAACAAATAACAATATACAAATGAAGTATAATTCACAAATATTACTCATAACTATACAAATATGCAAGTCTTGGGAGGAGAGCAATGTCCAATCTCGATAAAATAGTAAAGAGTAGAGACATCACAATGGCAACAAAGATCCGCCTAGTCAAAGCCATGGTATTCCCTGTAGTAACCTACGGATGTGAGAGCTGGACCTTAGGGAAGGCTGAGCCAAGGAAGATCGATGCTTTTGAGCTGTGGTGTTGGAGGAAAGTTCTGAGAGTGCCTTGGACTGCGAGAAGATCCAACCAGTCCATCCTCCAGGAAATAAAGCCCGACTGCTCATTGGAGGGAAGGATACTAGAGACAAAGTTAAAGTACTTTGGCCACATCATGAGGAGACAGCAAAGCCTAGAGAAGACAATTATGCTGGGGAAAGTGGAAGGTAAAAGGAAGAGGGGCCGACCAAGGGCAAGATAGATGGATGGCATCCTTGAAGTGACTGGACTGACCTTGAAGGAGCTGGGGGTGGTGACGGCCGACAGGGAGCTCTGGCGTGGACTGGTCCATGAGGTCACGAAAAGTCGGAGATGACTGAACGAATGAACAACAACAAATACAAATTTAAAAATACTGGAGACATATAACTTGTTTAAAACATTATAAAACTTGCTCTTGTTGGTGTGCCACAACAGCAATATGTTTACATTGAAGCTACTCTATACTCATGTATAAGTTGAGAAGTTTAGTAAAAATAAATCAACCAAAACAACTTGGGTCAACTTATACATTGATCAACACAAGTATTGTACTTTTACTCTTATCAAAAAGAAACCATCCCCTTCTCTGAGTAAAGTAGTAAAGGGCAAGAATGTAGTCCATCCAGGAAAAAGTTGAATGTGCTCTGAACCCCCTCTATTCTTTCTGCTATGGTGATACTTCTGGACTTTTTAAATGCCTGCCTAGGGAAATAATTGAGGTGTCATCTAGGGGTGGTTGGCTTCCTTAATCATCTTTGATGCTTTCCCCTCTCTGAAGAATGTCTCTCAACTTACCCATGGATCTTATCAACATTTATAATTTTGGCCCCAAACCTGCCCTTGACTTATACATGAGTATATAAGGTAAACTTTACTGATTCAATTACACTATTCTAGTTGAAATCAACACCAGGATTTTGAAGGGAGGGGACACTCCCTCTGGGATGCAGCCACAGAAGGTAAGTCTCAAGGGACTTCACCCATGGGACTGGTGCATTCTAGACTAAAAGCCAGCCATAGGCAACACTCCAGGTCTAAGCTGCTGCCGAGCAAAGCTTTCTAATTGAATTGGAATGACATTACATTATCAAACACTTTGATGTTGCATATGAACTCATTAGAGTTCATTTGAGCTGTCTGCAAGATGTGAACCCCAGTCTCCTGAGAGGAGCCACAAAGTGCATTAACTCTGTCTTTAAAAAATCCAAACTGGCACTCTCTCTAGCCATGTGGAAGAGCTTTCATACACATATCCATTTGAGACGCTTATCTCCAAACTGAATGTACAACTGAAGCACCATCCTATTGTCTCCAGGGACACCACAATAACAAGGAAAGCATGTACTTCTCGAAAATTTGGGGCAGAGAGGGAAACCTACTTTGTGGTTAAATGCTGAAGGGTCTAGAAATGAGATAATTCTCCACTTGATAAATTACCTGTAATCAACAGAATTATGCTCCAAATGAACATGCTCCCAATTAAGAGAACTGCAAGCTAACAGATATAATTGTAGGACACATCTGTGGCCAGGCAGAGGTATTCTGGTGGACTAATTTCAGAAATCACTGTATTGTTGCTGTTGTTATGTGCCATCAAGTCCAGTTACGGTGAATATAGGCAAATTCAGGACTTGTATTATATGGCCAGTGTAGGTGCATATAAGTCAGTTCATTGCAGATAAACTGCATTATATAAGTCTACACTGACTATATGGAGTGCATACTAAGGCAGTGAAGATAGGGCCTGAAGCTTTCTTCATTTTATCTACAAACATATAAGACAAACTTCCTGCTTTCCTTTCTTTCTGCCTTTTACTTTACCAAGCATTACTATCTTTTCTAGTCATAGCATCTCATGATATGGCCAAAGAATGAGTGTCTTGATTTAGTCTCAGTTCTGGACTGATTTGTCCTAAAGCCTATTTATGTACCTTTTTAGCAGTCAATGGTATATGTAGAACTATACGTCCATAATCATAATTTTAGCAAAACAAAAAAGAAGAGAAAATATTTAGAGATAGAAAAAGGGAAGAGGAAAATTTGATTTAGAGGTAGTTAAAGGAAGAATTGTGGGGACCACATACTTTTCCTTCACCCCAGGATTTTGGCAGACTCAATCAAACTACTTGTGTTTTAATTCCTTTAGAAATTCCCTAAAACACTGTAGAAGGCCATGGCACTTTGTCTTCCCCAAACTGTCTCTGTCCTGTGAAGATCCTTCCTTCAAAACCAGAAGTGAGAGCTCTTCAGCAGTGGGACTCTCTGCCCCAGAGTGTGAGAGAAGCTCTTTCTTTGGAAACTTTTAAACAGAAGCTGGATGGCCATCTGTCAGGTGTGTTTTGAATGCAATTTTCCTGCTTCTTAGCAGGGGGTTGGACTGGATGGCCCATGAGGTCTCTTCCAACTCTATGCTTCTATGATTCTATGGTTCTAAGTGAGTTCATAAGATTTCAAGTAAAAAAATAATAATGAAATCGAGGGAGCTGGTACCCAAGGTTGCCATTGGGATCATTGTGAATCAAGATCCCTGGCTGCCATTAGGATTGTCATTGGGTGCTATTGGGATCATGATTCAATCCTTGCCCATCTAAGCAGTAAAAGATTGTCTCAAATTAGCAAAATACATGCTTAGTAGTGATTTCCATGTAGACAAATCATGTTGGTGGGGGAGGAGAGGCCACAGTTTTCAGACATACAAGTGCTAGTAGGCTTGGTGCCCACCTGGGTCTAGATCCAACCACTGATCAATCCACCAGCCATTTACTACATTATATACTTTTCCTCTGTCTAGAATGCTAGATATCAGTTTCCACATGGAATGCTAGATATCAGTTTCCACATGGGTAGATGATTCTGCTACCTCAAAGTGAGTCAAGTTCAATGTCTTTCCAAGCAAGAAATGGCCTTTTCTCTTGATCTCAGGGTCCCATAAGGAGATTTCTGCCATCTTTCTATTCAGTCACCTTCATCTCAAATCCAGATCTCATGCTCAAAGCACCCATGAAATTGTGCCAAATTTTATCACATCTAATCAAACCTAACTTGATATGGCAGCTCCTGAAAATAGAGGGGGAGGGTGGGGACTAGCTCCAAAGCTGGACAATGCTGACATGATCAGGCACCTTCATGTGTAATACCCTACCCAACTGGATTAAAGCCTTCTTTTCCGGCTTTGCTGTTCCTATCTTCAAGCTAAAGATTCAAATTCCTTTGGCTGGTGTTCCCTAATCATTCCCAAAGTGTGCATGTCTCTAGTCTACACCAAAATCTGACATCTCAAAGTCTTGCCTTGGGATTGTCTCAGCAAGATTTGTTTTCAGCGGCAATTTGCCATTGGATTCCTCTGAGGCTGGGAGAATGTGAAGCCCAATAGCTTTCTGTGGCTGAGTGAAGATTGTAACCCTGGCCTTCCAGAGACCTAGTCCAGCATTCCAATCACTAGACCACGTTGGCTCTTTAATTATCCATTTAAAAGCTCGTGTGTTGGAAAGTATCCCATGGGTCTCTTAATTCAACCCACTACCACAACTAATGCATCCCTGACAGGTATATCTATAAACTATTTAAAGCCTCCCAACAAAAGTGTTTTGGTACAGCCACACCAGGAGTTCCAGCTTATCTTGCTATCTGTTTGATGCTTCATGTATTTTGAAGTTATATGCCTTTGCAGTTAGATGACTCTCCTTATTTTGCAGTTATTGGGTCAATTGCTTGTCAATTATCCTTAGGTTCCCTAGTCCCGCCCACTTTTTGGGCTTTGGTAGGAAAGTGAGCCATTTTGCTAGTTAGTTTCAGCCAGGTTAACCAATGTATGGGATGTGTGTTGCTTCCCCTGTACAAAGGCTTCAACCTTTAAGAATTCCAGGGTCACAGAAACTCTAACAGAATCTCCAGGGGAGAACAGCTTTAAGAATCTCCTAAGAACTCCAGGGAAGCCTTCCACAGCCTTGAGAGTTTCCAGGAAGACAGCCTTAAGGTCTAAAGAACTCCAACTGGAGAACATCCATTGCCTTGCTGGTAGGTCCTCTCAGCGCTCGAGAAGCAGTTCGGCCTGGCAGCGGAACCCACACCAGTGAGGGTTGGATTTTAGTCAGCCTTGGGAGAAGTTAAAAAAGGGGAATTTTCCTTTAGAGAAAGTTATTGAAGATAGTGCCTGTCCCCTGTGGGCAAGATTGAGAGAACTAATTCTTTATCAAGAAAGCTTTGAAGTACCTGTTTGATTCATTAATAAAAGACTTTGTTGTATTTTTCAAGCCATATCAAGACTCTTTTGTAGTGGAAACCTCTGAGAACTTCTTCTTAGGCCCCTGGCTTCCCGCAGGGCAAAGGTTACACATCCTATATTTAAAGCCAACCAAATACAGGCCCAGCAGCGACAGAACAAAAAGAGATAACCACCAAAGTGTATTCCACTGTCAAATTGCTTTTATCCCCATAGGTGACTGTCAAATCACCTTTCAAGGCCCTTCTACACAGGCCCTAAAACCAGAGAGAAACCGGGATTAAAAAGGGGGAGGTGGCTAGACTGAATTGCATCATCAGCTGAAAAATACAAGTTAAAAAGATGCACTTAAAATCTGAGGTTGGTCAAAAAATGTGCATATTTGTATCACTATATATCCCTGCACTCAAAAACAAACAAACATGGGACTTCATTGCAACATGCTGGGGTGGATTACTCCAGTGTATGTGCACATTTTAAAATACCAAAACAGCTGATGAGGACTGGAAACAGCTGGAGCCACGGACACATGCATGGCTAAATGCAACCATTTATTTTGTTCTCATATTTATGAAATTAAAAAGAGCTTGAATTTGCATAGTGAACACCAGCATGGCAGGCAAGTGACCCCAAAGGAAGTGGGGTTCAAGAGGGCAAACATAAAGGCAGCAGGAGAGTGAGGAGAGATAATGACAAGAAATTTTGCAGATTTCTAAAATCTGCTACAACCAGACTTGTCAGAATACTAGGGGACTATTTGCCAGAACTGATAGCTCTGTGTTTGGACTTGCTTTCAGGTACTGCAATTTTTAAACCCACTTCTTTGTCGCACATTTTGAGGCTGTCTGGAAGGGCCACCAGTCTTCTCATATCAAGGGTGATCATATCCAGATTCCTCAACAGTATATCATAAGACTTGGTTTCAAGATCTTTTACCATCTCACAATAAAATAGTGCCAAACTAAAAAGAAAATTGACTTTCCTTAACTTCTTAACATGTATCCGTTACTGTTTCCTTGAGTCTGTTTCATACCCTACAATTATTTTCATTATTATTATTATTATTATTATTATTATTATTATTATTATTTACAGTATTTATATTCCACCCTTCTCACCCCGCAGGGGACTCAGGGCAGATTGCAATGTACATATACATGACAAACATTCAATGCCATAGATATACAACATATATAGACAGACACAGAGTCAATTTAACATTTCAGCTTTTCTTGGGAGTATTCTGGCCACCAGGGGAGCTGTTGTTTCACCGACCATTTGTGACACTGATGAAGTACTTCCTCATTCTTTGCATGCTTGCTGGAGATTTTTATGACCTCATAAATTAGTTAAATTTGCCTCCCCGTATAAGCGGTATCTAAATTTCCTACTTGACAGATGCAACTCTCTTTTGGGCTTCAAAGGTCGACAGCAAGGTACACAAAATTGGTCGGAAGCTCACTCCGACCCGGGCTGGCTTCAAACTCATGACCTTTCAGTCAGTAGTGATCTTAATGCAGCTGACTCCCAGCCAACTGCACCACAGTCCTGGTGCTTTGCATTATTCTTCCATTGCTTGCCATGACAACACCCCATGGAATCCTAGGATTTCTAATTTAATGATGCCCTAGAGCAGTGTTTCTCAACCTGAGGGTCGGGACCCCTGAGGGGGTCACGAAGGGATCGCCAAAGGGGTCGCCAAAGACCATCAGAAAACACAGTATTTTCTGATGGTCATGGGGATTCCATGTGGGAAGTTTGAGCCAATTCGGTCATTGGTGGAGTTCAGAATGTTCTTTGGTTGTAATGAACTATAAATCCCAGCAACAAAAACTCCCAAAAGTCAAGGTCTATTTTCCCCAGGCTCTACCAGTCTTCCCATTTGCGCATGTTGAGTATTTGTGCCAAGTTTGGTCCAGATCCACCATTGCATGAGTCCACAGTGCTCTCTGGATATAGGTGAACTACTACTCCCAAACTCAAGGTCAATACTCACCAAACCTTTCCAGTGTTTTCCGTTGGTCATGGGAGTTCTGTGTGGCAAATTATGTTCAAATCCATCACTGGTGGAGTTCAGAATGCTCTTTGATTATAGGTGAACTATAAATCCCAGCAACTACAACTCCCAAATTACAAAATTAATCCTCCCCCAACCCCACTAGCATGTACATGTGGGTGCATTGGGTATTTGTGCCCAGTTTGGTCCAGTGAATGATAATGCATCTTCCATATCTGATATTTACATTATGATTTATAACAGTAGTAAAATGACCATTATGAAATAGAAACAAAAACAATGTTATGGTCGGGGGTCACCACAACATGAGGGACAGTATTAATGGGTCACGGCATTAGGAAGGTTGAGAACCACTGCCCTAGAGCAATGATTCCCATACTCTAGTTCTCCAAGTGTTTTGGACTTCAACTCCCAGAAACTTTAGCTGGCTTGGCCAATGATCAAGGATTATGGGAGATCGAATCAAAACCATTTGGAGGAACATTGTCTGCGAAACATTACAGCTTCCTGGCTGAGGATTCTAAATGTTCCTCCCTAAACTGCAAATCCCAAGATTCTACAGGATGGATGCTTGACAATTAAAGTGAAATCACTGCATTACAACTATGTAGAATGCCTCCAATATTACTGCATGCTTTGTTTAGTTCTGCTTCCTATGTCTTTCTTTGTTTCCTGCTCCACTTTGTTTCTCCCCTTCTTTCAGCTTTAAAGGATATGGCCACGCACACCCAGTTCCTCCCTGCCCTGCATGCTCCATCTTTCTCATTCTTCATATGACAGTCACAGAGGCTGTTGTCATTATTGTTCATCTGTCAGAAGATGTATGGCCCGGGCATATTATCAAACAATGTCATGTTAACGGCATAACACAGCAATACATTATAAGAGAAATGTTGCTTTTGATGATGTATTGCTGCAATACATCAGAGGGGTGCCAAGCTAAAGAAAAGAGTCTCTTCATAGACACACACATCAATGTAAACTAGATGGGAACCGAAAGAGAAAATTAGACCCCCGGATGGAATGTTGCTCTGTTCCAGAGACTTCGGTAACATCTTATTTCTCAAGGAACTTGCTGTGTAGTACTACTAAAGTTAAAATAGAATGGAGACTGACATCCTGCCAGTACCCTTTGTTATTGTTGTTGTGTGCCATCAATAGGTTTCTGATTTATGGTGATATTAAGGTGAACTTATCATGGGGCTTTCTGAAACTGTGTGACTCACCATAAGGTCACCCGGTGGGTTTCCATGACCTAACAGGGAATAAAATCTTGGTCTCCAGTATCTTATTTCAGGGCTCAAACTACTATACCCTGCTGGCTGTCAGTAAAGTATACAAGGCTCATCACATTAGAGAGAAAAAATCACTTAAAATCCAGTTTCTGCCTCCTGCAGAATTCTGGGGTTTGTAGTTTAGGGAAGAGCCTTTAACAGGCTCATTAAACTACAAACCCCAGAATTCTGCAGGAGGCAGAAACCGGATTTTAAGTGGATTTTTTCTCTTGTATGATGAAGTGCAAAGATAACTATCCTGCCATATGTTATGATGGTGGAAGGCAAAAGTCCATGGAGGCAATGGCCATGGAGGATGTAAGACATTGGAGAAATTCATTGGTCACAGCTGGCAAACTTTGGTTGAAATACTATTGTTGACTTAAGAGTGCAATATTGTTATGTAAGAAGTTGCATTTTCTAGGAGGTTGGACAAGGTTGACATCCTAACCAAAATCGTACAAGAAGTGCAATCATTGCACCACTGCTACTCATGGGGCACTGCCATTTACCACTGTTAGCCCACCAAATTTCAGAATATTTCACTAATCCATAGATCTTTGGGGAATTTTCATTATTTTTATAAACAACAATTAGGAAATGACATTAATAATCCAGGAACAGAAGCCATAGTGTAGAATATTCAGGCCATCCAGCCTCTGAATAATATAATAATCAAGAAAATATGTTCTTAGTTTGAATGTGTTATTTTCTGTTTAATGGTATAGTCCTTACTTTGAACATAGTTGTTCTACTCCAGAACCTTTGTTTGTGTGGCACAAACTATATTGAATTCGTTGAGAATTGTTGAGACTATTGTGCTATAGCAAGATGTCCCTCCCACAAAGACAAAGTTTTTGCAATTTAATAATTTTTTTCTCATTTTTTCATGATAGAACCAATTAGGAAATGACATTTATATCTCAGGAACAAAAATATTAAAAAGTGTAGAATATTAACAAACTTATTGGAACTTTGTCCAGATATGGAGGGGTAAATCTCACTCTCCTTTATCCTGATTGAGGCTTTCTGATGCTGATGCATTCTGGGAAATGTAGTTTAGGGCAGGACCTTTTGAATTCTCTGGCATAGGGCTCCTCACCTCTCCAAACTACATTTCCCAGAATTCAGTGTGTCTTCCCAGGGAAGTCTGCTTTCTCCCTGATGCTTCCTTCTCCTAATGGTGATAGGCCATTAATTTAAAGAGGACTGGAAGTCTTTTTGGCTTTGCTTTGCTTGCTTGCCATGAAAATGAAGCTGACTTTGGGAGGGAGCCTTCTGAGATTAACAAAATACAAACAAAATGTATTGGGTAAGTTTTGATTCTGAAGTTTTTGGGCATGGACCACTCCCACATGGCAGATATCACTTTGAATGTACAGATTTAATTAATTATCTTATGACTTACAAAACTTCAAAAAATGTTGCACTTTACTCATGTAAGGGTGTGATTCTAGACAACTTTGTGTAATAAATGCAGGTATATTAGTTGTCATTTATATTTCAGTTTCATCCCTTTTGTACATGACCTTGGAAAACTGGTGTTATGTCCAATTTACCTGTCCGAACGCATCTCCCCCCATGAACCATCACCGAAATTAAGCTCCTCCAGAGAGGCCCTGCTTTCCGTCCTGCCATTGTGACAGGTGCAATTGGTGGGGATGAGAGACAGGGCCTTCTTGGTGATTGCTCCCTGGCTTTGGACCTCCTTTCCTGGTGAGATCAGGTTGGATCCCTCCTTCCTGTCCTTTAGAAGGATGGTAAAAACTTGGCTGTGGGACCAAGCTTTTGGGAAAGGGCAATAAAGCAGCAATAGGAAAGGTTACCAGGCCAATTAGATTTGATGCAGATGTCTAGAACGGTTTTAAATGGTGTAGTTTAATATTGAGATACATGTTTTTAATGGGTTGTTGTAGGTTTTTTCTGGCTATATGGCCATGGTCTAGAGGCATTCTCTCCTGACGTTTCGCCTGCATCTATGGTAAGCATCCTCAGAGGTAGTGAGATATATTGGAACTAGGCAAAAGGGTTTATATATCTGTGGAATGACCAGGGTGAGACAAAGGACTCTTGTCTGCTGGAGCTAGGTGTGAATGTTTCAACTGACCACCTTGATTAGCATACAATGGCCTGACTGTGCCTGGGGCAAACTTTTGTTGAGAGGTGATTAGATGTCCTTGTTTGTTTCCTCTCTGTTGTTGTGCTGTTGCAATTTTAGAGTTTTTTAATACTGGTAGCCAGATGTTGTTCATTTTCATGGTTTCCTCCTTTCTGTTGAAATTGTCCACATGTTTGTGTAATGTTATTAATGTTTATGTGCGCGTATGTTAATTTGTGTCCCGGCATTGAATGTTGCCGTATATATGCTTTGCTCCACCCTGAGTCTCCTTCAATGTGAGAAGGGCGGAATAGAAATGTTTTAAATAAATAAATAATAGATGAAGGATGACTGTCCTATGAAAGGAATGGAAGGAATATTACATACTCAAAAAATGTTTAGAAAACATTTTTGATGTTGATAAACCCAATGAAGACATTTCTTCGATTGGTGAGTGTCTTCACCATTCAGGACTTAACATTTTCACGTGATTGTTTTGCACCAAAAATAACATTTTGTGTGCAGAAAATATTAATTCTATACAAAAATGTTATTTCCTGCACAGAAAGCATCTGTTTCCTGTGCATAAAATACTGTAACTGAAAAGATATTCTATATAAAATGTTCAGATAGTTCATGTGTGTAGAAATAATTTTCCTGTTTATTAATGTTATTTTCTGCTCAGAAAATGCCATTTTCTATACAGAGAACATTGTTTTCTATGCAAACAATTCACATGACTTTTTTTCCACAGAAGCTGAATGGCAAATGGAAAACAGTGAACAAAAAGAAAATTGCTAAAATTACCTGATGCTTTCTCCAAGAAGAAATCAGTGAAGCAATGCATCTGTAATCTTACATCACTCTTGGCAGGGCTTATCGAGATGGGTTTACTACACAAATGAGGATGAGAAACTGACACGTCCTCTCTTCCTTCTTTTGTGCATAAGCATGACTGCACAATGACAACAACAGCAATGACAATGATGACAACAACTTGGTCATCTAAATTGGATCTGACCTAAAGAGAAACCAACACATGCTTCCTGTGCTGCTGCTGCTGTCATTGTCATTGTAGTTTTCCATGCATTCACCACTCTAAATATTATAATTCTAACTTCTTTAGCCACTCCCAGAATAGATCCATCATTTTAACTGCACTTTTCTCATTTTCCAGTAGAATGGATTAACTCTAAAACAGGGATCTAATTGCAGGTATCCATCTCAAGGCAAGGAGCTGAACAAAGTGCATTTATTTGTTAGACAACTCATTTTTTCAGCTTTTGTTTGCTTAAAGAAAACCAGGGTTCTTGACATGTTTAATTAATTTTTATTCATTTTTGATAAATGGGGCAGAGGTATTTGTGAGCAAAGAGAAACCGAGAAGAGAGTTCCCTCTGGGTTGTTGTAGGTTTTTCCGGGCTATATGGCCATGTTCTGGAGGCAATTTTTCTCCTGACGTTTCGCCTGCATCTATGGCAAGCATCCTCAGAGGTAGTGAGATCTGTTGGAAGTAGTAGGAAAAATAGGTTTATTGCCTCCAGAACATGGCCATATAGCCCGGAAAAACCTACAACAACCCAGTGATTCTGGCCATGAAAGCCTTCGACAATACAGAGTTCCCTCTGTTTGACCCAAAGAAAGTCCACCCACATGACCCCAACGGATCTCCTAAACAAAGTGGGGCAGAAGGTTTACTACAGGAGAGGGCAATTGCAATTGCATAGGAGTCAGGAACAATTTCTTATCCTTGCACTCCATTAAGACTGCATCGGGGTACTAGATGTGACTGCAAGTGATGTCACTTCACTTTCAGTTTTCTTTTCAGACAGTTTTGTGTAGGGAGGTGTCAAACCTTCAACACTACTTGAGGGTTAAGTATTTTTGAGGGGAAACCCTCTATGACAGTGGTTCTCAACCAGTGGGTCCCCAGATGTTTTGGCCTTCAACTCTTAGAAATCCTAACAGCTAGTAAACCGGCTGGGATTTCTGAGAGTTGTAGGTCAAATCACCTGAGGACCCACAGGTTGAGAACCACTGTCATAGAGGGTGCGATTGGTGGGGATGAGGGAGAGGGCCTTCTCTATGGTGGCCCCCCGACTCTGGAACTCACTCCCCAAGGATATCAGACAAGCCCCCAATTGGCAGTCTTTAGGAGGAGCCTGAAAACGTGGCTGTTCCAGTGTGCCTTCCCTGAATAAAGGAAACAATGCCTTGCTCTGACCAATTCCCTACAAAATGTCCTCAGAAGCACTTTAACTACCCATTGGGTTGCTCTCCCTACATTATCCTTTAAAACCCTCCTGCTTAGATACATCCTACCTCCGTTCACACCCAGTGTTCATTTTAAAATTTTAATCTATTACATCTGGCCCGGCCATAAAGGTTTTAAATTTTTGTGTGTTACTGTGGTAAGATGGTATTTGAATTTATTGTCGAAGGCTTTCATGGCCGGAATCACTGGGTTATTGTAGGTTTTTTTCGGGCTATATGGCCATGGTCTAGAGGCATTCTCTCCTGACGTTTCGCCTGCATCTATGGCAAGCATCCTCAGAGGTAGTGAGGTCTGTTGGAACTAGGAAAAAGGTTTATATATCTGTGGAATGACCAGGGTGGGACAAAGGACTCTTGTCTGCTGGAGCTAGGTGGGAATGTTTCAACTGACCACCTTGATTAGCATAGAATGCCTTGACAGTGCCTGGAGCAAACTTTTGTTGAGAGATGATCAGATGTCCTTGTTTGTTTCCTCTCTATTGTTGTGCTGTTGTAATTTTAGAGTTTTTTTTAATACTGGTAGCCAGATTTTGTTCATTTTCATGGTTTCCTCCTTTCTGTTGAAATTGTCCACATGCTTGTGGATTTCAGTGGCTTCTCTGTGTAGTCTGACATGGTGGTTGTTAGAGTGGTCCAGCATTTCTGTGTTCTCAAATAATATGCTGTGTCCAGGTTGGTTCATCAGGTGCTCTGCTATGGCTGATTTCTCTGGTTGAAGTAGTCTGCAGTGCCTTTCATGTTCCTTGATTCGTGTTTGGGCAATGCTGCGTTTGGTGGTCCCTATGTAGACTTGTCCACAGCTGCATGGTATACGGTAGACGCATGCAGAAGTGAGAGGATCCCTCTTGTCCTTTGCTGAACGTAGCATTTGTTGGATTTTCTTGGTGGGTCTGTAGGTAGTTTGTATGTTGTGTTTCCTCATCAGCTTCCCTATGCGGTCAGTGGTTCTCTTGATGTATGGCAAGCACACTTTTCCTCTGGATGAATCTTCGTCTTTATTCTTGTGGCTTGTTCTCCGTCTTGCAGCTCTTCTGATGTCTGAGGTGGAGTCTCCATTGGCCTCTAGAGCCCAGTTTTAGGTGGTTCAGTTCATCTTGAAAGAGGTGGGCTTCGCAGATCCTTTTTGCACGGTCTCCCAAGGCTTTAATGGTGCTTCTTTTTTGACTTGGGTGATGGTATATTAACAGTATATTAATTGTACTGTTTTATTTGCTTGCTGCTTGTTTTTTACTGATGTGTTGTTGGGCTTGGCCTCATGTAAGCCACCCCGAGTCCCCTTGAGGAGATGGTGGCGGGGTATAAATTATTATTATTATTATTATTATTATTATTATTATTATTATTATTCACTGCTCTATGATGTGCTATAGTTTTGAGATATCATTGGGGCAAAAGCAGATAATGTGGGATTTTATACAGCTGTGTGGAAGGGGCCTTAGTAAGGACTTTCAAGGGAAATTTATTGGGCTTGTTGTATGTCTTCAAGTAATTTCTGACGTATGGCAATTGTAAGATGAATTTGCTCAAAGAAGGTTGCCCTTAATTTTATCTAAGGTTGAGAGAGTGACTTGCCCAAGGTTCCCTAATGGATTTGTATGTTTGAGTGAGGATTTGAGCTTGACTTCCTAGAAACCTAATCCAACACTCAAACCACAACACCATCTTGGCCCCTCCAGGACATTGGGCACCTAACTCTACCTTTTGCCCCATCAGTCCTAGTGGACCTCAGCCACCGCTGGGAAAGTGAACTGAAATTAGCTGTTTTAACGGGTTTACAATAGTGATAGGACCAAAGCAGAGACATCTCCAGCTCATCCCCTGTTTGGGTATCAGCCAGCATGTCAATGACTTAAATCTAGAAATAGTTTTCTAAGATCTACAGAGACACTCGCTGGAACACCTCAGCAAGCGAGAGTCCAAAAGTGGCAGGCTCAAACCCAGAACCTCAACCAATGGCTGATACCAAATGAGAGACTCCCCCCTGGGCACACAGAAGATTGGGCGACTTGGAAGGCGCTGAACAGACTGCGCTCTGGCACCACGAGATGCAGAGCCAACCTCAAGAAATGGGGCTACAAAGTGGAATCCACGACATGCGAGTGTGGAGAAGAGCAAACCACTGACCACCTGCTGCAATGCAACCTGAGCCCTGCCACATGCACCATGGAGGACCTTCTTGCCTCAACACCAGAGGCACTCCAAGTGGCCAGATACTGGTCAAAGGACATTTAATCAACTACCAAACTTGCAAATTTTGTGTTCTGCCTGTTTGTTTGCTTTGTTCTGTTGTGTTAGAAATGAAATTCAATTGACTAGTTGCCCTGACACGACAAATAAATAAATAAATGAGTGTACTGGCTTGGGGGATTCTGGGAACTGTAGTCCAAAACAGGAATATTATTTTCCCCATCAATCTTACCGATAGCTCTCCAACTGCGCTGAACAAATTTGCAGCCGCTGTCATCCATGTAGGTGAATGAGCTGACTACTTATCAGCCTTGGCAGTCAAACCTTTGACAACAAAGGACATTAGGAATGCCACACCAGAGCAGCCAAGAGCATTAGTCAGCCTTGAAATTTGTTATAAACCCCCCTCCCACCCCAGCCCCTGAAAAATGCCATTAATGGCCCTAGTAATGCGAGCGACTACTACATCTGTTTGGGTGATTTATTTATCCTTAATGTAATACCGCATTACCTGTCACAAAGGGCAGCCTCATATTTCATCTTAAATGGGTCTGCAAGAAAAAATGTTTTTACAGAATCATGGATTGTCGATGGCTTCTTCTGCTGGGAATGACATCTGGAAGTTTAATAGAACAGTATGTTACATATTTTGCATTTGCATAATGGCTTCCTTTGCATGCTGGGACGGGCTTTTGCCATAGCTTCGGCCCTCCATGTCAATTAACCTTCCTATCCAGAAAGTAAGAGATCCTTTAGTGAATAAACAGAGAAAATACTTGAGCTAACCACACTGGAATAAACCAGCAACCACTAATGATTTCCATTTCAGTGTGGCGGTCCACTTGATTTGGTGGTCTGAGCTCTAACAGAACTACAGTCAGCCCTACATATTCACTGGGGTTAGGGGCACAACACCCCATGAAAGTGAAAAATCATAAATAACTAGCCATCCCCTGCCACGCGTTGCTGTGGCCCAGTGTGATCTGGGAAATAAAGTAATTAGAAAGTGTGGGTTTCTAATATATGTAATGTCTTTATGCTTGTGGGTAAACAATATTTCTTGTCTGGTTTGCCCACCCTGGAACATGCAAATATAATTGTCCTTCTTTAGGGATCCCTTTCAAATCTATGATAATATATCTCTCTGTGTGTGAATCATATATATCTATATCTATGGCTGGATGGATCTTTGTCAGGAGGGCTTTGATTATGTTTTCTTGCTCTGCTGAAGGGAGTTGGACTGAATGGCTTTAAGTATTTTCCGTTGGTCATGGGGGTTCTGTGTGGGAAGTTTGCCCCAATTCTGTTTTTGGTGGGGTTCAGAATGCTCTTTGATTGTAGGTGAACTATAAATCCCAGGAACTACAACTCCCAATTGTCAAGGTCTATTTCCCCCAAACTCTATCTGTGTTCATATTTGGGCATATTGAGTATTCATGCCAAGTTTGGTCCAGATCCATCATTGTTTGAGTCCACAGTGCTCTCTGTAGGTGAACTACAACTCCCAAACTCAAGGCCAAGGTCCACCAAACCCTTCTAGTGTTTTCTGTTGGTCATGAGGAGTCTGTGTGCCAAGTTTGGTTCAATTCCATCGTTGATGGAGTTCAGAATGCTCTTTGATTGTAGGTGAACTATAAATCCCAGCAACTACAACTCCCAAATGACAAAATCATAATGTTTTGAGTGATGGTCACGCCTTGTGTTGTGAGACGTTTTGTTGCCAAATTTGGTGTGATTTCGTTCATTGGTTCTTTTGTTTTTAAGGTACTCATTATGCACAGAGCATTTATATATATATATATGTGTGTGTGTGTGTGTGTGTGTGTGTGTGTGTGTGCGCACGCGCGCGTGCATGTGAAATTACTATTTTCTTACCTGAGAGAACACTCTCTACGAATATGGTCTATGGTCAAGTTCTACTGGAAATTGGCCATATAATCATATTGGAGAACTAGAAATTCTTTGACGGGCGTTCTCTTTAGAAATCTCTAGGTCTTCCAGAATGACTGGTCAGGGTTGACTATAGAGTTACAGTGAAGGGCCTTGAGATTCCTATAGAGCAGTGTTTCTCAAACTGTGCTTTTCTAGGTGTTTTGAACTCCCAGAAATCCCAGCCATGTTACCAGCTGTTAGGAATTGTGGGAGCTGAAGTCCAAAACATCTGGTGGAGCACAGTTTAAGAAACTCTGCTATAGATAATGTTTTAATAAAAAAAATTGAATGATTAAATATGCAAATGCCAATACTGTAAATGTGGAGGGGGATTGCACACCCAAATCCCCAAATAACCAAAATGCAGAAATTACATCATGCAAGCTTTTGAAGGTCTGCTGGCTTTTAATCAGACAAAAATGTTGAAAATGCTACAGGAGAAGACAAGTGACAATGTTAGAGTCACAAGCCTACCTTCTGTCTCAGATGTTATTTCTGTTGTCAGTTAAGATGATCTAGAACAGTGGTTCTCAACCTGTGGGTCACCAGATGTTTTGGCCTTCTGCTACCAGAAATCCTCTCAGCTGGTAAAATGAATGAGATTTCTGAGGTTTGTAGGCCAAAACACCTGGGGACCCACAGGTTGAGAACCACTGATCTAGAAGAACTAGATCAGTATAGCAATGTATAAATACATGAGAGGAAGTCATAGGGAGGAGGGAGCAAGCTTGTTTTCTGCTGCCCTGGAGACTAGGACGTGGAACAATGGCTTCAAACTACAAGAAAGGCGATTCCAACCCAAAGGACTCAAGAATCATAGAGTTGGAAGAGACCTCATGGGCCATCCAGTCCAACCCCTTGCTAAGAAGCAGGAATATTGCATTCAAAGCACCTCTGATAGATGGCCATCCAGCCTCTGTTTAAAAGCTTTCCAAAGAAGGAGCCTCCACCACACTCCGGGGCAGAGAGTTCCACTGCTGAACGGCTCTCACAGTCAGGAAGTTCTTCCTCATGTTCAGATGGAGATGTCCTTTCTTGTAGTTTGAAGCCATTGTTTCGTGTCCTAGTCTCTAGGGAAGCAGAAAACAAGCTTGCTCCCTCCTCCCTGTGGCTTCCTCTCACATATTTATACATGGCTATCATATCTCCTCTCAGCCTTCTCTTCTTCAGGCTAAACATGCCCAGCTCCTTAAGCCGCTCCTCATAGGGCTCGTTCTCCAGACCCTGGATCATTTGAGTCGCCCTCCTCTGGACACATTCCAGCTTGTCAATATCTCTCTTGAATTGTGGTGCCCAGAATTGGACACAGAATTCAAGCACAATTCTTTCCATTCTAGTTTCTAAACTTCCAACTCTAGGATTCTAGGATTCTAAGAACTTCCTGACTGTGAAAGCTGTTCAGCAGTGGAACTCTCTGCCCTGGAGTGTGGTGGAGGCTCCTTCTTTGGAAGCTTATAACAGAGGCTGGATGGCCATCTGATTGGAGTGCAATGTTTCTGCTTCTTGGCAGGGGGTTGGACTGGATGGCCCATGAGGTCTCTTCCAACTCTATGATTCTGTTATTCTAACTGTCAAGAGAAGAGTATCTAAGATCAAATGTAGGCCTGTGCATAACATCATCATGTTGATGTCAAGAAATCAGAACCCAAACTTTTTTTTTAAAGTTTCAAATATATAAAAGATGAGACATAGCTCCACGGGAACATATGACAAGCATGCTTTGATCTTACAGTAACCATTCATTGTGAATTGTCTCTGAAATACTGTCTGAACACACCTGGACCCCTTTTGTTAATTTCCATAATCCCCTCACAATGAACTGGGAGAGATTAGGTGAGCACTGTGTCAGGGTTCCTGGGTCTGTTTCCTGCTCCCAATGATAAGATCAGGGTTGTCTGGAGAAACAATCCCTCTGCCATGCCTCACCCATGACGACACCTATTGAAATGGTCATCTTCTTCAACAGGATGGCAACAGTCTTGGACAGCAGTGGCTCCCAAAGTGACCCATTTAAGGTGGAATCAGGTGTCAAACAGGGATGTGTTATTGCCCCAACTCTATTCTCCATCTTCATTGCTATGATACTTCACCTTGTTGACGGGAAGCTTCCCACCGGAGTGGAAATCATCTATCGGACAGATGGCAAGCTGTTTAACCTCAGCAGACTGAAAGCCAAAACCAAGGTTACAACAACATCTGTTATAGAACTCCAGTATGCTGATGACAATGTTGTCTGTGCGCATTCACAAGCCACTCTAAACACCTTCGCAGAAGCATACACAAAGCTTGGCCTGTCACTGAACATCGAGAAAACCAAAGTGCTGTTCCAGCAGCCACCAGCCATCCCCTCCCCAATGCCAGAGATACAGCTTAATGGTGTAACATTAGAAAATGTTGACCATTTCTGCTACCTTGGCAGCCACCTCTCCACCAAAGTCAACATCGACACCGAAATACAACACCGCCTGAGCTCTGCGAGTGCAGCATTTTTCCAAATGAAGCAGAGAGTGTTTGAGGACCAGGACATCCGTAGGATACTAAGGTGCTTGTTTATAAAGCTATTGTCCTTCCAACCCTGCTATACATATGCGTCGAACGTGGACTGTCTACAGACGTCACATGCAACTCCTGGAACGATTCCATCAGCGCTGCCTCCGGAAAATCCTGCAAATCTCGTGGGAAGACAAGTCGACAAACATCAGCGTGCTGGAAGAAGCAAAGACCACCAGCATTGAAGCGATGGTCCTCTGCCATCAACTCCGCTGGGCCGGCCACATTGTCCGGATGCCTGACCACCGTCTCCCAAAGCAGTTGCTCTATTCTGAACTTAAGAACGGAAAACGGAATGTTGGTGGACAGGAAAAGAGATTTAAAGATGGCTCAAAGCCAACCTTAAAAACTCTGGCATAGACACTGAGAACTGGGAAGCCCTGGCCTTTGAGCGCTCCAGCTGGAGGTCAGCTGTGACCAGCAGTGCTGCAGAATTCGAGGAGGCACGAGTGGAGGGTGAAAGAGAGAAACGTGCCAGGAGGAAGGCGCGTCAAGCCAACCCCGACCGGGACCGCCTTCCACCTGGAAACCAATGCCTTCACTGTGGGAGAAGATGCGGGTCAAGAAGAGGGTTCCACAGCCACCTACGAATCCACAAGGAAACCCATCATGGAAGACCATCTTACTCATCCAACGAGGGATCGCCTAAGTAAGTAACTAAGTAAGTAAGTAAGCCTTCTTCAATCACTTTTATTGTACTTCGGACTAATCCTATTCTTTCCACTGGAGCCAATCTATTAAGCTCATCATGGACTCGTTGCCCAATGCCACACCACATTCTTTCATGATCGCTGCCTGGGGGATTCTGATAGACGCGATCTGCAAATTTCATTGTTCCGAGCCATAGTTGTAGGGCTAGACACTCAAGTACTGAAATGGAAAGACAAGAAATTGTTTCCCCTACTTCTTTGAAACATGTATATCCATTTGATTTCTTTCCCCTTTTAAGATTTCTTCTTTTTTGCTTTTTTAAAAAAGAGACAGGAAGACAAAGACAGGGATTTTTGACAGCAGATATTCATTCATTCTAGTTTATGTGAAACGATATCACATTCTTTTCTCAGCTAAGGAGAATGAAATGCCCAAACCCATTTTATAATGCAGTATGCTCCTCCAAAGATTAAAGAAATCACTATCATTCATAATACATGTATACATATAAACCATATATATATGGATATATATAATCTGTTATTATGCAGAACAAAAGAGAGTAAGTTATAGTAGACATGAATAATTAATCAGTAGACAAAATGATGTTGCCCATATTAACACAAGAAAAAATAAATCCATCTGCAAATCTATTGCAAGAACTTAATATATTGCCAAGATAAATCAAGAACACAAAACCTATGCCAGTACCTAGATATCATTAGTGGGTAATTACGACAAAATGACAATGCAAAGTGAAGCTAGCCAAACTATTCACACCCCTTTGAAAATTGAGGAATACAACACCCATCCAATGAGAAAGGAGCCCCCCGGTGCCGCAATGGATTGAACCCTTGTGCTGGCAGGTCTGCTGACCGAAAGATCGGTGGTTTGAATCCGGAAAGTGGGGTGAGCTCCCATATATCAGCTCCAGCTTCTCATGTGGGAACATGAGAGAAGCCTCCCATGGGATGCTAAAACATCCAGGCATTCCCTGGACAATATCCTTGCAAATAGCCAATTCTCACACACCAGAAGTGATTTGCAGTTTCTCAAGTCGCTCCTTACACGAAAAAAAAAATCAAATGAGAAGCTCAATTAGTATGACCCCAGTGTCCATGAGAGATACATTACCTGACTACACACGAATATGTGAAACTGAATGAGAACCTTTTTGAAATGAAGAACATCTGGCTCAAAAATATATAGAATCATGCATAGAACCTAGAAAATGCCTAGAGAGGACATATTTGGTCAGATACGGATAAATGAAACCAGTCTGGTGGATACAGAGGCCATTCTATATGCTACTGACTGCAGTGTTTACCAGTCTTTTAAGATTTCCATAGCAGGAGAGTAAACAAGGCTAATCCCAGTATACCTTCCAAGGTGGAGATATTAGTTCTAAACAGAAACTGAGAAAAATTACTATTTGAGCCACAACTCCTGGCTTCCCCCAGACAGCATGCCCGTAGCATTCCTGAGTGAAGGATTCTGGTGGTTGTAGTCCAACTTCTAGCAGTACACAAGTGAGGCCATAACTCTGTTGGATAATATATCTGCCCCAATGGTAGAAGTGATGGAAGAGGAGGAGGCAAAGGGAAAGAGGCCATTGATATCTCAACTATGAGAACAACAGCAAAGGCCATCTCTGTCAGGAGACAAAGTCACCAAAGTGTCTTTGGAGTCAGCAGAACTCCCAACCAAGAATCATAGAATCAAAGAGTTGGAAGAGACCTCATGGGCCATCCAGTCCAACCCCCTGCCAAGAAGCAGGAAAATCGCATTCAAAGCACCCGACAGATGGCCATCCAGCCTCTGCTTAAAAGTCTCCAAAGAAGGAGCCTCCACCACACTCCAGGGCAGAGAGTTCCACAGCTGAACGGCTCTCACAGTCAGGAAGTTCTTCCTCATGTTCAGATGGAATCTCCTCTCTTGTAGTTTGAAGCCATTGTTCCGCGTCCTAGTCTCCAGGGAAGCAGAAAACAAGCTTGCTCCTTCCTCCCTGTGACTTCCTCTCATATTTATACATGGCTATCATATCTCCTCTCAGCCTTCTCTTCTTCAGGCTAAACATGCCCAGCTCCTTAAGCCGCTCCTCATAGGGCTTGTTCTCCAGACCCTTGATCATTTTAGTCGCCCTCCTCTGGACACATTCCAGCTTGTCAATATCTCTCTTGAATCGTGGTGCCAGAATTGGACACAATATTCCAGGTGTGGTCTAACCAAAGCAGAATAGAGGGATGCCATTCACAGCCATCCCTCTGCCACCACTGTGCATGGCTCCAAAATATGCCTTTATGCTGGCTTATTGAACCACTGCTTTTAGGGAAAAAATATGAGAATTTCAGGATGTGGGTTTGAAGTTCATTTGTTAGGACCTCTTGAGTTGCAATCTTTGGGGGAAGGTGCACCACAATTAAAACCACTGCTGGCTTTCTTGATTGATTGACTGTAAAGCTCCTTGACTGTAGTGAGATGTAGAGAGCAATTTCTCATTTTACCTCCTTCTTCCATCTCATTTCCTCTCCTGTTAGACTGACCTAGTTTAGATCGAATCTCTTTTGTTCTCATCTTAATCTATTGGTTCGTTCTGTAGTCTTTGGAGCAGCAGAAAACAAGTTTGCTCCATTTTCTATGTGGTATCCTTTCAGATAGCTAAAGATAGCTGTCATTTCATCTCTCAATCATTTCTCCTTTACATACCCAGCTCCCAAAGTCGTTCCTTGTGAGGCCTGGTTTTCAGACCTTTGGTCGTTTTGGTCATTCTTCTCTGGACACATTCCAAATTGTGAATATCTTTCCTGAACTATAGTGCCAAGAAGAAAATCTGGTGAGGTCTGACCAAAACAGAATAGAATAGCACTGCTCCTTGCCTTGATCTAAACCCTATATTCCAACTGATGAAACACAGAACTGTATTGGCTTTTTTGGCTGCTGCATCATACTGTTGACTCATGTACACATTGAGTTTCCAGACTTTTGAAAGGAATATGTTTCCCTCAAAGAAGAGTGCCGGTTGCTTTGTGCTCCAGCCAACTTCTTTTGTCTCTCTTCATGTGGATTGTGGCACTGATGCAAGTGATTCATGTGCACTCCCTTCTTCCCAGTTTCAAACTATTGCAAGACCAGTGCTGAGTCTTGAAAGTCCTCAGTTCAAGTCCCATGCTTCTGGCCAGAACTGTAGCTGTCTCTAAAGCAAATCAGGATAAATATCCCTTTTATCCCTTCAGTGAAAGATTCCATGTAGAGAGACCAAAAAAAAGAGAAAAGGAATGCCTTTTCTTAAGCTAAACCCCATTGCGAGATCTCCCAGTGTCTGTCGAATGCAGGCACAAAGCCTTTGAGATTAAAGGGATGGGTAAAGACATCTATTGGTCCTGCAATAGAAATTCCCATTTGATTTGGGCAGTTGTAATCTTTCATGGCAAGTAAATGCATTTACTAATGAGAAATTCTTTTTTGAAAGGAGATTGGCAAAAAAGAAATAATAGATTCTTGGAGATTTCCATTAAGGACAGACGGTCACGTGCCGAAGCCTTACAAAAGGAGATTTAATTGAATGGAATAATGCAGGCTCACTCCTACAAGAGTTAACCGTGTCTGTAGCAAACCTATCTTATGGGTTACAGCTGTGCACGTAATGCCTCTGCCCAGTTCTTTGCAAGCTGTAAGACACAAGGTTGGTGACAGCCATCTGCTCTGAAAGAGATTCATAGAAGGCCAGTAAGTTCTCAGACCCAATTCAGAGGGTGGTTTTGCCCTTCAAAGGCCAAAATGGCTTTCTGCCTGCATATTAGGGATGCAAATCTTTCTGGTTTTTGTTTTGTTTTGTTTTCAGTTTTGCAAGAAAGAACAAAGACTTTCTGTTGTATTCTCCCTGCTGGGTTAAAATACCAGTTTTTTTGTGGAGTTCCTAATCACTATTTCTAGCTCAGTAAGAATTAATCTGTTAAGATTGTCCATGCCATCGTATTTCCCATTTCAATGTATGATTTTGAAAGCTGGGCACCGAAGGAAGAAAATTGACTCATTGGGAATGTGGTGCTGGAGAAGTATTATTTATCGTGTCAGTATCAACCAGACAATTGTATTACATTTTTAACAATTTTTTAACAAACAGACAAAAC
>NW_026847438.1:239326152-239636437 GCF_025583915.1 Anolis sagrei ordinatus | reverse complement strand
AGAGTGACTCCCAGGTATTTGGGTGCGCTGCAATGCTCCAGTGGGATTTCTTCCCAGGTGATCCTCAGAGCTCAGGATGCTTGGCTGGAGAAGTGTTATATGGATACTGTGGACTGCTGAAAAGACAAATCAATGGGTCATAAAACAAAATAACCCTGAACCCTCCCTCGAAGACAAAATGACTACATTGGGACTATCACACTTTGGTTATATCAAAATATATATCTCATGAGAAAGTAAGGTAGAATACAGTAGTTCTGGATCATTATTTCGTGGCTGATCATTAAATCCTTTCATTTTCCTATGCACTTTCTCTCAAAAGGCTATATGAAAGGATGGGACCTTGCTTTCTTTGACCATTTTGAGTGGGACTGCAGAGAAAAAGCAGGAGTATCTGGACATAGTATGAGATGCACCCTATGGATGGTCTGAGGGCAAATTTACCCCTACTCTATATAGTAGTGCTTCCCAACCTGTGGCCTGTGGACCACCAGTGGTCCACAAGAATGAAAATATGGACTGTGACCTCACCATTACTACACCATTGCCTCAAAACCACACAACAACGAGAACCACTGGTCTCGCAAAACCCTCTTATAGTGTCAAGGCAACGAGGATGTTGGGAGTGGAGAGGCTGACTACCCATGAAATATTACTACTACCACATCAGCTCTAGACTATTAAATATGGTTTTCTGTGGGTGAGCAGATGGCGACTACTGGCTGACATATGTTCTGTGTTAGATACTAGAGCGGAAGTGATATAGACAATGCAAATTTTGGAATCAGTACCCCGAATAATCAAATTGAATCTAAAGTTGAGCAAAAACTGATTTATAACTCTTTTGATACCAATTTTGGAGAGTGTTCCCTGGTCAAAGTGGTCCCTGGCCAAGTGGTCCCTGGCCAAGTAGTCTCTCATAGAAAAGGGTTAGGGACCACTGCTATATAGATACCCAGCTTTGATTTATGGGATACCCTATTAAAGAGTAATCTAATGCAACACTCCAAAGTTACTCTGTAGTTGGTCTGTTTGCTTCAGTAAAAGTGCTACCTCTCATTCTCTTGGTTTCTCGCAGGGAACACTAATAAGCAATGAAATGAAGCAATGAAGCTACTCCAGGTATTAGCCTGATCTTTAAAGGAGCAACTCAAGGTGTTGAATACTTGGGATATTAGATTCAGCACCTAAAATAGCTTCTTTAAAGTTCCTAGTGAAACCCAGAGTGGGTTCAGCCACCAGCTGCCACTGGGGCCAATACAATGACATTGTTGTTAACTGCCATCAAGTCAACTTTGTCTTAAGGCAATGCTATGAATGGGAGATCCCCAAGTCACCCTATGCTCAACAACCCTGCTCAGATCTTTCAAATTCAGGGTTGTGGCTTCCTTGATTGAGCCTATTTATTTGGGATGTGGTATTCATCTTTTCCTTCTTCCTTACCAAGCAATTCTGCATTTTCTAGTGAGCGATGTCTTCTCGTGATATGACCAAAATATTCACAAGACAGAAGGCTATCTTGTATCCTCACCAACCATGCTTGCAAAGGCGATTGCAGTGAAAGGAAGGCTTCCCTTGAAGAATATAGAACTCAAATTGGCTCATATGGGAAGATAGTCTTTTAGACAGTCTGGGTCCAAGTCATGCATTACTTTAAATGTTCTAATCAGCACTTTGAAAGTCTCAGTCTAGTCATCTTGACTTCTAGGAAGAGTTGAGGTTTGAATTGCACTGGGATACGTTTATCTTTTGAGCAGTCTACAGTGTTTGTAGCACATTTCTCCAACAATCACTTTATCACACAGTGACTATCACCTTATTACAAAATGTTACAATGTATTGTTAACCTAACAATGCCCCGTGTGCATGTTTGTGTGTCCTTATGCAATTTGTTTATTTGTTATCTACTGCTCTCCGCACAGAAATAATGCTCAGCATAACATGAGGGGGGAAGAGGGAGTTTATTAACTGTTCGTTCATCTTGAGATTTTTTTTTTATCAGCCTGGTTTCATTGTTTATTGTCTAGGGATCACTTTAAGCAACTCGACTAATGAAAAATGGAGAGCTTTAAGCCTTCTTAACATTATCAGGTTACTTTGGATGGGCAGGGATCTGTTTTCATTAATCTAATGAGTTTCAAAAACGTAAAGGATTAGCAACTACTCAAATTCCCAGCAAAATTACACTGAAACAGATTCAAAGGCCTGCTTAGAAGGATTCAAGAAACATTCGAGGAGGTCTAAAGATATCCTGGATGCTGGAGAGAAGGAAGGAAGCAGGAAGCAGGGCTTGACTTGGGATGGCACAATGAAAGGCCAACGTCCTTGGCATATTGGCTACAACTGCAATGGTATGTACACATACTGCATGCTGAAGAAAGTATTTGTGGTAGAGTGACCACAACTTCTTAAGCACTTGGTAGTCACAGCAGGAAGTGGGGGTTGATTTTTCATATCTCTTTATGTTCTTAGAAAGGAAAGGAAAATAATAATACTAGTTTTCCTCACATTCTTAGGATCCAAAATCATACTTTACTTCTTTTACCCAGGATGTTTTCCCTATCTTTCTAGTATCATGATTCCCACCTCTTCTAGTTGGCTACTTGTTTGGGGTCATGCTTTCACTTTGTTCTATCTATATAGATAAAACTCTAATGCTCATTTGTGGGATTAACATAACTCAAAAACCACTGGACGAATTGCCGCCAAATTTGGCCACAAGACACCTATTAACCCAAGGAGTTACCATCATTCAAACCATTTCATCATTTGGGAGTTGTAGTTGCTGGGATTTATAGTTTACTTATAATCAAAGTGCATTCTGAACTCCACCAACGATGGAATTGAACCAAACTTGGCACACAGAACTCTCATGACCAACAGAAAACACTAGAAGGGTTTGGTGGGCATTGACCTTGAGTTTGGGAGTTGTTGTTCACCTAAATCCAGAGAGCACTGTGGACCCAAACAATGATGGATCTGGACCAAACTTGGCACGAATATTCCATATGCCCAAATATGAACACAGATGAGTTTGGGAAAAATAGACCTTGACATTTGGGAGTTGTATCTCACCTACAAAGAGCATGCTGAACCCCACCAATGACAGAATTGGGGCAAACTTCCCACGCAGAACCCCCGTACTTAAGGCCATCCAGTCCAACTCCCTTCACCAGGACAAGAAAATGTAACCAAAGCCCTCCTGACAAAGAGCCATCCAACCATAGATATAGATAGATATATATATACCTCCCTCCCTCCGCCAAACGGGCAGCCGAGGGCTCCATGTGCTCCTTCCTTAAAGAGACAGGCAGCAGCACACTGTTTTTCTCTCTCCCTCTCCTTTCGCCCGCTTGGAGAAGCGAGCAAGCAAGGCAAGCAGCCCACAGCCAGGGATTTGGCACGTAAGTTGCTTCAGCCGCCCCTGATGCAGCGCTATTATACAGTACTTCACTCACTATGCAGCCGCATGTGGAGGAGGATTCAGGAGCATTCTCTCCTGACGTTTCTCTCATATCTTATAGCAGGCATCCTCAGAGGTTTGTTGGAAACTAGGCAAGTAGGGTTTATATCCCTGTGAAATAACGTCCAGGGTGGGAGAAAGAACCCTTGTCTGTTGGAGGCAATTGTGAATGCTGCCATTGGCCACCTTGATTAGCATTGAATGGCCTCGCAGATTCAAAGCCTGGCTGTAGAAGGTCCAGGGTGGGAGAAAGAACTCTTGTCTGTTGGAAGCAAGTGTGAATGTTGCCATTGGACAGCTTGATTGGGATTAAATGGCCTTGTAGCTTCAAAGTCTGGCTCCTTCCTGCTCAGGGGAATCCTTTGTTGGGAGGTGTTAGCTGGGTTTGACTCAAACCCGCTATGTCTGTATAGTAGGCCTGTGCGGTTTCGTTTTCCATTTTAAAATATTTTTAATATTATTTTTTAATATTATTTTTTAATATTATTTTTTAATATTTTTTTAATATTATTCTTAAAAATAAAAAAAATATTCTAAAAATTCGTTAATAATTACAAAATTTCGTAAATACCAAAACTTTTTTTGGAAAAGTTTTGTAATTATTTTAAATATCGAAACAAAAAAACACCCCAATTACAAAACGATTTTAGAAACAAATTTTTTCTTGATCAAACAGGCCTAGAAACCAACACTTTCTAATTACTTTATTTTCCAGACTGGGCCACAGCAATGCATGGCAGGGAACGGCTAGTGATTATCATATACCTCTGTTCCAGCCTCATATTTTCCTCCTATTTTTGAGTAATATTTCCCCTTTTTCAGCAACCTGCTTTACTCTTGACTCTGCTACATGGCCATGATTAACCTCTGTCCTATGAAACTCCAGCTGTCTGCAGGGGTCATCTAACTTCACTTCTGAAACAGCTTCCCTGGTTGCTGATGTGTTTCTGGGCAGAATATCAAAACTCTGCTTATGACATTGAAAGCCCTACAAAGCTTGGATCTAGAGTATCTGAAAGACTGTATCTCCCCATATAAGTGTGTCCTAAGATCTTCAAGGGAGAACTTTCTATCAGTTCATCCACCTTCTCTGACATGATTGATGAGGATATGATACAGTCTTCACAGTGACTTCACTGAACAACAACAACAACAACAGCAATAATAATAATAATTCTTAGGCCTGTGCATTTTGGGTGAATCACTATCCATTTGTGCTTTCTGGATATCCATTTTTGGACACCACCAGAAAATGGGTACACTGCTGAATGGCTGTTTTTCATCCACATCCAAAGAAAGAGGCTCTTTTTGGCCCATTGGCGGCAATGGTGAACTCCCCTTTCAATTGGAGCCTATCCTTTCTTTCCTTCAAAGGAGCCTGGGCATCAGCAATGGAGTTAAGAAAGCACCCTATCTGGCCCATTGTGAGGGGGACTTCCCACAGGCTCCCTTTCCATATTCTTCATGAAGACCTGTGTGCTGGTACAGCTGTACCAGAAGCTCCCACTTTATTTGCCTCGTATTAAGCGTTTGCTTGCAGCCCAAGGCTTGGGATTCTGCAGCAGGGTGACTTCCTGTTAAAGTTTGCAGTCATAAGGCAGGCCACCTGTTCATCATCATTAGGTTCTCTGGTCCCGCCCCCTTTTTGGGTTTAGAGAAGGGAAGGGAGTCATTTTTAATTAGTCTCTGCAAGAATAGCTAATGTACAGGATGTGTACAGACTTTCTCCTGTACAAAGGCTTCGACCCTTAAGACTTCTCAGGGGAGAACAGTCTTAAGAGCATCTAAAGATTCCCAAAGGCTCCCTGGGAAACAGCCTTACAGCCCTGAGGAATTTCGGAGGGAATAACAGCTTTAAACATCAAGAACTCCAGCTAAGTGACTACAGGCCTACTGGTAGGTCCACTCGGTTTTGAGACGCAGTTCAGCCCGGTAGTGGATCCACACCAGTTAGGTTTAGGTTCACAGTTAGCCTGGGAGAAGTTTGGGAGAAGTTTAAAGTAAAGCAAAGATACAGTTAGAAGCCACCAGTTGCTTGAAGCCTGGAAGCATTTGTTTAACCTTTGAAAACAAAAGAAGTTTCTGTTTGATTGTTCATCAATAAAGACTTTGTTGTATTTAAGCTCAAGCCCTCTAAAGACTGTTTATGGGGGGGGGAAATCTCTAAAGCTTCTCTTCGTGGGCAATGGCTTCCCGTTGGGCTCAAGCTGCACGTCCTGTTTTAACAGCAATTCATTTTAAGCCCAGCGGCGACAGAGCAACCTGGATTTTCAGAGTTAAGATACCACTCTTTCTGGATCCTTTCCCTTGTGTTTAATGCTTCTTAAAGCTGTTTCTATCCTAGAGGAGAGGCAGACAAACACGTTTTCTCTCCCAGCACCACCAGCAGCATGTTAGGCAGCTAAAGCATTTTAAGGAGACCCAAGGAAGGAAGAGCAATGGCCTGAAACTCAGTGGAATTATCCTCCCTGTGTTACCTTTACAATCCCCTCTCTTTTCTCTACTGGCTGCAATCTCCTTTCTGCTCGGGGTTTAGCTTCCTTAAAGCTGTTTCTACTTTTTACTCTAGAGGAGAGTTAGGCTTGTCTTTTTGTTTGCTGGGATTACTATTATTAATAATAATTATTATTATATTTTAGAAGTATTTTCTGAAGGAGAGGAAGGGAAGGAAAAAAAGAAGCTAAAAGGGTAACTCTCCATCTCTAAGCCCCCAAACGCACGTGCACACATACACACACACACACACACACACCATCCCTCAAGTCCCCACAGGGCTGTAGCCAGAAAAAATTTCGGGAGGGGTTGAAATTTTCGGGGGGGGGGTTGAAAATTTCGCGGGGGGGGGGTTGAAACCTGCCTCCTAGTTCACGCTGAAGCAAAGAGCACAGCAGGGGGCAGAGCAGCCTTCAATAGCCTGCAGCTCCGCCCCTGTCAACCACCTCCACCAAGTCTGGCCTCCTTAATGAGAGCATTCAACACACACACACCCAACTTGGTTGCTTCACTACATCGGTTATTGCTGCAAGTAATGGCAGTGTGAATAAATTGTCAATATTTGCTTGAGATAGTACTTGCAGTTCAGGAGGGACTCTTAATTTTTTGCATCTCATAGACTTAGCATGGGGATTTGGTTAACCAGTTAAAATTCATGAGTAAACCAGGTTTTTTTTAAAACATTTTGGGGAGGGTTGAACCCCTACCCCCCCCCCCCCCTCGCTACAGGCCTGAGTCCCCAATTCCCAGTCAGTCCCACTAAATAAAAATAATCAGGAGAAAAATAAAGGAAAATTCCAAAATATTTGACTGTGATATCAAATAGGGGAGGAGGAGCCATGATGGGAATCCATGACAGCTGGGCCCTTGCCGTTTCAGGCACACAAACTAAACAGATAAGCCGAATGGCTAAAGAGACCAGCTAAAAATGGATCTGTGCTCAAGTTTAATAGTTCTCAGCAGCAGATGGAAGTAAGATTACCAAGTCCCCAGGAGAGATGAAGACACAGGTAGCTGGCACAAACCCTCCCTTGCAGATGCACCAAATGATCTTTACATTCACAGCAATAAGACTGGCTTTTTGAATATTGTCTGGGATGTGGACAGTGGCTGAACTGACTGTTTTTAAAAGCAGGGAGTAGGCATTCATTACTGGAAGCAAAATTTCAGTCTATTATTTATTTATTTAAAACATTTATATTCTGCCCTTCTCACCCCAAAGGGACTCAGGGCGGAGCACAGCATATATATGGCAAACATACAATGCTGGAACACAAATTCATATACACATACATAAACACTGAAAACATTTATCTCAATATTAAAAAACACCATTTAAAACCATCCTAGTCATCTGCGTCAAATCTAATTGGCCTGGTAATTTTTCCTATTGCTGATTTATTGCCCTGTCCTGAAAGCTTGGTCCCACTGCCAAGTTTTTACCATCCTTATAAAAGACAGGAGAGAGGGGGCTGACCTGATCTCACCAAGAAGGGAGTTCCATAGCCAGGGAGCAATCACCAAGAAGGCCCTGTCTCTCATCCCCACCAATCGCGCCTGTGACAATGGCAGGACGGAATGCAGTGTCTCCCTGGAGGATCTTAATCTCCACAATGATTCATAGGGGGAGATGCATTCAGACAGGTAAATTGGGCCGGGACCATTTAGGCCTTTCTAGGCTAAAGCCAGCACTTTGAATTGTCCTCGATAGCAAACAGGCAGCCAGTGGAGCTGTGGCATAACATGGGAGTTGTATGCTCCCTGTATCCTGCCCCAGTTATTAACCTGGCTGCCTCTCGTTGGACTATTTGAAGCTTCTGAGCAGTCTTCAAAGGCAACCCCACATAGAGTGCGTTGCAGTAGTCTATCCTAGATGTAACGAGAGCATGGAACACTGTGGCCAAGTCTGAATTCCCAAGGTACAGGCGTAGCTGGCGCACAAGTTTTAATTTTGCGAAGGCTCCCCTGGCAACTGCTGCAACCTGGGCTTCCAGGCTCAGTGATGAGTCCAGGAGGAACCCCAAGCTGCGAACCTGTGCCTTCAAGGGGAGTGTAACCCCATCCAGCACAGGTTGTGACCCTATACCCTACATCAGTGTTTCTCAACCTGGGGTCCCCAGATGTTTTTGGCCTACAACTCCCAGAAATCTCAGCCAGTTTATCAGCTGTTAGGATTTCTGGGAGTTGTAGGCCAAAAACATCTGGGGACCCCAGGTTGAGAACCACTGCCCTACATCTAGATCTAACTACAGTGAGTTTCTGTAGCTGATGTTGTTCTTTCAAGTGTTTGCACTCTATTTGGATTTACGGCTTTTGACCATTGGATATCAGGCATCTGCAATTGCAATTGCCACAGTTCCTGAACTTTTGGCACCTTGGATTCTGATTCAGTGTGACAGCAGGATGCTACAAGCAAGGAAGATATACAGTTAAGGGATACTTCCAGGAACATAACTTCCCATCACCATCTCTATTGCTTGCTACAGGCTCAGTGTTGCTTCTTGAGGCATATCCATTTCTCTTCCTTCAAGCCCCAGAAGAGAAAATATACAAGCACAGCTTTTTACTACTGGTCAAAAGAGGAGCTCTGCAGTGGATTTCCCATTCCACCAATGGGGCAGGATGTTCACGATGACCTGTTGCCCCAAGACTCTCTCCAATGGAGCACAGGGATCATTTGTTTTAAGTTGAAGGAAAGAATGAGAATGACATTGTTAAAACTATTGATTAATTTCTATCTGTCTCTGTTTCCTGCATCTTCCTCCACCTCTGCAGTCCTTTTCTCTTTCGCCCTCTGGCATAATCAATAGCAAACCATCTAAGTCAATAGAGTGTAGAGGATGTGCCATACCAAAATGCTGATAGACGAGGGCAGTTGAGAGGATGGGAGGTGAAGGTAAGCGTCGTCTCTGAAATCACCGGGTCTTTGGAATCTATGCCGAAGAACTGCCATCAAATTCTGATTAACTCGGATACAAAACTGATCTTTTCAATTAATGGAAATGAGGCACTCTTTTATGTAGTCTATTACCAGAGGCCATTCAACGATATTTTTATTCCTCTACATTTGACCTTAAAACTGTTTTGTAGTCATCAAGGATACAATTTTTCACACAGTGGGGATGTAGGAACAGCTAATTAAATGGTGTTTAATGACATTTGTTCCTTAAAGCTGGGCTGATTAAATGTAGCATGTAATTTTTTTTTTACCAAATCAAGCCATTCAGCCAATTTTCCAATGTGCTTAATAAGCCAGGCCAAAATAATTAGACAACATCTGATGGAACCCACCAGAGTCATAAAGGTTGGAAGGGGAAAGTTGGCGCGTTTCATGCTTCTTATTGTGAATGTTTAAACACTGGGAGATGGATAAAGACCAAGAATATTAAGGCTTTTCTGAAAGTGTTCTGGGTTTAATTCCTAAATTTAAAATACAGATTTTTGTGCAGTGGAAATATTTCCTGAAGAACATGTCTTTTATGTGAATATTCATTGTACCAGGAGCTTCAGCTTCATTTTCTTTCTATTGAGTGTTTGCATATATTCCAAGGTTCCATGCATTTTGCAGTAAGGTGGCTTCCCTTGGTTTGCAAGTATAGGGCCAATGACCTGTCTATCATTGTTAAGTTTTGGTTCCGCCCCTTTTTCCAGGGCTCTGGGAGGGAAAGGGAACCATTTTTAGTTCAGTCTTATAGTGGAAAGCTTAGCTACAGGATGTGGATCAGCTCCATCTGTAGACAAGCTTTGTTTCTCACAGCATCCGGGGGAAACAGCTCCACATCCTTCGTGGAAAAGATCCAAAAGAACTCCAGCTGGAGAATCTACAAAGCCTTGGCTGGTAGGTCTGCTTGGGTAACCAGAAGCAATTGGAGCCGGGAGTAGAGCCCACACCAGCAAGCATAGAAAGTAGATTGCCTGGGAAGGGTTAAAAAGGGTTTTCCTTTTAAAGAAAAGAAACAGTTCATGAAGGCAGTTACCTGTCCATTTGGGCAAGTTAAGAAGCATTTGTTTGACTTGTTGAAGATCTGAGAAGTTTTTGTTTAAATTGTTGAAGATCTAAGCAATAATAAAGGACTTTGGTAAACCTTTCAAGCATCTGAAGACTTCTGTATAGGAAAATCCTTAGGGCCTCTCAGCCAAGGCAACACGGTTTCCCGCTGGGCACAAAGAGCACGTCCTGTTCAAAAGACAATTGTTATAGGCCCAGCGTGCGACAGCACATTCATTGCTTTCCCTCATCCCTCATCCATTTATTGCTGGGAGGGTGATGCCTCCAGCCCAACAGTGAGGAATTTTTCAACAATTGAAGGATCCTATTAGAGCTGTATATTGCAAAAAAAAAAAAAAAGGGGGGGTGGAGTCCTCATCTCTCAATGTCCCATTCTTCAGCACCTCAAAAATCTTTCAAGAGTCTGAGCAGATAAAGAGATGGATTCTCGAAGGTATTATCCTGTAACTACAGTAGACTCTGCTTTCACATGGGGTTAAGGGTGCAAGACCCTTTTTTTTTTCATTTAGAGAATAGGTCTCCAGGTCCTCCAGAATCACTCTGTAGTCACCATCCTGCAGACAATGACCACAGAATCATACTGGAGGATCTAGAAATTCCTAAAGAGATGTTCAGTCATGGAATCTCTATGTTTTCCAGGCAATTTAATAGTGAACTTCCACAGAATCATGCTGAATAACCTTGAGATGTCTAGAGAGAACATACTATTCAAATCCATGAATAATGAAATCCTGAAAAGCCGACTGATCAACGATGGAGTGTTTCGGCCATCAGTGTCAACTAGAATCGGAAACTCCTTGCAATCCTACTCAACAGCATTGACCAGGTTTAAAATGATATATTAAGACAGGATGAGGATGGCAGAGATAACATTTTGGTGGACCTCCTTTACTAATGGACATATTTCCATTTGTCAATATATTTTCGGTACGAGGGTTGAATGAAAAGTAATGCCTCCATCTTCGTTACGTGGGTTTGGATAGGAATATTTTAATAAATCAAACGCAGAAGTAATCCTTAGAATGTGCTCTTTAACTACCACTATTCACTTTTCCACGTAATAACCAGACAATTGGATACATTTCTGTCAACGATGAACAAGTTTTCTGAAGCCATAAAAGAAGAAGTCGACACTCTGTTTCTGCAACCAGTTCTCTCAACATCTTCATCAGAAGTATAATGATGTCCCCATAGATTTTCTTTCATTATCGGAAACAGATGGAAGTCAGATGGTGCTAAATCTGGAGTTTATGGAGGATGTTGTACGGTGGTGAGATCCAGTCTCTGAAGTTTCAAATCTGTGCTCTTTCATTTCAGGCATCAGCATCCTGGGTACCCATCATGCACAAATCTTCTGATAGCCAAACCAAACAATAATGTGACCCACATGTAATTGTGTGCCGATTATGCTTGAAATTTCTCTCTGAGTGATACAATGATCGTCCTGAATCAATATGTCAATCTTTTGCTTGTGAAATTCGTTGTTTGTTCTCACAAACAACTCTTTTTTTGTTGTGCAAGCCAGATGTTCCCACCTCAATATCTTTAAACTTACTCGCCCAGTGATGCACAGTTCTCACACAACACAATCTCCTTTGGGGTGACACCTTCTGCTGTCAAGAATTCAATGATTGCACGTTGCTTAAGTTGCATTGACTGACTGCGCAGGGTTCCATACTTTGCACTTTATCAACACAATCATTCAATGCTAAGGCTTCCTGACAAAATGTAACTGTAGAGGAGAGTCTACTGAGCAAGCCAGTACCTGCCGCATACCATCTGTTGATGAGTTACGAAAGTGGAGGCATTACTTTTCATTCAACTCTCTTATGTCAAACAATGACCTGACCATATCATGGGAACTTACATCAATAAAGTGCTGACAACATCCAATTGTGCAGAGATATGAAAGAGATAGTTCTAATAATGCCATGTTTCCATTGGTTAAAAAAAGAAAAACATAATTACAACAAGACAGCCAGCTGGTGTAATAAAATCCTTATTTTAGCAGGTAGAAGGTCCTTCTTTCTGGGCCTGTTTCTGTGTCCTTTCACTTGAGTTCAAAAGTCATGCAAAAGGAAGCACAATCATGCTAGGTAGGCGCATTGCTTCCCTGCCATGCCTCTAGTCTATGCAGATTTACCTAAATGCCCCTTAGAGATGTGAATATGCCAGGACTGACTACAATTTCCTGTGATGTTTAGGGAAGTCTGCCAGTTAGTGACTGAGGAAAACACTGCATGGTATAAACAGCTACAAATTAACCAAAATTAATTTTACAAACTGAATGATCTGAAGAGGCACACTCCTATAGTCTCAATAGCCTGCATGCCAAGTTTATGTTGTCAGGCCTTGGAGCTATGGCAGAGAGGGGAAAAAATACACCCACACATTTTAGTATGGATGTGTGTTTGACTTTTGCTAGCTGTTTGGAGGCTTTAAAGAATAACGGCAGGGTAGAAATTTAAACTGATAATAGTGAGAGGAGCAAATAACACGTGCAATTTTATTCCATTGTTCGTGAAGTTCAGAATGTTGTTTGATTGTAAGTGAACTATAAATCCCAGCAACGACAACTCCCAAATGTCAACGTCTATTTTCCCCAAACTCCACTAGTATTCACATTTGGGCATACTGAGTATCCATGCCAAGTTTGGTCCAGATTTATCATTGTTTGAGTCCACAGTGCTCTCTGGATGTAGGTGAACTACAACTCCAAAACTCAAGGTCAATGCCCACCAAACCCTTCCAGTATGTTCTGTTGGTTATGGGAGTTCCAAGTGCCAAGTTTAGTTAAATTCCATAATTGGTGGAGTTCTGAATGTTCTTTGATTGTAGGTGAGCAATAAATCCCAGCAACGACAACTCCCAAATGTCAAGGTCTATTTTCCCCGAACTCCATCAGTGTTCACATTTGGGCATGTTGAGTATCCATGCCAAGTTCGGTCTAGATTTATCATTGTTTGAGTCCACAGTGCTCTCCGGATGTAGGTGAACTACCACTCCAAAACTCAAGGTCAATGCCCACCAAAACCTTCCAGTATTTTCTGTTGGTCATGGGAGTTCTGAGTGCCAAGTTTAGTTAAATTCCATAATTGGTGGAGTTCAGAATGCTCATTTATTGTAGGTGAACTATAAATCCCAACAACAACAACTTCCAAATGTCAAGGTCTGTCAGGGGTGATTTGGCCATCTGTCAGGGGTGATTTGAATGCAATATTCCTGCTTCTTGGCAGGGGGTTGGATTGGATGTCCCATGAGGTCTCTTCCAACTCTTTGATTCTATGATTCTATTTTCCCTGAACTCTACCAGTGTTCACATTTGGGCATGTTGAGTATCTGTGCCAAGTTCAGTCCAGATTTATCATTGTTTGAGTCCACAGTGCTCTCTGGATATAGGTGAACTACAACTGCAAAACTCAAGGTCAATGCCCCTCCGGTATTTTCTGTTGGCCATGGGAGTTCCAAGTTGTTGTTGTTTTTTTTGTCGTGTTAGGAGCTCAAGTCGTTTCTGTTGTGAGAGAATTGGCCATCTGCAAGGACATTGCCCAGGGGACACCTGGATAATTTGATGTTTTTATCATCCTTGTGGGAGGCTTCTCTCATGTCCCCGCATGAGGAGCTGGAGCTGATAGAGGGGGCTCATCCACCTCTCCCCGGATTCAAACCTGCGACCTGTCGGTCTTCAGTCCTGCCGGCACAGGGGTTTAACCCACTGTGCCACCGGGGGCTCCATGGGAGTTCCAAGTGCCCAGTTTAGTTAAATTCCATAATTGGTGGAGTTCAGAATGCTCTTTGGTTGTAGGTGAACTATAAATCCCAGCAACTACAACTCCCAATTGACAAAATCATGAGGAACTGTATTAAGGGGTTGTGGCATTAGGAAGGTTGAGAAACACTGCCCTAGATGAATACGAAAATTGTAGAACTTTTCAATTCCATTCTCTTTATACATAAGTTAACTTGTGGAGACGTAAGTCCCTTATTGAATTCCAGCCATTGTTTAGGGAGCACCTAAAATTAGTGGCTTCCTATTGAACTCCATCTTTAGAGTTCGGCAACCTCTCCAACATGTTATAAAAAGGCTCCCTTCAAGGTGTTTTAATCTCTTCTTTCTTCCACCTCTTTCCAGAAAGCTTCTTTGGTCCACAACCTGTATGTAAAGCTTGCTGCTGCTTTCTTCCATTCCTCCCCCTTCCCCTTTTCTTCTTTTCCTCTCTTCTCCCCCTTCCCCATTTTCCAAGCCTACAAGAAGCGCTTTGAAAAGAATGGCAACATTTCCTTTCATCATTTATTCACAGGTTATTATTGTACAATAAATTTGGCTAAACAGATAAGAAGGGATTTCAAATTAAAAATTTAATCTCCGAGAACAGCAAACAAGGGAGGCAAAAGATTTTTCACTAAGTAGCTTTTGGAGCTCAGCATTTGTTTCCCTGTCAGCTTCGGATCTCGCAGATATGTCCAAGCCCAACACCAGACAACAGGGAATATGGGAGCGTCAAGTGGCAGACCTCTAATTCCTATTGGTACCATTGAGTAAGGCACTCGAAGGTGCTTTCGTCTTTATAGGAAGAGAAGGAAAGGCAGCCGAGAGAGTCTATTCGCCATTAATATTAATGTGGAAAACAATACAATCAGGCAGAATCCCCTGCTTCTTGTGAAATTGTTTTCTTTTGTATTAAAAGGAGAGAGAGAGGAGAGAAAAAGGAAGGAAGAAAGAGAACTTAAGTGGCTGTTTCTGAGGGATTCTCATTGTATATTCATGCAGACATCCACGGCTATTTTGAGGAAGCAGAGATTAAATTTGTATTGTGCTTTCAATAGCTATTTTATTGACACAAATGAGCTCTTGAAGAAAGAATGGCAAAAATTAGGTCTGTTTTGAAGTTGTGGGTTCACTCACTCATATTGTCAAAAGAGAAAACAAACTTGCTCTGGAAACAAGACAGGTCTCTTTTTTTCTTAAAAGAAAGCACTTATGGAGTCTAGACGTTAGTGGTTTTCATCTGTTTTGGATTTGCTTGCTTTTTACTCTCTTCTTTGTAAATAGTACTCTGACTCCTATCATTGGTTCAGACTAGAATAAATCCTTATATCAATGTATTTTCGAAGGCTTTCATGGCCGGAATCACTGGGTTGTTATAGGGGTTTTTTTTGATATATGGCCATGGTCTAGAGGCATTCTCTCCTGACGTTTCGCCTGCATCTATGGCAAGCATCCTCAGAGGTAGTGAGGTCTGTTGGAAGTAGGACAATGGGTTTATATATCTGTGGAATGACCAGGGTGGGACAAAGGACTCTTGTCTGCTGGAGCTATGTTTCAAATGGCCTTGTCGGGATTAATTTAGTTATGTATGTGTTTTAAATGTGCTTCTATGTATTGCAAATATAGATGTCACTGTAAATTAGAAATGCTGTGCAGAATGTTTACTCTATGAGGCTGTGATTAAGTGAACTTGAGAAAAGTAAGATAAGGTTTGCTCTTGCTGGGAACAGAAGGGAGTAACCAGTCTCAGCAGAGTCAGACGATGCCCAGTGGAAGGAATGCTAGATCAGCAGACACTGAGTTGCAAAATAAGGACTCTGCAGGCTTTGAGTTACAAAAGAAACTAAGTTTACTAAGCACATTCAACAGACACGTCTTACTACAGCGAGCTACAATTCAGGAACTAGTCAAAACGAAAGCCTCTTCACATCTGCTTATCTTCTCTTGCTGAGACTGGAAGCACATCTAAAACATATACATAACTAAATTAATCCTGAAAGGTCTGACAGTGCCTGGAGCAAACTTTTGTTGAGAGGTGATTAGATGTCCTTGTTTGTTTTTTAATACTGGTAGCCAGATTTTGTTCATTTTCATGGTTTCCTCCTTTCTGTTGAAATTGTCCACATGCTTGTGTATTTCAATGGCTTCTTTGTGTAGTCTGACATGGTGGTTGTGAGAGTGGTCCAGCATTTCTCTGTTCTCAAATAAAATGCTGTGTCCAGGTTGGTTCATCAGGTGCTCTGCTATGGCTGACTTCTCTGGTTGAAGTAGTCTGCAGTGCCTTTCATGTTCCTTGATTCGTGTTTGGGCGCTGTGTTTGGTGGTCCCTATGTACCAGTATTAAACAAAACTCTAAAATTACAACAGCACAACAACAGAGTGGAAACAAACAAGGACATCTAATCACCTCTCAACAAAAGTTTGCTCCAGGCACTGTCAGGCCATTATATGCTAATCAAGATGATCAGTTGAAACATTCACACCTAGCTCCAGCAGGCAAGAGTCCTTTGTCCCACCCTGGTCGTTCCACAGATATATAAGCCCTTTTTCCTAGTTCCAACAGACCTTACTACCTCTGAGGATGCTTGCCATAGATGCAGGTGAAAGGTCAGGAGAAAATGCCTTTAGAACATGGCCATATATCCCGAAAAAACCTACAACAACCCTTATATCAATGCATTTACTCACAATTTTATTATTATTATTATTATTACATACATTTCTATTCTGCCCTTCTCTCCACAAGGGGACTTACATAAGCATCCGATGATGCTATCAACATATAGACCAATGAAATTACAATTAAAACAATAAAGTCCATTTAAAACATTATACAGATTCAACAAAAAAATTCATTAACGTGCCAATACACCAAAGCCAGTTTATTTAATAAGTCTACTCTATTTGGGCCAAAACAACAGAATTTTGGGTTGTGAGGTTTTCAGGCTGTATGGCCATGTTCCAGTAGCATTCTCTCCTGATGTTTCACCTGCATCTATGGCAAGCATCCTCAGAGGTATGTTCAGAGGCCTTTTGAGCCCAAATTTATTTATTTATTTATTTATTTGCAGCTTTTATATTCCACCCTTCTCACCCCGCAGGGGACTCAGGGCAGATTACAGTGTACACATATATGGCAAACATTCAATGCCAATTTTGACATACAACATATACAGACATAGACAGAGGCTATTTAACTTTTTCTGGCCGCCAGGGGAGCTGTCGCTTTCATCGTCCATCTGCGACGCTGATGAAGCACTTCGCATTCCCCGCATGTTTCCCCGCTGGAATGCTTTGCTGGAGTCTTCTTTATGGCCTCATAAATCAGTTAATTTAGCCTCCCCACACTTTAAGGTGGTACCTAATTTTCCTACTTGACAGATGCAACTGTCTTTCGGGTTGCAAAGGTCGACAACAGGCTACACAATTGTTTGGAAACCCACTCCATAAATTAGTTAATTTAGCCTCCCCACACTTTAAGTTGGTACCTAATTTTCCTACTTGACAGATGCAACTGTCTTTCGGGTTGCAAAGGTCGACAACAGGCTACACACAATTGGTTGGAAACCCACTCCAACCCGGGCTGGCTTCGAACTCATGACCTTTTGGTCAGAGTGATCTTAATACAGCTGACACTCAGCCAGCTGCGCCACAAACTCACAACAACCCGGTGATTCTGACCATGAAAGCCTTTGACAACACAATAGAATTTTACTAATTTAAAGTATCAGAATTATCAATGTGGTGTATAAGAAATTTTGTTATCACTAGGCTTGTGCATTTCAGATGAACCTCAATCCATTTCTGCTTGCTAGATACTGGAAGACCCTCATATCTGTTTTTGTGCACCTCTGGGCTCCCCTTCCAAGGCATTTTAAGGAGGCTTCTCACTTCCCAGGGAAGAAAGAGCAATCAACCTGGTGCTATCTCCCTGGGCTTCCTTTAAAAAGCCCTCGCTTTTCTCGATTTGCACTGAAGACCCTGTCTGAAGTGGTGCCTGTCTTTTCCCCCTCACACCTTTCTGCTTTGGGTTTAATGCTTCCTTAAAGCTGTTTCTACTTTCTGCTCTAGAGGAGAGGTAGGTGGTAGTACTTTTCCAAAAATGAGGCTTTTATTTTTGTGTGCTGGGATTACTATTATTATTATTATTATTATTATTATTATTATTTATTAGAGGTATTTTCTAAAGGAGGGGAGAGAAGGAGAAAAAGAAGCTAAAAGAGTGACTCTCCAAGTCCCCAAACACATAAGTGTACCCCACCCACCCATCCCCCATTTTCCCAACTCCCAGTCAGTCCCACTAAATAAAAAGAAAATAAAGGAAAATCAAAAAAGATTCCAGAGAGAGACCAAGCCAGAAGCCAAGCCAGGAAGAAACTGCAATGCCGAATAGGGGAGGAGGCTGTGATTGGCTGCCACGTGGTCCCATTACAGATGGGAACACGTGACGGCTTGGCCCTTGCTGTTATGGCCATCCAGCCAATTCAAACAAGCCAGATTGGTCAAAGGGAACCAACCACTCCAAATCTATGTGCAAGTCAAGTTATTACTTCACAAAACTGATAATTCATTATAATTGTTTGATTATTAGTTGTACTTCTATCAAGATGGAGCTCTCAGTTTTCCTCTTTACCATGATATCCATATTATAGCACTTTAGCATGAATAACCATGAGGGAGGTAGACTTACCCAAAGTTCACTCAATGATTTAGTATGGGTTTTAATCTAGTCTAACATTTCCAATCACTGTACCATGCTGCCTCGTCCATTTTTCAGAAGAACCTAAGGAAGATGGAGAGGTCAATGCCCCCAAGATCCTTACAATTTAACGATGTGGATTGGAGTACATTTATGGGATGCCCATCACTTTTCAAAAACAGATGAAGACTGGTTTGATTAAGAATCAGTCTCAATCAGCAGAAAATGCAAGTGGAAGTACTTGACCTTTTGACTCTCTCTGAGTTTAGTTTCGGCCAAATAAGGCACACAGGAAAACCACCAATCCCATAACTAAAAAGCTTCATTAATTATATTGAAGACTGCATTAAGAAATCATATACACACATTTCCCAGTTCCTGGCTATGTTGAGTAAAGTTTCAAGAAGAGTGGCAGCTCGGCAGAAATGACACTCTTGAAGGTGGAAGAAAATATAGAGTGGGGAAAGGCGTCTTTTATCCGATGGAAGACACAACTGTGCTAAAATTATTTGGTCACTTAGATATATGGATACATTAAATGCCATGCTTTACAACCAGTGATAGAACAAATGGGGAAAGTTCTAGAGCTACTAGGCATGAGGTAAAGGCATGCAGGAAATTTTTACAGGCTAATAGCAAATGAGAGAAGAGGTGTAAAAGGTAATTATTTAGCCAATTTCTATTCCACCTTATTGTAAGATGACTGGATGGGAAGAAAGTGGTGAATGAATGGAATGAATGAATAAATGAAGATGTGCATGCACATTTGGTTATGCCCTCAGATGCATACTTCAGTGTGCGTTCAAGTTCTTCAAATTTGCCATTACGCATAAAGCCTAGATCAGTGTTTCTCAACCTTCCTAATGCAGTGACCCCTTAATATAGTTCCTCATGTTGTGTGACCCCCAACCATAACATTATTTTCGTTGTTACTTCATAACTGTAATTTTGCAACTGTCATGAATCATCATGTAAATATCTGGTACACAGGATGTATTTTCATTCATTGGACCAAATTTGGCACAAATACCTGATACTTCCAAATGTGCATACTGTTGGGGTTGGGGGGAATTGATTTTGTCTTTTGGGAGTTGCTGGGATTTATAGTTCACCTACAATCAAAGAGCACTCTGAACTCCACCAACGATGGAATTGAACCAAACTTGGCACACGGGACTCCCATGACCAACAGAAAATACTGGAAGGTTTGGTGGGCATTGACCTTGAGTTTGGGAGTTGTAGTTCACCTACATCCAGTAAGCACAGTGGACTCAACAGTGATAGCTCTGGACCAAACTTGGCACAAATATTCGATGTGCCCAAATGTGAACACTGGTGGAGTTTGGGGAAAATAGACCTTGTCATTTTGGAGTTGTAGTTGATGGGATGTATAGTTCACCTACAATCAAAGAGGATTCTGAACCCCAGCAATGGTGAATTGGACCAAACTTCCCACACAGAAGCCCCATAACCAACACAAAATACGTGTTTTCTGATGGTCTTTGGTGACCCCTCTGACATCCCCTTGTGACCCCCCAGGGGTCCTGACCCCCAAGTTGAGAAATGCTGGGCTAGATCAATGCATGGCTCCAGCAGTGGAGATTTGTGCTACATATTCCTAATGAGACCAGTGAGTTTGATATTGGTAAGGACTGTGTATTTAATGAACAAGAATTGTGAGGGCCACCTATTCAGGAGACTTTGGCAATATACACTCAGAGCCAAAGACCTTAGCACCAGAACAAGCTGCTTAAAGAATCACTAAAAGAAAACCTTGAATCTGAAACCCTCAAGACGGAGCGGGATTTGCTCAATGGTGGGCAGAAGTCATTCATTTTGTTGAACAGCCCAGCTGGCCTGTGTCTAGGAAACCCAGAAGGCAATCACACTATGAAAGTCTGCCACTGCAATATAGGTTTTCAAGGGTTTATACTTCGCTCACCATGCAATGGCAAGGCCACTTATTCAAAGGGAATGACAGGCATTTTTATCCTTGCCTTGTTCTCCTTCAACCCAGGGGGTTAAACATTTCAGAGGCAATGAGTGCACACACACAACAGACAACATGAATACCAAATGGACTATAAACTGACTGTTGTTACATTCATCATTGAACTCTGTTGAGCCCCTGTCCTATTGAAGCAGGGAAAGATTTACTGAATGCCATATATTCAGACTGTTTTCAGAGATTTACATTTAATCCTTTCTCTGAGCAATTTCCAAATTCAAGAATGCTGCTTGCTAACTGGACCCAATGCAAAGTATATATTGCACCCACAAACATAATATGGAAGGATTTCTGGTTTATTTGTTCAGTCATTTCCGATTCTTCATGACCTCATGGACTAGCCCACACCAGAGCTTCCTGTAGGCCATCACCACCCCCAGCTCCTTCAAGGTCAAGCAATCACTTCAAGGATAACATCCAGGCAGATCTGGTCCATGCCTTAGTCACCTCTAGACTGGATTACTGTAATGCACTCTACATGGGGCTGCCCTTGAAAATGGCTCGGAAATTCCAGATGGTCCAACGGGCGGCAGCCAGATTGTTAACCGGGGCTCCTTACAGGGAGTGGTCAACCCTCCTGTTTAAGGAACTCCACTGGCTGCCATTCATTTTCTGGACCCAATTCAAGGTGCAGGGTCTCACCTACAAAGCCCTGAATGGTTTGGGACCCGCCTACCTGCGTGACCGCATCTTGGTATATGAACCCATGTGATCTCTTCAATCATCTGGAGAGGCCCTGCTCGTGCCCCCCCCTGTATCGCAAGCGCTATTGGTGGGGACAAGAGAGAGGGCCTTTTCGGTGGTGGCCCCTCGACTCTGGAACTCACTTCCTAAGGACATCAGGCTTACCCCAACTCTGGCAGTCTTTAGGAGGAGCTTGAAGATGTGGTTGTTCCTGTGTGCCTTCCCAGAATAATGATCCCATAGCACCTTGTCCTCCAAAGCACTTTATATTGTTTTAGGTCTGCTTGTATGTTTCCACAAACGCCCCATCACTTTTTCGCCCATGTCCAGCATTATTTTTTAAATTTTTAATTACATTCGGCCTACCCATAGATTTTAAAGTGTGTTGTCCTATTGTTAATGCTTATGTTATTGCTTTATTGTTTTTGTTTTGATTTTAATTGCTTGTATTGTTGTATTATGGGCTCGACCTCATGTAAGCCACACCGAGTCACTTGGGGAGATGGTAGCGGGGTATAAATAAAGTTTATTATTATTATATTATTATTATCCATCCATCTTGTCCTTGGTTGGCCCCTCTTCCTTTTTCCTTCCATTTCCCCAGCACAGAGGCAGCCCTAGGTAATTTTCAACGGTAAGCAAACAGTATTTTGGCGCCCCCCCCAACCAATCACTTATATATATTTTCTGTTTGTCGTGGGAGTTCTGTGTGCCATATTTGGTTCAATTCCATCATTGGTGGAGTTCAGAATGCTCTTTGATTGTAGGTGAACTATACATCCCAGTAACTACACTTGCCGCATTTGCTCCCTTGCCTGGCCCGCTTTGGGTCCGGAGGCATGCCTGAAGACCCCGGCGTGTGCACCAAAAGTCACCTCTTCTCCTGACTTTCTCCTCAGCCATTGGGACTGAAGAGAGAGAGAGAGAGAGAGAGAGAGGTGGAGATGCCCACCTTTCCTGAAGGTAGGCGCAAAAACAAAGGAGGGAGCGGAGGTGGGAGATACCTCCAGCCGGAGGGGCTCTCTCTCTCTCTCTCTCTCTCTCTCTTGGTCCCAATGGCTGAAGAGAAAGTCAGGAGAAGAGGCGACTTTTGGTGCGCACGCTGGGGTCTTCAGACACGCCTCCGGACCCGAAGCGGGCCAGGCGTGGCGGCTCCGCCCCTTGGCCCACCCGAGGATTGGGGAGAGGAGAGGAGGCGGGTGGAGTGCCGGGGATCGGGAAAGGGAGCCGGTCATGGGGAAGGGATCGAACGCAGAGAACGATTGAGCGGCGGCTCTGCTTGCACCCCCGGGGCCAGGTGGAGCAGGAACGAGAGGGGCTAGGCGAGGCTCAAGGGCCCGGCCACTTTGGGAAGAGGATCGCCCGGCAGCGAGGCAAGAAAGCCGAGGCTCCCCCCAGACTGCTAGGGCTGTTGTGAGCTGAGGGGGCGCTCCTCAAGTGGCGGTCGAGGGGCATTTACAGAGGCGCCTCTGCACCCCTGGCAAAAAAAAAGTGTTCTGCGACCGCTTACTTCGCGTAATGGACGAGCCGCCCCTGCATGTTCTAGAAGCATTCTGTTTTTTTATATGTTTTCAAAGTACTTCATCTTTGCCTCTAATATCCTTCTCTCTAGTGAGCAGTTGGGGATTATTTCCTAGAGTATGGACTGGTTGGATTTTCTTGCAGTCCAAAGCATTCTCAAAATTTTCCTCCAGCACCACAGTTCAAAAGCAGCTAGCTTTCTTCACTCAGCCTTCCTTATGGTTCAGCTCTCACATCCATAGGTTACTACAGGGAATACCATTGCTTTAACTATGCAGATCTTCGTTGCTGGTGTGATGTGCCTACTCTTCACTATTTTATCGAGATTGGTCATTGCTCTCCTCCCAAGAATCAGATGTCTTCTGATTTCCTGGCTACAATCTGAGTCTGCAGTAATCTTAGCTGCTAGAAGTATCAAGTCTGTCATTGCCTCCATGTTTTCTCCCTCTATTTGCCAGTTATCAATTAGTCTGATTGCCATAATCTTGTTGTTTTTTTATGTTTAACTAAAACTCAGCTTTTGCACTTTCTTCTTTCACCTTTGTTAGAAGGCTTCTCAGCTCCTTCTCGCTTTCAGCCGTCAAAGTGGTGTCATCTGCATATCTCAGGTTGCTAATGCTTCTTCCAGCAATTTTAACTCCAGCCTTGTATTTGTCATTCCTCACACATCACATGATGTGTTCTGCAAACAAGTTGAATAGGTTGGGTTCTCACCCAACCCTGCCATACTCCTTTCTCAATCTTAAACCAGCCTGTTGTTCCATGGTCTGTTCTTACTGTTCCTACTTGGTCGTTATACAGATTCCTCAGGAAACAGACAAGGTGGCGTAGTATCCCCATACCATACTTGGTATCTTCCATACCATGGAAGGATATGGCATCAGTAACTCAGGTCTAATATGGCATTACAGCTACAATCTTTCAGCACTTAGAAACAATACAGTGCAGAATTAATGCAGTTTCACAAAACTTTAACTGCAACCACACCAAAGGTGCATTCACAGTGTAGATGTGTGGGCGCATCTACACTGTGGATGCAACTTTGGTGTTGTTGCTAACTGTCAAGATAGGTTTGGGGAAGGCAAGTATCTTGGAAGCAGGATTGTGGTTAATGTCTTTTATTATTTTTCCCCCAAAAGTTTATTCCCTAAAATCCTCAAAACCCCCTTCTGGCATTTGACTCTTCCAACAGAGAGGTTTGACAGTATTTTTCATTATTATTACTTCCTTTTTTAACACTGGTTTCTGCATCTGGTTCCTTTTCCCCCTCCCTCTGAAAAAAGAAACCCTTTGTGCATGAACCAATTCAGTCACTTTCAATAGATTCAGCTTAGCAATGCTGTTTCCAGTTGAAGAAGAGATAAAGGAGAAGTGTGGGCTTTCCGATGCTGCTTTCTTCATTTTGGAAATGGGCCCTGCCATCCATCATCCATCAATCATGTCCTTGTCCCATTGACAGGTTGCTCTTCAGAAGTTAACCACTCCACACACACTTGGCCTTCTCTTCCTCCCCACCTTCGTTTTCGCTTCAAAACAGATTTTTTTTAATGGTCTAAAACAGGATACCTTTTCATTTTCACCTACCTCTTTTATTTTTGACAGATAAATCCTGTGAAAATGTGTGGAGAGGTTAATGATTTGTCAAAACACACACTCCCATACACACCTGCATGAGGCAATTTGGAAGCTTTCTTTGGATGCCTTAGAAGGAAACAACATTTAAAAATGGCACACTACGATGCCGGGATGCCAATTATTTTAGGAACTGCACAAGATGGCTGTGGTCTTGTTTTATTTATTGATCTGCTCATTCATCCTTCATTCAAATATTTATAACCTGCCATTTGACTAAAGAAGTTTAAAAAGTTTAAACAGTTCAGAAAAGGAAGGAGCAACAACGTGTTTGTTTTCAAGGCTGATTTGGAAATGGAAATGGATAAGAGTAGAGCCCAAGGCTAGAGTTATTTTGGTACACTGGTTGAAGCAAAATACAATGGCATCGGTGGACAAAGCATGAAGCATTGCAGCCAAAAAAGCAGGGAGGGAGGGAAGAAACAGACTGCTTCAAAGCAACAAAATCCCATTGTATATGTGTACTAGACTTCTGCATTTCAGCTGAACCTTGATCTATTTCTACTTTCCGGATAGTGATAGACCCCCATATCCATTTTCATGTGCTTCCCAAAAACTGGTGGGTAGCCGGATAGCCATTTTCGGTCCGTAGCTGAAAAATGCAGCTAGATCTCGCCCATTGGAGGCAATGGCTCCCCTTTCCATTCCTGGAAGGGTTTCCTTTTTAAATGCACTTTATTAGTGATCTAGGATTGTCAGCTAGCTCTACCCCTCTCCAAAATTTCTATCTTGGTTATATGTCACCTGGTCACACCCAGCATTATTTTTTAAATTTTTAATTAGTACTTTTGGCACTGCCATAGGTTTTTAAACGTCGTTGTGTTATTGTTAATGTTTATTGCTATTTTCTGTTTCTGAGTTTTATTTATTGTTTTGCTATTGTTTTTATTGTTGTATTGTGGGCTCGGCCTCATGTAAGCCACACCGAGTCCCTTGGGGAGATGGTAGTGGGGTACAAATAAAGTATTATTATTATTATTATTATTATTATTATTATTTCTTTCAAGGGTTAAGAAATCACTCTATCTGGCCCATTATGGGGGGGGGGCTTTCCCACAGGCTCCCCTTCCATATTCTTCATTAATACCTGGATTAAAAGCATCAAAGTTATTATACAACTCTTTCTGCAGTCTTCCCCTTCTATCTGTAGAGGAGACCAGGATTAATGCTTTGTTATAGTTGTTTCTTTCTACTCTAAAGGAGATGCTGCAGGCACACATGCTCTCTCCCTCCACGCAGATTTCCAAGGCATTTTAAGGAATCTGTGACAGCTGGCCTCTTGCCATTATGGATACCCGAACAAACCAAATAATCCAGATTGGTCGAAGGAAATGACTAAAAACTTATCCAGGCTGAAGCCTAATGTGTACATTAACCTATGCAGCCAAATGTCCCCTGCAGATATTGTTGGACATTGTATTGTCGAAGGCTTTCATGGCTGGAATCACTAGGTTCTTGTGGGTTTTTTCGGGCTATAGGGCCATGTTCTAGAGGCATTTCTCCTGACATTTCGCAAGCATCTATGGCAAGCATCCTCAGAGGTAGTGAGGTCTTTGTTGGACATTTTTGTCTAATTCCATTCAAAGCTGCAAAGACACATACACATACACATACACTGATATTACTCATGGATATACATGGGCCTTGTACATTTAGTTGTGCATTCAGTTACACATCTGTACCTGAATTCTCTTCAAGGAATACATATGCATAAGTTCATCACATGTGATTGTGTCTTTTTTCCAGAAGCTATAGAGGCTACTATTTCTTTCTTTGTCACATGGCCCAAAGACTATTCCCCAAACTGGAAACAACCATATGGCTATCCCATGCTTCATCGTGAGCAGGTAGGAGTGGAGAAGCATTTGCCAACCTCTCCATAGCCAGGAACATTGCCCCATTGGATCTCAAGTTGATATGATTTTGTGTCTGACTATGAGAACATATCCAGATGCTTTCCCAATCCCGCCTGTTTGTCATGAAGCATGAAATGGCAATGTGGGTGGGTATATGACTCACTATAGCATAGTTCTGCATGAAGATATTTATGGTACACTCAGGGAACATTGAGTTGAGACTCCACAGTCTTGGTTCAGTCAACCAATATCATGGCATAGCACAATTCAGGAACAATTCTGCATGTAGACATCCTGAGCTTTTTTTTCCTTTCTTCTGAAACACAATTCCAGAAACAAGATGACTATTCATATAATGTACTAAGAGGATTCCATTCCAAGCATGGAGTTAAGAAAACTCCTGAGTTTATCCAAGATACTACTGTAGGCATAGTACAGTACGGTGACCACAAGCTGAAACTGATTCTCTTTTCAGTGCTAGTTGACAGGAGATTGTCTTCCATTGCCCCAAGGCAGGAGATTTGCAGCAGGTTATATGTGGTATGAATGCCTCTATCGACCAACAAAATGTCTTGGGAATCATGGATGGTATGCTGCCACTGTTCCCTTCTGTCATTTGTCACTGGAGGAAGTTGTCTATCTTCATAACAGCAGAATTGACTCTGCAAACTCACCTCCTGACCTCCCTAAACTATACCTCTGGCCTCAAGTATGGTGGTGTTGGAAAAGGTTCTCTCGCATTGATATGTTGACATAAGATTAAGCTTCAATCCCAGCAAGCATCGGTACATGAAATGGGGAAGAGCATAATCTTGGCTATTGCTTCAGACAGTCTTAGGGTAGTCCTGAAATTCGGACTACCTAATCTCCTGAGATTTCCTGGCCCAAAACTAAGATCTAGAGACCTTCACAAGTGATGGGACATGAAGATGTCATTAGCCATGATACTTTAAGTGTAAAGTATCAGAAGTGCGGCTTCAGAAGTGCGGCTGGCGGGAACGAGAGATAGGGCCTTCTCTGTGGTGGCCCCCCGGCTTTGGAACACCCTACCTATAGAGGTACGATCAGCCTCTTCGCTGATGGTGTTTAGGAAGAGACTCAAAACATGGCTGTTCAAACAAGCATTCGGCTAATCTGTGGCAATTCGAATATTGATGACTAAGGACAGGAAACATGGACAACGAATTCTGGATTGCGATTTCAACTCGAGATATATGGGATTATTATTGGTGGCCCAATAATTTGTTATTGAATTTGTTATTATATGTGTATATGTTTTTAAATTGTAGATTGTTTTAACTGCTGTAAACCGCAATGAGTCGCCGTTCTAGGCTGAGATATTAGCGGTATACAAGTGTATCAAATAAATAAATAAATAAATAAATAAAGCATATTGGCACAGAATACATTGGAGATGTTTCAATCTTGAGGAAAAAGCATACCACATACATAATTTTCAAAGGCAACAATTTCACCCCTTTGCCCAAAATATTGTACAAGAATTTCCAGGCTCTGAGATCTGGGAACAACATTGCTCAACCAGAAACACCAAGCAATGCCTTTATAAACTGTTTCCAATAGCCATAGATTTTGCAATTTCTTTAAAAGACCAACCTGTTGGGAAACAAAAACAAAAGGGCTTAATTTTTTCCCAAAGAGAATTGCCAGGTGGAGAGCATCGAAATTAATCAGAGAGACCTTTTCAGCAGAATTGTTATCCAGTTCTCTCTTTCTGCTTCTAGTGTCATTTTAAACAAAAAGATGCTTCTTTCCTCCCATGAACAACAGAGGACACCATAACTGATGACATAGAAGAGAATTCTCCTTCTCCTTGAACTTCAAAATATTTCCCTGGGGTTAGCCTGGAAGTTAATGGGAACTGGGAAGGAAGTCCATCATGTCATGAGCTCCAGAACGGCTGAATATAACATCATAAAGTATTTGTGGAGTGTGCTTGGGGGGGGGGGGGGTAGAGAATTTTTGCCTATTTCTTGTTTTATTGTGTGCCTTCAAGTCATTTCCTACTTATGGCAACCCAAATTGAACTTATCACAGGGATCTCCTCTCATGTATGTCTCAGCCAAGGTCACTCAGTGGGTTTCCATGGTCAAGCATGCCTATTATTATCATTATTATTATTATTATTATTATTATTATTATTATTATTATTATTCTGACACAAAAAACACAGTATGTCACAGCAAATGAGATCTATATGCTGGATTCCATATCAAAAAAATCACAAGTCAAACACTTCCCAAGCGTCTAGGACTGTGCGATGTATTTTCGAATGATGCGCGCAGATCCAAGTCAGGTGGCCTTTTGCAGTTGACAGATCATGATTTTGTCAATGTTTATTTATGCCAGCTGAGATCTTTTAGCACAGCACCCAGTGTGCCGATGACCACTGGGACCATCTGTACTGGTTTATGCCAGAACCTTTGCAGTTCAATTTCGAGGTCCAGATAATAGCGGAGTTTTTCCTGTTGTTTTTCTCAATGTGGCTGTCACGTCGTATGGTGACATCATAATCCAGACTTTTTTCTTTTCCACAATCGTGATGTCTGGTGTATTGTGTTCCAAAACTTTGTCAGTCTGGATTCAAAAGTCCCACAGGATTTTTGCGTGTTCATTTTCTACTACCTTTGCAGGTTTATGATCCCACCAATTCTTTACTGCTGGTAGGTGGTACTTGTGACATAAGTTATAATAAGTGACATCATCATTATTATTATTATTATTATTATTATTATTATTATTATTATTATTATTATTATTATTGGAGAATCAAACACTGGTCTCCAGAGTTATAGTCCAGCCCTCAAACCACTACACCACAGTGGCTCTTCACCTATGCAACTTTTAAAATATAATTTATTATAAAGTTTGGAAAGCTTGTTCCCATGTTCTGCTCATAGAAAAAAAAAAGGAACAAACATGTCATGGAGAAGTCAAAGGAATCCTGGTGATCAAACTGGGAATATAATTTGTTGCTGTTTGTCATCAAATAGATTTTGAGTTATAGATATACTATGAAAAAGTCACTGTCAACCACTGTCCTCTTCAGGTCTTGTAAATTGTGAGTAACTGTAACTTTATTTATTTATTCATTATTTATTTATTTACTGTATTTGTATACCGCCTTTCTCAGCCAATTGGCGACTCAAGGCGGTTTCCAACAAATCAGTATACATAAAACATAATAGATAAAAAACATTAAACAGTATAAGAACATCACAAAAACAATAAAAGCAACATCATCAGTGTCTCATTATTCTCAAGCATTGTCCAATTCCATTGTCAGGTCATTCGATTTCCTATATTAGCTACTCTGTATTTGTAAACGCTTGCTCGAATAGCCATGTTTTAACTTGCCTCCGAAACGTCAAGAGGGAGGGAGCAGATCTGATCTCCCTAGGGAGGACATTCCATAGCCAAGGGGCCACCACTGAGAAGGCCCTGCGTCTCGTCCCCATCAAACGTGCCTGCGTAGGGAGGCCGTTCCATAGCTGAGGGGCCACCACTGAGAAGGCCCTGTGTCTCGTCCCCATCAAACGTGCTTGTGACAAAGGCAGGACCGAGAGCTGGGCCTCCCCAGATGATCTTAAAGTCCTCAGTAGTTCGTAAGGGGAGAGACATTCCTTGATTGAATCAATCAACTTGTAGTGCAATTGATATCATTCCTTCTGCCTTCTACTTTACTGAGCATTATCATATTTTCCAAGGAAACAGATCATCTCATGATATCTCCAAAGTAGGAGAGGCTCAGTTTAGTCATCCTACCTTCTATTGACTAAAGCTGGTGTCTACATTTCCCCCTTTTTTTTCCAGTTATTCTCATTTTAGCCATACCATCTGAGGGAGTACAAAAAGGTAAACCCAATTAATTCATTAGGACATGACTTACCAGTGAGAGATGCAAATCTTCATAAATGTCATTGCCATGGATAGAAATGGTTTCCCAATAGTTCACTACAGCATGACTACTATATGCATTTTTATACTTATTCTTGGAAGGGAGAAGAATGTACATTTTTTTAAAAAAAAATAGAAAATGGAAATCCTACTTAGAAATGTTGATTTCTGGGCAGAATATTCTATTTATTGATACATTTCTTCACAGAGGAAACGTTCTTTCTGGACAGAGAATTCAATTTTCTATGCCCCAAAAATGTGCACACAATGAATCTTGAAAAACCAAGATTCTTGACCTTTCTCTTCTTGTGACAGCACGAGGGGCGCCACCTATATGTAGAACTGTAAGTTGCAGGATTTGAACTGTTGTATCATGCCTGATTTTGCCTTTTTACCCTGTAAATGTATAGTTGGATTGATTGGTTATTTATAGCTGTCAATCAATGTTGTTTGCACCAGTTGAATTGCTCTCCTGCTCAATTGTTTGACCCCCACCTCTTCCTAGAGAGCAGGACAGTGTTTCCTTTTCCATTCCACCATCAAACTTTCTATCAGATGGACATGAGAGAGAGACTTGGCTCTGAAGCCCTTGATTAAGTTACCTCTCAGCACCAATTATGAGGTTCTTACCCTTGAGACTTATGCTTCATGTTCAGATCAACCTGGACGACTTTGAAAAGTCTCAAGCACCTTCAAAACAGTTCTTTGGCAACAGAGGAAGGCTTTGTGCCTTCAAAATATAGGCCATTGTAATTGGGGTTGTGATTATTCCGATATTCACAGCCATTGAGAAAGAGGGACCTGGAAAAGCTTCTCAGCTGCAAAACTCCTTGGACCCAAGACAACCAGAGACTGTAATGTATATTTTCCTTTACCCCTTTGAAACTTCCAGCTTATTGTCTTAAAGAGATAACTCTTTGTGAACAATTAAACCTATTTTGAGTTATCTACAGTGTTTTGGTCCTTGGGAGTTCCAGTTTTCCTAAAGGAGGGCAAGAAGCAATCCCCTTGGGGAATCCCCCAGATGCAACGGCACACTTCTCAGTGTTTTCCAAAACTCAGGGAGTTCATTTCTCATCTGAACTTCAAATATTTTTTTAATATTCTTCCCCTATCAATTCCAGTGGATCTACTGCAAATGGTATATGGTTTAATGGTATATAACATAGATTGAGGGAGAGTTGGATCACCCTTTCTTCCCATAGATCAGTATTGATAAAATCGCCTCCAACCAAGAAACTATTTCTCTATGTGGGAAGAAATTTGCTGTTTAATATAACAAGGAGGGGGTATACATGCAATGTTAAATCATGGGTAATTTTATGAGCGGTTTGGCCCTGAGGAATATTAAATTATTACACCATTCCATCTTCAGTTAGCAACTTGGTACATTAGGTTTTGGACTCTTTTCCCTGAGGGTTGAAAACTGCATCATCTCTAGCCACTGTATTCTCATGCTTCACAGCTCTATATGTAGCAGTTGGTAAGTGTTGCTTCAGTTCCCATTTATGTCCCTTCGTTTAAATCATATGTTCTCTAATGGGCAACATTAGCATTAGACTGAACAAGAAATCAGCTCAAAATATATATGCAGAATAGAATAACATCAAAGAATTGGAAGAGACCCCTTAGACCATCCAGTCCAACCCTCCGCCATACATAAATATACAGTCAAAATACACTAAACAGATGGTCATCCAGTCTCTCCTTTAAAAACCTATTGATGCCTAGCAGTTATGTAGAAGCAATTGGACCTTTGTTGCACTTCAGAAGTCGAATACATTGGGGAATTTTAGCCAAATGAGTAGGTATGAAGCAATAGCTTTATCCTCTCCAACAATATGGCAGGGCAGTCTTAACTATTTGGGGCAAACATACAGATCTAATATAACATTTGGGCACATGTTTTAAGATACTTTCCCTCATGACAGCTGACATGGATGTCTAGGGAAGAGTTGACCAGATGCAGGTCAACTCTTGGAATCTGTAATGGGTTTTTGTAGGTTTTTTCAGGCTGTATGGCCATGGTCTAGAGGCATTCTCTCCTGACATTTCGCCTGCATCTATGGCAAGCATCCTCCCTCTGAGGATGCCTGCCATAGATGCAGGTGAAATGTCAAGAGGGAATGCCTCTAGACCATGGCCATACAGCCCGAAAAAACCTACAACAACCCAGTGATTCTGGCCATGAAAGCCTTCGACAATACATGGAATCTGTAATATTTAATTTCAGGTCAGATTGCCATATTAATTGGGTAATGCATTAGTCTCCATATGTCTGAGAAATCAGGGATTTGTATATGTTTGTGTTAGTGCCTTTTCCTACTAATGGAATCTCTTTTCCAGGATTTTCACTGCATTACTCTATGTCCTACCACCTTATCAGAAGGGCATCTGTTTGACATCAGATGCCGGCTCTGCCCTACATCACCCTACATCATGTTCATTTGTGGGATTAATATAACTCAAAAACTACTGGAGGAATTGACACCAAATTTGGACACAATACACCTATCAGGCCAATGAGTGACCATCAGTCATAAAAACACTGAAAAACACAGCAGAAGAGACTTAAAAAGCCAAAAAACAACACATTACAACGCATGCACAAAACCACATATATAAATGCAAACACACATATATAAACGTATATACAAATATATACACACACAAAGCACATATACACAGACTGGGCCACTGCAACGCATGGCAGGGGACAGCTAGTATATAAATATACAAGAATTAAAATAGTATTAAGCATAATTAAAACATATAAAATCATAGCAGCCCCTGACAATCCTAAACACCTTCTTCTTTAAAAGCCTATCTGAATAAAAAGATTTTAGCCTGCCGCTGGAGGGACAGCAGGAAGGGGGGCTTTTCTTGATCATTGATACAATGGGTCGCCTTTAGTTGGGACTAACATTAGGACATAGACTCATATATAATGATTTCACTCCTGGGCATTTACTTACGCAACCAATTAACTGAATACATCCATTGCACAATGCACCCAAAATATAAGCATATGTGTAAGAAAATTGACACAAGTGTATGGCCTAACACTCTAATTAGGGAACCACTAAATAATTACAGTGACTTCAGGCAAGGCTGTTTTCACAGGTCTGCAAAGCCTTATTTACTGAATTTATGGAGTCTATATATATGTGTGTGTGTGTGTAATTCCCACTCATAATGTTAGTTCGTTTTTCCACCGTTTCTTCCATTCTTTTTGTTACCTTGAGAAATTCATTACAACAGAATAGCTGTGAAGTACCTTTCTAAGTGCCTTCGGTATGCCTTCTTTATAGTGCCTGCTTTGTTCCGTGTCTCATAAAATGATTTTCTCAGGCCTGATTTCACTTCCTCTCATACCACTTCTACTTCCTCTCTCTTGTTCAGCTGCGTTGATAGAAATAACAGAATTCTTTGCTTCTTGTTTCTTTACAAAGGAAATGTTTCAGTTCGAGAAAACTTTCTTTTTTTGAACACAATACTGATGATTTCAAATTACAAATTCCATTTTTGCTAACAAATGGCTGTCTTTTAGAAAAGTGTGGGTTTTGATGGACATCCAAAGGTGATGGAGCATCAGCCTTTTGACCTGACATATTATATCCTAAAACCACCCTCTAATATTGTCCCCATTTCTTCCTGATATCCAAATTCCCCTTCCCGCTTTCCCCGTTTAGTTCTCAGTTTAATTAAATTGCTGTAATGCAAAGCAAACTACTTCAATTTCTCTGAGCTTGTCTGTTCATTTTCACTAGCTTTTGCCATCTTGACCACACTGTGATGTTCCTTGGCCACACGAATCCTAGTTTATATCTGTGATATCTTGGTGCATATAGACTTGCAATGTAAACAACAAACTGAAATCTTGTTGCAAACTTAGTATGTGTTCATAAATTGACTTTCCTCTACAGGAATTAGAACTGGACAGTTTCATAATATCTACATCCAATATTTCTCAACCTGGGGGTCGGGACCCCTGAGGGGGTCGCGAAGGGGTGTCAGAGGGGTCATCAAAGACCATCAGAAAACACAGTATTTTCTGTTGGTCATGGGGGTTCTGTGTGGGAAGTTTGGCTGAATTGTATCATTGGTGGGCTTCAGAACACTCCTTGATTGTAGGTGAACTATAAATCCCAGCAAGTACAACCCCCAAATGTCAAAGTCTGGCAACTTCAGCAAATAGCTGTATAGCAGCAACTTATCCAAGGGATTTCAGCAAATAAGGCACAAATGCTATACCTAAAATTGGGATGAGCAGAATCGATGACTGACTACACTGGTTTTATTTTGAAGCTGTCCATCCAGACAGCTGTAGACTTGGTATGTAATAAAAATGTTCAATGAATGCATTATTTTATGATCATTTTAAATGGTGTAAAGATATTACAGTTAATGCTACTTTGATGGGCTCTGTGAGAAGAATTCCCTTCCTTGCTGTAAATCAATGGTCAAATTATTATCTGTGAAATGTATTAGACCTGATGAGGTGGCTCTTGAAATGTTCACTGACGTTGAGGGTGATGTTAGACAGGTCATTGTAATGATGCATAATTCAATGCAGCTGGCTGGAATCAGTGGCAGAATTCACAATGGGATCATTCAGTAACCTAGATCTGAAGTAATATTTACAAGGTACAAGTGGTTTAGAAATTGATTTCTTATTCAAATATTCAAGGGCGTGCCATTAGTGTTCCTGTTTTGACTGATGAGAAACCAGAATAGGATCTTGGAGACTTTGCACATGCAATTATCTCTTGATAACTGTAATGTTAGGCAATAGAAGAAAATTTCAACTCTCTTTGTATAATCTGGCAAGATTGCATTAACTTCCAGCAGAGTAGGGGTACATCTACTGTTGTAGTAGAGCCTGTAAGTAACATTGCAAGCAGTAGTATGGGTGCCAGAAGGGGGAAAAGGGTTACGCGCAAGCAGGAGTCAGATGAGGAACAACAGAGGAAAAGGATTCGGGATATACTTATGGCACCTACAGATGAGGACTCATTTGAGGGGTTCTCTGGGGATGAAGGGTCAATGAGTGAAGGAGAGGAGGGAGACACAATGGATGGGAATAGAGGAAGAAAGAGGGTTACTCGGGAGCAGGAATCAGATGAGGAGCAACAAAGGAAGAGGATCCGGGATATACTTACAGCACCAACGGATGAGGAATCATTTGAGGGTTTCTCTGGGGATGGTGGGTCACAGAATGGGGAAAAAGGGGATGACACTGTGGATTGGACTAAGGTAAAGGAAGTGCAAACTATTTGTGCAGAGCCAACATCTAGTGATACATTTATGGGATTCTCTGGAAGTGAAGACTGGCAATCAGGGAATACAACTGAGTCTTGGTGGATCTAAGTCTTGACAGGAGATGGAGAAGATGGAAGGATGGGCGTAGGACTTCACGTGAAGAGTTGGGAGCAGCTGCAAGGGATGATCATGGGGCGGTGGTCAGTTCATCTTCTGATGATGATGATGTGTAATAAAAGTGGGTTCAGAAAGGGGGATCTTTGCAGAAGGCAAGGTGTTGGTATACGCTCCTGCATTGGGTACTGTTTGGACTTGTTGCTGCCTGAAGTGCATTTGGGTTTGGGATCTGCAGGTTGCTGCTCCTATTCGTGTGTGCTTTCGACTCAGATTGGATTCTCGTGAGTGTGGATTTCCCCCTTCCTTGACCTTGGACCGGCTTGACTATGACACTGCTTCTGTGGACTTTGGAACTTCGCTACTTTGGATTCCTCCTGCTACAACCCTGGAGTTCGCTTGACTACGCTTTCCTCCTTGTGGCTTCTCTGCTTTGTTAACCATTTGCTTGCTGTGCCTTTTTTTTGTGTGACTTCGGAGTACTGTGTTTGATTCGGTTCTTTTGTCCGGTTAATCCGGATTATACTTTTGTTTACCTTTTGAACCAGGACTGGTTTTACCTTTGAGTTTTGACCAGAGGCATTGAGTTAAGTGTCTCTGAGTCTTTTTCCTTTGCTTCAATAAACTCTGTTTTGGAACTAACTCTGAGTCTGGCCCTTTAAGGCATCTGTGATTCTGACATCTACATTGTAGAATTGATGCAGTTTGACTCCACTTTAATTGCCATGGTTCAATGCTTTGGAATCAAGGGAGTTGCAGTTTTACAAGATCTTTGACCTTCTCTATCAAGAAGTGCTAGTGCCTCACCAAACCATAACTCAAGGATTTTGTATCCTTGAGCTATGGCACAGTTAAATTGCATTAATTCTACATTGTGAATGTGTTTTTAGTGTTATGAACAGAAATTTGTAAGTCCAGAATTTTTTTTTTTAAAGAAAAAAAAACCAATGTCTGGGGACTACGGCTTCCAGATTCATGCAGCTGCTTTTTGCTTACTGGGAATTTCTGAGTCTGGTAGTCCAAAAATAACTTTCCCATGCTCTGATGCATGCAACCAACACCCGAAGTGCACTTCCTCTTTGAAAACAAAATACTCCAGACTTCATTTCACGGACTTGCATGGATCATTTATTTGGGCCTTGAGGGTCTTCATTATATGGGGTTTTTTTTTCCAATTCGGAAATGGGAGTAATCATGTACTCTTGTGGGAATAATATTTTGAAGTAACAAATGTATTAAAGCATGAGGAATGAATGCATTTTCCATTGCCTCATGAGCCTTTGAAGATCCTTTACTGTCTGGACAACTGCTGAAAACAGTTTCAAAAGTTTCAGATACTATTTTATTTTTTATTTATTTATTTACAGTATATATATTCCACCCTTCTCACCCCGAAGGGAACTCAGGGTGGATCACAATGTACATATACATGGCAAACATTCAGTGCTGTTTTTGACATACAAGACATACAGACAGATAGAGGCCATTGAGCAGTTCTTCCATTGGATTCTGGAGGTTGCTCCATTTGGCCACAAGGGGAGCTGTCACTTCGTCCACTATGACATCAAGCCTTTTTTATAGTAGTATTTCCTCTTTGCTCTCCAGTATTTTTATGGTGTCATAAATTAGGCTCCGCGCTTTAAGTGGTCCCTAATTTCTCTACTCATAGCTATTTTCGAAATGCTTAGGTTGACAGTGAGCTGGGCATTTTTAACAGCTATTTTTTTAAACAGCTATTAACAGTCGGGAGCTCAACCCTGACTCAGACTTCGAACTTGCCACCTTCCAATCAGCAGTGATTTATTGCAGCTGATGAACCAGTTTTGCTACCAGCCTGGCCCAGTTGTACTAAAAATGTGTACAACTGGTGTAGGCATACATTTATTTAGTTAGTCCTTTTCTTCTGCAAAGGAGAGACCAAGTCATAGAATCATAGAATCAAAGAGTTGGAAGAGACCTCATGGGCCATCCAGTCCAACCCCCTGCCAAGAAGCAGGAATATTGCATTCAAATCATCCCTGACAGATGGCCATCCAGCCTCTGTTTAAAAGCTTCCAAAGAAGGAGCCTCCACCACACTCAGGGCAGAGAGTTCCACTGCTGAACGGCTCTCACAGTCAGGAAGTTCTTCCTCATGTTCAGATGGAATCTCCTCTCTTGTAGTTTGAAGCCATTGTTCCGCGTCCTAGTCTCCAAAGAAGCAGAAAACAAGCTTGCTCCCTCCTCCCTGTGGCTTCCTCTCACATGGCTATCATATCTCCTCTCAGCCTTCTCTTCTTCAGGCTAAACATGCCCAGCTCCTTAAGCCGCTCCTCATAGGGCTTGTTCTCCAGACCCTTGATCATTTTAGTCTTACCCTTCCTTCCTCATGGTCAAAGTCTGAAGCTTTAAATATTCTTATCAGAGGAAGAATGAAGGAATATTTTTAATCCAATTATAGCTTTCTCTTTCATCTCTACCCTCAAAAATGAGGTGACCATAGTGGGAAAATGACTAGACATTTTGAACATTTTTATATGTTGCACTCACTCAAGCCAATGTAGAGAAGACATTCAGACTAAGCACTGGCATTCAATGATTATGCAAACCCATTAGTCCAGGAAGGAAATCTCAATGCAAAGGAGAAGGCCGGAGGCAATTTCAACTCTAAGGATGATGCAAACATTCCTAGCTGAGTTTGTGAAGACACAATATCATTATTTCATCCATAATAAATACAATTTTCAAAATCATGTGCATGAGAGCAAAAACTCATTCCAGGGTTTGGAAATAAAATGTTTGCACTATATATTCATGTATAAGTCTAGAAATTTTAGTCAAAAAATCAATGCAAAAAAACCCTGGGTCAATGTGAGAATCCTATTCTCAGCAGCAGTTTGAGGTTGTTTCTAAACATAATCAGCAAACAGTAACAGAGGTCTAGTGTTTCCCTTTCCCTGAAAGGTCCAAGCCAACAGAGATGAAATGTAGTACATAGTCCAAACAAGGAGATAAATCAAGAAATCAGTCTGGCGAATAACAGCATCCAAGCTAAGGTCACAAGGAGCACAGGTGCCAGAGACACAAAGCAAGGGAGTTGCAGATCAGTTGTCAGCAACCGAGGATCGGATTACAGCTGCTAGAGTGGTCTTTTAAAGTACCTCTGCGATTTTGTATCATGTCTGTACTGGTGAACAGGGAGCAGGCAAGGGACTTTATTGCACAAAGATGCTATCCTGCGGTATTGAACCCAGAAACTTATCCATATGGTCACCTTTGCTATAGTACCAGTCCATACTGCCACAAACGTAACACTTTGCCACTCTGTGGTTTTATTATTATTATTATTATTATTATTATTATTATTATTATCTTTATTTATACCCCGCAAAATCTCCCGTAGGACTCGATGCGGCTTACAAAGGCCAAGGCCGCCGACAATCAACAACATACAATACACAATAAACTCATAAGCAAATAATAAAACATCAAACAATAAAACAGTAAGACAATGACACCGTGACACAATTAAAGCCTAAAGGCCGGGCCAAATGTATTTATTTATTTGTTATTTATTTACCTTACTTATATACCACTGTCCTCAGCCCAAAGGTGACTCACAGCGGTTCACAATAAATAAGAACAGCAAAAATTCAATGCTACAGTGTAAAAACAGTTAACAACCTAACACATTACACAATTAATAAACAATTACTACAATAACCATTCACTATTGTCTCATCAGCAAAAACATGATTCAGATTCATCATCCATTGTTCCATTCCAATGTTCATTAACCAATCATTGCACTAATTATTTGAATGCCTGCTCAAACAGCCAGGTCTTCACTTTTTTGCGGAATACCATTAGAGATGGTGCTAGTCTAATGTCGTAGGAAGGGCGTTCCACAGCCGAGGAGCCACCACCGAGAAGGCCCTATCTCTCGTCCCCGCCAGCCGTGCTTGAGAAGCAGGTGGGATCGAGAGCAGGGCCTCCCTGGAAGATCTCAAAGTCCTGGTGGGTTCATAGGCAGAGATGCGGTCGGATAGGTAGCTTGGGCCGAAACCGTTTAGGGCTTTAAAGGCCAACACCAGCACTTTGAATTGAGCCCGGTAGCAAAATCGGTAGCCAGTGGAGTTGGCGCAACAGGGGGGTTGTTTGCTCCCTGCGCTCCACTCCTGTTAAAATCATGGCTGCCGAGCGTTGGACTAGTTGGAGCTTCCAAGCCGTCTTCAAAGGCAATCCCACATAGAGAGCATTGCAGTAGTCTAAACGGGATGTAATGGACAAAATTTAAAATGCTGAACTTGACAGGTAATATGTGGAGGTATTTGGAGGTAGGTGCAATGTGCAGATAATCCTGAGTCTCTAGCAAAGTGCATTTGGGACTTGAAGCCAGGAGTTTCCTATTCTGGAAAGGCACACTGGAACAGCCAGGTCTTCAGGCTCTTCCTAAAGACAGCCAATGTTGGGGCTTGTCTGATGTCCTTGGGGAGAGAGTTCCAGAGTCGGGGGGCCACCACAGAGAAGGCCCTGTCCCTCGTCCCCACCAAATGCGCCTGTGTTTTGCAGCCAGACTTCTTGTTAGAGGGAATTCTGCCATTCCATGGTTCCATGCCGCCATTATTTTTAATCTTTTAAAAAAAACATACAGTTTGTACAAAGTTTCATATTTTAAATAAAATAAATATTTTAACTTTTAATTACTAGAAGGAGAAGTAAGAAAGAGGGAGGGGACAGCAAGTCAATCCCACCTCCCAATGTCCCTTCTGTGCTGGGATGCCAATACAAAAGTGCCTGAGGATTATTGTACAGTACTATGGTGTTGTCAGAGGTTTTCAACAGGTTTTGCTCATTAATATTAGGAAGCAGTGTGCCTAAGGGAGGTGGCAGATTGTCCATGGCTTCTATGCTGTTTTGCAATCAAGTCTAGAGACGTTGTTTCTCTTGTCATCTACCTCCCCCAGCAGAAGAGAGGCCCCTGCACACTTGCATGCCATACTCTTCCTGAAAAATGTCAGAAATATCATTATTAGTAAGGATTAGCAAGTAATTTATTCATGTAACATTTGCAGGAACAAATCACTCAGTTGCTCATCAAGGAGAGCAACAAAGATCCCCCACAGAGCTGGCTCTTCAGGAGGTCGGATTCCATTTCCATGGGATTTGCAAAACGCATCCCAAAGGATTTTGTAACATATGTGTCAATCTGTAAAGAACTTGCTACCTTGAAAGAAGTGCTTGGTGACACCTATGCCAATGGGAAAGTAGATTTGCTCTTGGTTTTAGTGTGAACTTTAGAGAAACTGTCCAGGGAGCTGAACTTGTTTTGGGAACAGGAATCAGAATCTTGTTTTTAATTTTCAGATGAAAACATGAAGTGGGTGCATCATCCGTGGATGTGGAATACACCAGGTGCCAATACTACCAGGACATTATAACTTTCAATGCAGCTAAGTCAGAAAATACCTGATTAATATTGGATGGGGGTTTCCAGAAGCAAATACCAGGGATCTTCAAGTAGCTCCTAACAAGAATACTGCCTAAAACTTAAGAAGGCTGTGGCTCTACTGAATTGTTGTCTAGATGCATCCAAAAACTAGTTTGTGGGCAAATAGACTGAGGTCTAATGCAGACAAATGGGCATGATTCTGGTTAGTAGGATAATCAGTTCAGTATTGGGAAAGTGATTGGTTCTGTATGAGGTTGCATTCCTTCTGAAACATTTGGTTTATAGTTTGTGCTTGAGACACGGCACTGGTCCTAGAAAACCATGTTCCTCCACTGGCCAGGAACACTTTTGTCCATCCTCCTTGGGGAAGATCACTTCAAAATGCAACAACCTGAGTGATATCAGGTATTGAAGTTATACACTCCATATCCTCAGTCCTGCAAGAAATACACTGGCTTCCATTTGCTTCTGAACTCAGTTCAAGGTACCAATTTTGGTTTACAAAGCCCAAAAGAACTTGGGGTCAGGATATCTGAAATATCATCTCCTTCTATCTGAATTTGGTAGAACTTTGATATCTCCAAAGTATGCCCTGTTTTATGTCCCAATACCTCATGAAGTTAGGCATGTAACAGGTCTTACTTTGCAACAGTACCTCAAATGTGGAATTCCCTACTCAAGGAACTTGGGCTGGTGCCATCTCTTTTCACCTTCCATTGAGAAGCCAAATCAGTTGCTGTTTTAAAATTGTTCAAAACTGGATTCTATTATTATTTTTATCTCCCTCTACATTCCACCTCATAGTTTAAGATCTACTGGGGAGGCCCTGCTCTCGGCCCCACCAGCCTCGCAAACATGTCTGGTGGGGAGGAGGGACAGGGCCTTCTCGGTGACGACCCCCTGCTTGTGTATTCCCTCCCCAGGAAGATTAGATTGGCGTCCTTCCTCCTTTCCTTTAGGAAAAAATCTAAAATCGTGGATTTGGAACCAGGTTTTGGCTAGTGGGCACAGCAGCACCAGGTACTTCGAACTGGACCATACGACTGTTATGATAACTGGAAATGGCTATGTGATGTAATTGGAAATGGCTATGTGATGTGATTATGTAATTAATGTTACTGTTTTAAATTTTTATATATTTATGGTTTTATATCGTTTTCTATTGATACTGTGGCATCGAATTGTTGCCTATTTATTTATTTATTTATTTATTTTATTTACTTTATTTATATACTGCTTTTCTCAGCCCTCAGGTGACTTAAAGCGGTGAACAACATCGATACAAAACATCACGAGACAAGTATAGGGCAATTAAAAACAATTGTAACATAAATCATTAAACATCAGTATAACAATCATTAGCGCCTCAACAGTAAAATCAGAATCCAGTCTCATCATCCATTATTCTGTATTCCTATGTTCAATTACACTGTTTAGTCAAATGCTTGTTCGAACAGCCAGGTCTTCACTTTCCTCTGGAACGCCAGCAGGGAGGGGGCCGATCTGATATCTGCAGGCAGGGCGTTCCACAGTCGAGGGGCCACCACTGAGAAGGCCCTGTCTCTCGTCCCCGCCAAGCACGCCTGTGATGCAGGTGGGACAGAGAGCAGGGCCTCCCCAGATGATGTTAGTGTCCTAGGAGGAGATGCGTTCGGAGAGGTAAGTAGGGCCAGAACCGTTTAGGGCTGATATTGCACACTTGATATTACCTATGCTAGCCGGTCTGAGCTATAAATAAATAAATAGTGTTTGAATGATGTTTTACAAATAGTTTTGTCTTTGTGTTGTTTTCATTGGTTTTTCTTTGTTCATCATCTCGGAAGCCCTTATGCAATATAGAAGCAATACAGAAAGAACAGTTTGACTCAACATAAGGAAGCAGTCTATGTTCCTAAGTATTCCTGGTGTTACTGCTCATCCCTGAAGCATCCTCATGCATTGAAGGATACATTATTTGGGATGAATGACTTCCTCTGCAATTGAGTACAGCAAGTGGGCAACCATAATGTGGGGGGTGGGGATACAACAGAATGCAGTCCAAGGCATAGTGGGGCTTTAGCTCACCAGTCAAGGTCCAAGCATGTTGGGAGTAAGTGTCTAACCACCCAGCTCTCCAACAATTGTGCTATCAGAAGATGTCTCGACTTTGAGGACTCCATGATTTGAGCATCTTCTCAAAAATATACAATCAAGTAGTTGCATACAGGTAGAAGAAGGGCCACACTTCTCATGAAGAAAGTGACTCTCTCAGACAGTGGTCATCAACTTCCCTCCTCTCCTTCAGGAAGAAAGTAAAGACATGGTTGTGGGACCAGGCCTTTGGGCAATCTGACAACTGGATAAGGACAATCAGACGATTAGGACTGACAGGACTGACAAAATGGAATTGGAAACTGGACTATGAGACGGCGAACGCTGACCGTTAATGAGGTGCAATTGGTTTTCAGTGGTTTTATCGGCTTTATTGGTTTTATTGTTATATGCAGAAACTGTTTCTTAACTGTTAATTGCTGCTAGATTGTTTTATACTACTGTTATGTGATGTCGGCATCGAATTGTGCCTTTGTAAGCCGCCCTGAGTCCCCTCCGGGTGAGAAGGGCAGGGTAGAAGTAACCTAAATAAATAAATAAATAAATAAGAGATGGCAATCAATTCTTCCTTCAATCCATTGTGAGAGGGGTCTTTTCATAGATATCAAGTGTGCAATATCAGCCAGGACGTTCATAGATAAATAGATATGACATAGAAGTTTGCAATATCAGCCAAGAGAGTCGCAATCTGCAGAGAATATGTTGAGTATTTTCTTCCATAGAGGTTCTTTTATGACTTAACATTAGCAGTGCTTGGGAAAATACGCTTCTGTAGGCCACAGGTCTTAGAATTGACCCCTGCAGAGTGACCATTTTGGCTGGAAGATATCTATGCACTCCCAAATAATAACTTTCTCATGCTCTAGTTTTGGAGACCAGCAACTTTCACAACTGAGGCATTGTTGACACTTTGAACAACCCACATTCTTTCTTTCGGGAGCAGTGAAACAGCTGGGGACTGGGAAGACACCGAAGGAATCTGCATGAGCGAGGAGCTAAGGGGCAACTCCTCTCTAAAGTACAAACAAACAAGAGCACTGCCTGGCTCTTTTCAGATTGTGCTTGGAGCACTAAGAGGTTTGAGTCAATATTGTTTCCCTGAAGCAGATGCCAGTATTAATTATTAAGGGCTGAGGATACTGATCACATCCACGGAATATGACAGTCTCCCAAGAGCCAGCCAGCAATCGAGTCCTGTGGGCTCCCTCTTCCCAAGTGCAGAATACTTGATTAGAATCCTGTCCACTTCGGCGTTAAATAAACCAAGAACCTTTGCATAAGAAATCATTCTGCAGTTAAGCAACTGTATACATCAGGAAATTTTCATTCTTTCCTCTTGAATACCAATCTCTTTTTTCCCCATTGCTCTCAGACCTGCTGTCTCTGTGTGAAAAATTCACCAGATTATAAAAATCCATTTGTTATAATTATCCTTCTGGATCCCTTTGGATCAGGGGACAAATCCATCTACTCCAGTATCCTGGACTAGCCATGCTTTTGTATGGTATTCTTAGATTTGCGAAGGAAATATCTGCTTAATTTGCTATTCTGATTGCCAAGAGACACTTTCAGCTCCTCAATGGGGTAATAAAACATTTTGAATTTCCAAATATTTCCCTACTCTTTCCCTAAATTCTTGCAGACTGCTTCACTGCAGCTGCTCCTGGCATGATCACTGGGTAGAATTAGGAATTAGGAACTGGGTGATGTGTTTGTCTCTGTCATATCATCATAGGTCACTCATGCCTGAGTATGATTGTCTTCCAAGGGTAGAGTCTTGGCAATGGGTCCGTAAGTGACTATGGAAACCTATTCTGGATCCTCATAGTATTTCACAATGAGAACATACATTTCCAGATGAGAGGCAGTCACGATAAGGGTTTGCTTGACACATAGGAATGAAAAGAACATTTGAAAATGTTCAGAACATGATTGAAAAACCATTGTTGTGGGTTGAGTGTTGAGAAATCCTGACAAAATGAATCTTGGCCACCCTCTACATTTTCAAATTGCATTATAATGCAATGTAGATAGTACCTAAGTGCATAAGAATCTTAACTTTCTGGACTTATTCTGTACCTCAAAAATGCAAAAAGGTTGTTTTGTGCAGAAAATATTTTTTCTGTGCAGCTCAACTATGTGTGATACTTGCGCAGAATATAGCTTGAATGTTGACCAGCAAGAAAAATATATATATGATTTTTCAGGATTCATTTACAGTGAGAAGAAAAGTGCTAAAAATGCTCATTGTGGAGCCAGCATTCAACTACCTGCCAAAGGAGCAGAATGAAGATCTGCTGCCCAATGTGCCCATTACTTTTAAGCCAAAAAATGTGCAAATGGAGAAAAGAAGGCAACAGGAACAGAGGCTGATTACTTTCAGGCCTGAAAGGATGTCTGACTCAGAGTCTCCACCCAAAAGATATTGGACATAGCCATATAATACAGTGCAAGACATTTTGCCCCCTTTGAAATTGGACATTTTGCCCCATTTGAAATTGGAGTCATTTAGAAGGTCCTCCCATGAGGAAGGGGACTCAATTCACCAAATGGTTTAAAGCAATATGTAAATAGTCCAAGATGGGAGTATAGGTTAAATCTGCTGTACACAAAAGGGAGAGCCGCTAAGACAATACAAACATAAACAGTTCAATATTTAATCAAAGCAATGTTTGCATATGGCATTTCCCACCACCTGGATCCCATCAGGAAATTGAATTTTTCGTGGATGGGGCCTTTCCTGTCATCATTGTCTCTTCTGGGTGAGCTCACCTCACAGTGGGATGTTGGAAGAGTTTCACAAGCACATATATTATATTACATTTTAAGATATTCCCAGATGTGCTGGACCATATTTGCACGTTTTCAACCTTACGCATTCCACTCACTTTTGATATGAAACATTCATGGAGTGTGGTGGAGGCTCCTTCTTTGGAAGCTTTTAAACAGAGGCTGGATGGCCATCTGTCAGGGGTGATTTGAATGCAATATTCCTGCTTTGGCAGGGGGTTGGACTGGATGGCCCATGAGGTCTCTTCCAACTCTTTGAGTCTATGCATGAGGCCCAACTATTTTATAACCCTGTGTACACCATAAACCATGAATGCAGAGCTTGTGTGGGCCAATGACAATGTATAAATTCATAATTTTATTTAGTTGAACTTTTCAAGAGGGGGAAGATTTTTCGACAACAATTGCCTTTTTTTGGAGACAAAACTTGGTGAAGAAATACATCCCTACAACATCATTGCAGAGATAAACAGGATGGAATCATGAACCACTTCTGTGAATTTTTAATAGTTTTAGTCCCTTGTCCTTTCCTTTTTTCTGTGGTATTTTTACTTGGTTATTGTATATGATTCACTACAAAATTAAGATATTTCTTCATAAAACATTTATGAAAAATAATTCCATGGGTATAATTTTTTTTCAAAAGCAAACAAACCTGGGAATTCCCCACCAGATAATTTTGGGATGCTTTTCCACCCCTCACAACAGAATAAATATCCTGAACGTGCCAACAGGGGAAAAGATAGAAAAGGAAAATAAAGAAATCCAGGCAGAGGAAGAACACATAAATATTTCATCAAGCGCCATCGCTCCGGAAAATATGAACAACTTAAGAACACTGTTTCACTTTCAATGAACTGTCTTTTATACCTTCTCACTTAACAAGACAACTTGCAAGTCGGTGTAACTGTTGAAAAAAAGCAACTGTTTTGAGACAAGACCAGGATCCCAGAAGGATACTGCGAAAGTTAAGGTTGGTTTAATAAAATGTTATAAAATCCTTGAAAACAGGTAGTTATAAAAAGTATCAAACATTTTGGCATATGTCTTTCTTCATGATGCTGGAATAAGAGACTAGGTAGGTAGGTAGGTAGGTAGGTGGATAGTATTTGGGAGCAAAAATAATGACAACCCAGGGCCACATTATGTCTACTCCTGATGTAGATTGAAAGTGCATTTACATAATAGAATTAATACAGTTTGACACCACTTTATCTGTGATGGCTCAATGTTATGGAATCATGGGAGCTGTAGTTTTATATGGTCTTTAACCTTCTCTGCCAAAGAGTGCTGGTGCCTTCCCAAACTACAACACCCATGAGGCCATAGCATTGGACCATGGTAATTAAAGTGGTGTCAAACTTCATTAATTCTATAATGTAGATGCACCTGAGTGGATTTAAAAGAAATAGTTGTTGTATTTGGAGTATAGTAGGGAAATTGCTAGGACTGAAAACTGGTATGGTTTCTTGGCTCAACCAACAAATAATTTTAGATCAAGAAGGAGGCATTTTTTCATCCCTACAACTCTTTGGCAGGATTGTGTCCAATGTGACCATTTTGCTTCTAGTTTCATTTTGACAGGTTTTCAGCAGATTTGTTTTTTGTTTGTTTGTTTTGTTTTGTTTTTGGAAAAGTTATTGGGCACAATTCTGTGGGAATAGAGGGACCAAAACTGCACCCCCAAAAAGTACCTGTTCCCACAAACTACTCTAAAATTGCTCATTTTGCTGTGATGTTGAACAATTTTACAGTGGTTTGAAGGACAAAGTACCCCTTGGGGATGTATCAGGGCATTGGGGACTTCACGGACCAAATTTTGGGAGCTATATTTATTTATTTGCTATATATCCCACCTTTCTTGATCCTGAAGGAGACTCAAGGCGGCTTACAGCAGAGGCAATAATTCAATGCCTTAAAACAATTCAACTGAAATGGCAGGGAGAAGGTTTCAGGAAAAGAGACAAAGAGAGGTCCGGAGGTCTCAAAAGCACGGATTTTATTTCCAGCTGGGACCCTGGAGTGGACTATGTCCAAAAGCATCCAGAGCAATGATATAGGTGCAGATTATTCCTTTTATACTCTTCAAATGCAAGCAAACAAAGAACATGTGTCTACATATATTGACCTCATTCACTACGTCACCTTAGCATCATATGGATATCAAATTCTATTTTCCAACATGCAAAAGGCATGTCTCTGTGTATTTCTAAATAGCAAGCATACATCCATCAGGGTTTGCTTTTGACCTGTCAGGAGGGAGAGGGGGGCTCCTTGCTTAGAGCCTAGTTGTACCAGTCTGTTGCTTATCTCTCTCTTGGAATATATAGATAACATGCCCCCCTCTTCAGCCCCCCTCTTGCTGTGCCTGGACAGCAGCTCTCCTTCAGCATTATCTCTAATACAGAGAGAACTTGATTTTTCTATATATTTCAGTGCTTGTAAAGTACATACAATTTATACATAAATAAATATCTATTTTTCCAATATCTCCTCATCACAACAATAAATAAACATTCAGTTAAAAATCTAAACAAGATTAAAGGCAATTAAAATATAGACATTACCATCTACAGCTATAACATCTCATTATCCACAATCAAAGTCGGGCCACTCCAGTGATCATTACACATAAATCCAAATCCATCGTGCACTGTATTAGTTGCCAAAGGCTTAATCCCAAAGCCATGTTTTAACCTTTTTTCTGAATGTCAGGAGGGAAGGTGCTGATTTAATATCACTGGAGAGGGAGTTCCACAGCCAAGGAGCCACCACTGAGAAGGCCCTGTCTCTCGTTCCCAACCAATAGCGCCTGTGAAGGAGGCAGGACCGAGAGCAGGGCCTCTCCAGATGATCTCAATCTCCGAAAGCTATATGCTTTATCCACTCCTATCTTAGACCAATGATTCTGCATTTTGGGTACCAGACCAGACCATTAGGCATGCTGGCTGGGGTTCCTGGAAGTTGAAGTTGAATAATAAAAGTTGGCTACTGCCTCAAGTTCTTCTTTTTCTCCTGACAAAAACTAGCATGTGAACAACTGCAACTGCAGGATGCAATGAAGGGAAAATGTTGGAAACTTTTCCAGGAACCATTTGTATTAAAGTATATTAATTAGCTGAGGAATGCTAGGATTTGTAGTCCTAAAAAAATCCAAGCTGTCATCAAAGTTTTTAAAAGCATTGTCAGTTCACAGCATTAGAGCATGAAAGGAATTAAGAGTATCTCTCTTCTAATCCATTCCTTCTTTGTAAATCTTTTTTTTCCCCCTGTTTCCTCCCAGATGTATCACCCCCCAGATTTTTCTATCCCAAGCAGTGAACGTGATGCAAATCTACTGCCTTGAATCATCCGGAGGCAGAAATGGCAAGCGAGTGCAGCTCCCCAGTGATGGATTCATGCCTTATGATAAAGAATAAAATAATGCCCTCTGGGTAATTTAGCAACAATACTCTGTCATGTTTTCTTTTTAATTTTATCTCTAGGGCTCAAAACAGACTATAGAGTCATGAAAGGTTACGTCTCACTGGGATTCATTGTTATTTGAATTACAGACAGAATATTTTACAAATAACAAGAAAGGAGAACGGTTATTTCTGAGACTGGCTCTGCACTGTGGAATTAATGCGGTTTGACACCACTTTAACTGTCAGTACTCAATGCTATGGAATGATGGGTATTTGTAGTTTGGTGAGGAAGCAGCTTTCTTTGGCAGAGAAGGGTGAAGATGTTGTAAATTACAACTCTCATGGTTCCATAGCATTGAGCCATGGCAGTTTAAAGTCATATCAAACTACAATAACTGTACAGTATAGATTTGGGAGAGGGGCATCAAAACTCTTTACCCGCACTGGTGCCTTCCATTGGAATAAGATGCTGAATCTATGCTGGAGTTTTAGTTCAAACTTAAAGAAACTATCCAAAGTCCTGAACCATGGTCTTAGCAACTTGTATGCACAGGTCCGCAGCTTGGGAGTCCTCTTGGATTCATCACTTACTCTTGAGGCTCAGGCGTCGGCGGTGTCCGGGAGGGCTTTTGCACAACTAAGACTTATGTGCCAGCTGTGACTGTACCTCGCAAAGGCTGATTTGGCCGGGGTGGTCCATGCCTTAGTCACCTCTAGGTTGGATTACTGTAATGCGCTCTACGTGGGGCTGCCCTTGAAAACGGCTCGGAAATTCCAACTGGTTCAACGGGCGGCGGCCAGGATGTTAACTGGCGCTCCTTACAGAGAGAGGTCAGCCCTCCTATTTAAGGAGCTCCATTGGCTGCCGTTTACCTACCGATCCCAATTCAAGGTGCAGGTGCTTACCTACAAAGCCCTAAACGGTTTGGGACCTGCCTACCTGCATGACCGCATCTCTGTATACGAACCCACATGCTCCCTCCGTTCATCCGGAGAGGCCCTGCTCACGATTTCACCTGCGTCGCAGGCTCGTTTGGTGGGGACGAGGGACAGGGCCTTCTCTGTGGTTGCCCCCCCCCGACTTTGGAACACCCTCCCCAAAGACATTAGACTAGCACCCACGCTGGCAGTCTTTAGGAAGAATTGAAGACCTGGCTATTCCGATGTGCCTTTCCAGAATAGGATAACCCCCAGCACTACGTCCCAGAAGCACTTTATTAGAGCTTAAGACTCTCTGCACATTGCACTTGCCCAGAATCCCAACATATCACCTCTCACACCCAGCACTTTTAACTGTACCCTTCATTGGCCCGGCCCTGGTTTTATTGCATAATAGTGTAATGTTTTGTTGTTGTTATTGCTTATGTTTTTAATTTGCTTGTATTATATTGTTATTGTTTGTTGTTGTTGTGTTGAGGCCTTGGCCTTTGTAAGCCGCATCGAGTCCTTCGGGAGATGCTAGCGGGGTACAAATAAAGTTTAATAATAATAATAATAATAATAATAATAATAATAATTAATAATTAATATGGCTCCTTTAAAGTTTGGAGTAAAACTTGGAGCAGATCTGCTTTGCTCTCAGTAATTCAAAACAGGACTCTTGTGTTGACATTTTACATTAGCCATAGATGGCTAGATAGATAGGTAGGCACACGGTCCATCCCATTCATTCCATACATTCCCCAGGATAACAGCTTCTTTGAAAGCAGACTTGACAAGATGACAGAATTGGCCAAAACATGCTGTGACCCTTACAATTGGCAGAAAACGAAAGCAAGCATTTTTCTCCTAAGTACTCTCATTACTCAAGCGGCCGGTCGACATCTCGAGGCAGAATATTCCATCGCTATAATTTCATCCCCTCCGGAACATGAAGCACTGAAGGAAAGAGAAGTCAATAAGAATATTTAATAAACACCACCAGGCCAGGAAGAGTATGACTGAAATATTGCCAGCTTCTTATCCTTAAGGGCCCTATTGCATCCAATTTGCTCCCTTTAAAAACCAATTTCCTTTTATTTCATTGAAGTGCTCACCCTTTCCCCACCACTTCACAACAATGACCTCTCCAAGTGAACAGGCAGCAAAAAGCAGCAACAAATGGTGATAACAACATGCAAGCAAGAAGAATGGCACAACTGAAAAGGGAAGAGGAGGAAGAGGAAAGCAAGAGAGGGAACGGTCTTGGAACAACAGACTTTCTATGTCTGGCATTTTCCCCATTACTAATGGGGGAAAATGACAGACATAGAAAGTCTATTAGTCCAAGTCTATTTACTCTCTCGCTCTTGTTTTCCTTCTCCTCCTCTTTCTCCTCCTCGCTCTCCTCTTCTTCCTTCTTCATCCTCCTTCTCCTCCACCTCCACCTTCTCTTCCTCATCTTCCTCTTCCTCCTCCTTCTCCTCTTCCTTTTGTCTTTTTTCTTCTCCTTCTTCTTTTCTTCTTGCTCCCACTACACCTCTTTTTCTTCTCTTCTCCTCGTCCTTATTTATCATCACTACTAGAAGAGATCTCAAGCTTGTAATGGGGAAAATGACAGGGATAGAAAGTCTAATGGTCCAAGACCACTCTCCTCTTCCTCCTTCTATTCTTCCTCCTACTTCTCTTCCCCCTCCTCCTTCTCCTCCTTGTCCCCCTCCTCTTCCTCTTCCTTATGTCTTTTTTTCTTCTCATTTTCCTGCTCCTTTTCTTCTTGCTCCTACTTCTCCTTCTCTTTTTCTTCTCTCCTCCTCCTCCTTCATCACCACTACTACAAGAGATTCACATCTTGCATTAAGACTGGAACAAAGATCCATTTGAGATGCCAGAAACTGATTGACCAGTAGTGCTGGAAACAGCGCATAGGCTGGGTGGGATTTAGACAGCATAAAAGGGGAATTGAGAAAACATGGAGACAGTGACAGACTTTGTATTTCTAGGAGTGAAGATTACTGCAGACGCTGACTGCAGCCAGGAAATCAGAAGACGTTGACTTTTCAGGAGGAGAACAATGACCCATCTTGATAAAATAGTCAAAAGTAGAGACATCACACTGGCAACAAAGCTCCACATTGTTAAAGCAATGGTATTCCTCGTAGTAACCTATGGATGTGAGAGCTGGACCATAAGGAAGACTGAGCGAAGAAAGATAGATGCTTTTGAACTGTGGTGTTGGAGGAAAATTCTGAGTGTGCCTTGGACCACTAGAAAATCAAACCAGTCCATACTCCAGGAAATAAAACTTGACTGCTCACTGGAGGGAAGGATATTAGAAGCAAAGTTTAAGTACTTTGGCCACATAATGGGGAGACGGGAAAGCTTAGAGAAAGGAACATTGGGAACAGGGGTGGCTCAACCCATTACGCAAAGTAAGCATTTGCAGTATAGTTGATATTGCCCAGGAGCACTCTTGAGGCGCTCTTGGGGGAAAATAGACCTTGACATATGCGAGTTGTAGTTACTGGGATGTATAGTTCACCTACAATCAAAGAGCATTCTGAACTCCACCAATGATGGAATTGAACCAAATATGGCACACAGAACTCCCATGACAAACAGAAAAATATGATCAGTGATTGGTTGGGGGGGGGGGGGGCGGCACCAAAATACTGTTTGCTTACCATTGAAAATTTCCTAGGGCCGCCTCTGATTGGGAAGAACTTCCTGACTGTGAGAGCCATTCAGAGGCTCCTTCTTTGGAAGCTTTTAAACAGAGGCTGGATGGCTATCTCTCAGGGGTGATTTGAATGCAATGTTCCTGCTTCTTGACAGGGGGTTGGACTGGATGGCCCATGAGGACTTCCAACTCTACGATTCTATGATTCTATGGGAATTTCTGGGGAAAATAGAAGGAAAAAGAAAGAGGGTCAGACCAAGGGCAAGATGGATGGATGGTATCCTTGAAGTGACTGGCTTGACTTTGAAGGAATTGGGGGTGGCCACGGCCAACAAGGAGCTCTGGCCTGGGCTGGTGCATGAGATCATAAAGAGTCAGAAGTAACTGAACAAATAAATCAACAACAAACTCCCTGGAGGGAAAGATATTAGAGGCAAAGATGAAGCACTTTGGTTGTGTAATTTATTTATTTGTCGTGTCAGGGCAACCAGTCAATTGTATTACATTTCTAACAGAACAAAACAAACAAATAGACAAAATACACAACTTGTGAGTTTGGTAGCTGATTAAATGTCCTTTGACCAGTATCTGGCCACTTGGAGTGCTTCTGGTGTTGCTGCAAGGTCCTCCATTGTGCATGTGGCAGGGCTCAGGTTGCATTGCAGCAGGTGGTCAGTGGTTTGCTCTTCTCCACACTCGCATGTCATGGATTCCACTTTGTGGCCCCATTTCTGAAGGTTGGCTCTGCATCTCGTGGTGCCAGAGCGCAGTCTGTTCAGTGCCTTCCAAGTCGCCCAGTCCTCTGTGTGCCCAGGGGGATCTCTCATTTGGTATCAGCCATTGGTTGAGGTTCTGGGTTTGAGCCTGCCACTTTTGGACTCTCGCTTGCTGAGGTGTTCCAGCGAGTGTCTCTGTAGATCTTAGAAAACTATTTCTTGATTTAAGTCGTTGACGTGCTGGCTGATACCCAAACAAGGGATGAGCTGGAGATGTCTCTGCCTTGGTCCTTTCACTATTGGCTGCTACTTCCTGGTGGATGTCAGGCGGTGCAATACTGGCTAAGCAGTGTAATTTCTCCAGTGGTGTAGGGCGCAGACACCCCGTGATAATGTGGCATGTCTCATTAAGAGCCACATCTACTGTTTTAGTGTGGTGAGATGTGTTCCAAACTGGGCATGCGTACTCAGCAGCAGAGTAGCACAGCGCAAGGGCAGATGTAATGAGAAGACAGGAAAGCTTGCTGGGAAAAATGTAAGGAACAAGGAAGAGGGGCCGGCCAAGACCAAGATGGATGGATGGGATCCTTAAAGGGATTGGCTTGACATTGAAGGAGCTGGGGGTGGCCATGGCTGATGGGGAGTTATGGCATGGGCTGGTCCATGAGGTCATGAAGAATTGGAAGTGACTGAATGCATAAACAACATGGACAATTGGAAGAGGGGCTAAAAGTACTAGAGAATTAGGACTGTCCCTGTCAAAGTAGGACATTTGAAGGAAATTATAACAATATCTGGTTTGGACTGGTCCATGAGGTTGGAAAAGACTGAACAAATAGACAACAAAAAAAGGAAAAGTTACTTTTTCCCACTTGATGAGGAAATCTGACGTGGCAATGCTTCGGTTCAAATAGCTTGTGCTCTGAATCTTAACAAACGAGGAAATACTGCAAGAACAAAGGAAGTCAACTGCTCAGTTCGTTTTGTAATGAACTGAGCAGTTGGTATATTCTGCCCTTCTGATAAGAGAGGACTGGGTCTAGATTGAACATGGCAAAGGAATATGTTGCTGACTTCCTTAATGCTTAAAGATGAACAGCATATTAACCTCGAATGTTTAGTGGAGTAGAAGATTACCCTGACACAGGCACAATGTACCTGACTTTGTAATTTATTTTTCAAAAAGCGATATTAGATTGTACAAGCCAACAGCCCAGGGCTCTCATCCTGCTCAGCAAACAGTCTGTCAGGGTGTCAGGCAGAAATGAATTTCTTACAATAAATCCATACCCTCCAACTGTCCTGATTTGGCAAGGGCAGCCCCAATTAAAGGGGAAAAACTGATTTTGTTGGATTAGACTTGATTAAAGTAGCCTTTTTGGATTAGATTTAATGAAAGTAGCCTTTTTGGATTAGTCTCAAAAGTAGGCATTGTGCTATTTGATGAATGTTGCCTTTTTTTGCAGTATTTGAAATTCTGTGTTAGAACAAACTCACCTTGTTTTCGGAGGAACAAGATCCAAAATCTTGGGTCTGGATTAAAATGCCCCTAAAATGAATTTTGTACAAGTCATTTAATTTTATTTTTATCTTACTGAGATCCCATCTTTCACTTTTGGCAAGGTATCCATGGATTCGGTATCCACACATTCATTATGCATGGCTCAAAAATACACACACACACACACACACCACACACACACACACACGTGTGCACACACAATGAAAAACATTCCAAAAAGCAAATATTGATTTTTGTCATTTTACATAAGGAATACAATACTACCTCATTGTATATAATAGGACTTGAACTTTCATAGAATCATAGAATCAAAGAGTTGGAAGAGACCTCATGGGCCATCCAGTCCAACCTCCTGCCTCATGTTCAGATGTAATCTCTTTTCTTGTAGTTTGAAGCCATTGTTCCGCATCCTAGTCTCCAGGGAAGCAGAAAACAAGCTTGCTCCCTCCTCCCTGTGGCTTCCTCTCACATATTTATACATGGCTATCATATCTCCTCTCAGCCTTCTCTTCTTCAGGCTAAACATGCCCAGCTCCTCAAGCCGCTCCTCATGGGGCTTGTTCTCCAGACCCTTGATCATTTTAGTCGCCCTCCTCTGGACACATTCCAGCTTGTCAATATCTCTCTTGAATTGTGGTGCCCAGAATTGGACACAATATTCCAGGTGTGGTCTAACCAAAGTGAAATAGAGGGGTAGCATTACTTCCCTAGATCTAGACACTATGCTCCTATTGGCTGTCTACAAGTGGTCCTGGAACCCATCCCCAGTCTCGTCCAAAAATCTTTTAAGTCCTTCAGGTAGTTCTTTGGTTTGCTTCCACTGGGGGATCTAGCCAATTTCTAGAGAAGACACACTCTATGATTTTTTAAGTCCTCCAGGCTGACCTTATGGTAAATTATGCCAAAAGTCATTCATTTAAATAGGGTTCCCTAATATCCATAGTATCCTGTTTCTATAGTACGGTACTGAATTTCAGAAAGGAATTGGTTTGATCATAACTAAGCAGTTTGGGACCCGCCTACCTGTGTACGAACCCACATGATGTCTTCGATCATCTGGAGAGGCCCTGCTCACTCTCCCACCACCATCGCAAGCATGATTGGTGTGAACGAGGGACAGGGCCTTCTCGGTGGTGGCCCCTCGACTCTGGAACTCACTCCCCAAGGACATTAGGCATGCCTCAACTCTGGCAGTCTTTAGGAGGAGCCTGAAAACATGGTTGTTCCAGTGTGCCTTCCCAGAATAAGGAAACTCCCAGCAATATGTCCCTAAAAGCACTTTATTAGTGATCTAGGATTGTCTGCACATTTCATCCCTCTCCAAAACTTCTGTCTTAGTGATATGTCACCTTGTCATGCCCAGCATTATTTTTTTTAATGTTAATTATTACATTTGGCCCAGCCATAGGTTTTTAAACATCGTCATGTTATTGTCAATGTGTTGCTTATTTTCTGCTTATGAGTTTATTTATTGTTTTGTATTACTGTTGCTATTGTTTATTGTTGTATTGTGGGCTTGGCCTCATGTACGCCGCACTGAGTCCCTTGCAGAGATGGTAGCGGGGTACAAATAAAGTATTATTATTATTATTATTATTATTATTATTATTATAAGTATGTTTTGGATTGGAGCCCTATATCTGCTTTTTCCTTCAGAAGGCAAAGGAGTGTTTATCCTAATGTTGAACACTCAGGACTGTACAAGCAACCATATTTATGGACATGCACTGCATATCTAGTTCCTTATTTGATTTCAGATAATGTTCCTTCTTCGGTTACAAAGGAATGAAACAATCGGCATTTTTTTTTTCTGAGGGATGAAGGTCCAGAGGGAAATTCAAAGTACTACTAATTAGAGCTAAATAGAGATCATCTCTCCATTAACTGGGGTATCTTTCAGGATCACTGTAAGCCCCTTATGTTTCACTTGGATCTCACTTCCTAGGATTAAACAAGATTAAACAAATCTGAGGATGCTATAATTCAACCATGATATCTGTCTCTCTGTCTGTCTATCTCATCACCACCCCCAAGAGATTTTACTGCCTGGGATGAAGGACATTCCACTATATAAAAGTGAATTGGCAGTTGAATCTGATCTTGACACCAAGTAGAGTCTCAAAAATAAGATATATGACACAGAGCTCCGTCCTCCAACTCAGGGAAACAGCCAAGGCCCTATCACTGGCTCTCTGAGGCAATTGCTTCATCCTGCCTAATAACAAATGTGTTCAAAACAGGGAAATAATAAGAGAGAAAGAGATTTTATTATAGTGCGGACCCTGTATCCATGGAAGATATGCTCCTGAATCTGCAATTGAAACTGGCAACTGTGAATAATAGCAACTGCATTGAAATGACTTCTACCCTATAGTTGCCCTTGATGACCTAGAAAATTTCTAGAGGGCAATTTGTCTAACCTGAACCAAGGTCCAAAATGCACTCCAAAACACAAGTTATAGAGGGAGATTCATCTGGCAGCATGGCAAATCTGTGGGGCAGGGGGAAAAACTGTCACCCCATGCCCTGCATCACCAACATTACCGTTTTCCCCACCACTGGCCAGCACTTCCCCCCCCCCCCACACACACACACACACACTGGCTGGTTGTAACTAATGAAGACACAGGAAGCCTCCCATGTTCTCTAGACTCCATCCTAGGATGCTTCCAAGACAGAGCCCCACTGGAAGTAGCACTGCATCATGTGATGGGCTCCAGCAGTCTCCATCCTGGTTCCATCCTGGAAGCATCCTAGGATGAAGCCAGATGGTAATGTGATGAGGTCCTTAGAGTATCAGTTGCAAGAGAGTGAAATAAAGAAGGTGCAGGTCCATTCATGTCCTCCTGGTAGGTTCCCTGATTGCAATTAATTGGCTCCATCTTGAACAGAGTGGTGGATTAGATAGAACTTTAGTCTGGCCCACAATAGCTCTTCTTATAATCTTAACAACACAGCCATAAACCAATCAATTGGAAGGGGGTTCTTCCTCTTTTGGCATCTTCTCATATCATGCTTAACATCAAGTCAAGTTTGATCTTCAAGGTCTCCAGTCACCAACTTCCCAGCTCAAGGGCATGGCTTCCTTACCTGAAACAATTCAACTGCAGTGCGGCCTACCTCTTTTCCTACTGCTTTGCATTTTTTTCAAGCATTGTTGACTTTTCCAATATGGCATGTCATCTCATGATATATCTAAATGAAGGCAGCCTCAGTTTACTCCTTTTCGTTCTAGAGAGACTTTTGGGACTTCCAATACCCAACCAGTTGCCTATGGAAAGCCATCAACAAAAAGAACATAGCTGCAGTACTGCCTCTTAATAATATATATTTTAAAGATATTGCACTAGATATTCACATATTCTAATTTGAGATATAACAGCTTTTTATATATATTCCACCAGCACATTTCAATTACAGCCCCATATATGAGTTAATAGACAAATTACTAATTTTTGAGACATTTATTGTCTCAAAATAAGGGGAACATATTGTGTAATAGGAGACAAGCAACAATGTGGCATCATAATACTGGATTACAACTCCAGGAAATTGGGGTTCGAATCACCACTCAGCAATGAAAACCTCCAAGGTGATTGCGAAGGTACAGCTGTACCAGGAGCTCCAATTTTGTTTGCTTTGCATTGAATGTTTGTTGTAGTCCTAAATTTCAGGGACTCTGCAGATAGGTGGCTTCTTTTGGCTGAAATCATAGGGCAAGCCACCTGTCAATTATAGTTAGGTTCCCTGGTCCCGCCCCTTTTTGGGTTTTTGGAGGGAATAGGAGCCTTTTTGGTTCAGTCCACACAGAGAAGCCTTTCATGCAGGACATAATACCAAGAGCTCCTGTAGAAAGCTTCGTCTTCTACGGCTTGGCCGGGAGATATACAGTTGGCTGGGGATATACAGCCCCATAGCTTGGCCGGGAGATATACAGCCTTATGGCTCCTTTGCTGAGGGAATCCGGTCTCACAGCACTTCAGCCAGCCATCACCGAAACCTGAATTTCTTCTTTTTCCCCTGGAAGTCTACAAAGCTCTGCTTGGTAAGGGTCACTCGCGGAAGCCAGAAGCAGTTGGTACCGGGTGTAGGGGCTCCACGCCAACAGAGCAAAGACAGACTGCCCAGATTAGAAGTTAAGGATTTCCCCATTTGTTAAAATACAGTTATGAAGATAGTGCCTGTTCCCAGTGGACAAGATTGAGAGAAGCCAATAGACTGTTAAGAAAGCCTTAAAGTACCTGTTTGTTTTCATGAATAAAGAACTTTGTTGAACCTTTAAGCAATCTAGAAACTCTGTTTTAAGGAAATCCAAAGGCCTTTAATCTGAGGCAACCCCGGCGTCCCGTTGGGCACACAGAATTTATGTCCTGTCTACACTTATGCACAGGCCCAGCGTGCGACAGCACAGTGATATTGGGAAGCCCCTTTCTCTCAGCCTCAGGAGAAGACAAAAGCTCTCTCTGAACTAATATTTGCCAAGAAAATCCCATAATAGGTTCATCCTATGGCTGACATACAACAGAAAATAATTATGAGAGAATTTGTGTACCTGGGAGTAACCACCAAGAAGGCCTTGTTTTGGTCTGTTTTCTAGTAATGTCTAATGTGAAATCTATTTTCACTTATATTACACATACCATAGAGTCAAGTACCCAACTGATTCCTGGGGGTTCCTTTTCTCAATAAGCACAGTTAATTTGGGGCATAGATCTTGGGGGGATACAGGGAGTCACTTGATCTTCAATGATGGAAAGTAACCATCATACTACAAGCCGTGTCATTATTTCGTTTTTGGCTGCCCTCTACAAGGTGTCTCCTGGGCATGCTTTAAATAAATGGGGTTCAGTTAGAGGGCAGAGATATACTGGTCTCTTTTAATTACTTGCACTGGGACTTTCCAAAGAAGGTCAATGAGCCAAGATGCTTTGGCTTTGCCCAAATTAGATGCAAGCCAACTGCTAATTTGCTATCGCCCAACAGAGACAGATTGCCACCGTTTACATTATCATAAAGACAAAATTGAGACAGAGGACATGACAGGCTCCAGAATTCTCCTGCCATCTAGGATCCTGATGCAGTGGGACACCCCCTCAGTGATCTGTTACAGAAATTATTGACTTTGATCTATTCCAGCTTCTTGTGCATGCAGTGATTGATATCCTGATGAAGAAGGAAAGGCACCAGTGGTTCAGAGAAACAAATTAAAATATAGGAACTCCATTCTGATCAAAACAGCTCAGAGTATTGTGCTCAATACAGCACAAGAACCCCTTTGGTGCCCAGATGGAAGAACAGGCCAACAATGCATTGGAACAACTGATATTGTTTCATCAGGCAAAAACAGTTCCTTGGCAGAGCCTTGATGGTGGTGACATCCAGGAACCCAGGCATCTTCCACAACACCTTGGTGTGTTTGCTGGACATGTAGAACACTAGATCAAGCCAAATTCAGCTTGATCCAACTGTCCACATCTCAAAAACACCCAGGACCATTCTGGGGCTTCCTGGAAGCTCTGAGGAAAGTTGTGTTTCCCCTTGTTCAAGATCGCTGGCTGGATGAAACACTTCTGCTGAAAATTCAACCATATGTTTTGCCAATGCCCCATGGCGATTGAAAAAAGAGTGTGCTTATTTGACCCACATAAACACAATCTATGGTAAGAAAATTACTCAGGGTGCTAATCTAACCTTGTTCCATTCTATTGAAGAGCAGAAAGAGGACTGGTGGGGAAAGAAGTGGAGAAAAATCCTTAAGAGGATTGCCTTACATCTCAAAGGTGATGCAAGGTGATGCTCTTAAGGACTGACTCAGGATAGATAGAGTAAGAAGGGACTCACTAAAACTATCTGACTGTATTCCCATTGCCACTGTGAGCCATTCTCAACTCTTCTGTGCTAAGTGCAGTTGAACAGTATGAACAAATGCTATTCTTGTGTGCTTCCAAATGCAGCCTAACACTACTTGAATCAATGGGGGAAGATCCAATTAAACTTCTGTCCTTCATGTTTTTCAGATACTTTCAAAATGACTACATTTCTCTGTGTGTGTGTCTCTGTCTCTCTCTTCCAATGTTGTCCTCGGTTTACTTCATCAGCTGCAAATCCAGTTAACTCAGAGGGCCAAGAAGAGAAGACAGGGTGGGATCAGTCATGTTGCACTCTAGACCAGGAAAAGCCCTCTGACTTTAAACACCACGCAGTTGAGTAGGGAAAGAACTGTTTAGCCTGCAGAAGAGAATGCTTAGAGGAGAAATGATGGCCATGTATAAATATATGAGGGGAAGTCATAGGGAGGATGGAGCAAGCTTGTTTTCTGCTGCCCTGGAGACTAGGATGCAGAACAATGGCTTCAAACTACAAGAAAGGAGATTCCACTTGAACATTAGGAAGAACTTCCTAACTGTGAGAGCTGTTCAGCCGTGGAACTCTCTGCCCCAGAGTGTGGTGGAGGCTCCTTCTTTGGAGGCTTTTAAAGAGAGACTGTAGGGGGTTCTTTGAAAGCAATTTTCCTGCGTCTTGGCAGGGGGTTGGACTGGACGGCCCACAAGGTCTCTTCCAACTCAAGGATCTATGATTATATTATTGCACTGCTTCTCCAAAGGCCTGGTCCCAGAGCAAAGTATTTACTTACTTACTTATTTACTACATTTATATACCACCCCTCTCAGCCCGCATGCAACTCAGGGCAGTTTACAGTCAGTATCAAAAACATAAAATACAATTAAAAACAGTCAATTTAAGTATAAAACCAAGTATAACAATCAATATCAATTTAAAAAATATATCAATATGAGTCTCCTAGTTACTCTTCTTCTGAAGGTTAGGAGGGAGGGGGCTGATCTAGCATCGCTAGAGAAGAAGTTCCACAGCTGAGGGGCCACCACGGAGAAGGCCCTGTCTCTCGTCCCTACCAGTCATGCATGCAAAAAAGGTGAGATTGAGAGCAAGACCTCGCCAGAAGATCTTAATCTCCGAGGTGGTTCATAGGAGGTGATTCGTTCAGATGGGTAAACTGGGCTGGAACCATTTAGGTCTTTATAGGCTAAAGCCAACACTTTGAATTGTGCTCAGTAGCATACTGGCAGCCAGTGGAGCTGACGCTTGTGTGCTTCCTGTATACAACTCTGGCTGCTGCCTGTTGGACCAATTGAAGCTTCCAAACAGTCTTCAAAGGCAACCCCATGTAGAGCACATTGCAGTATTTATTTCTCGTGTCAGGTAGCCAGTCAATTATATTACATTTCTAACAGAACAAAGCAAACAAACAACGAAAAAATAAAATGTGTGAGTTTGGTAGTTGATTAAATGTCCCTTGACCAGTATCTGGCCACTTGGAGTGCTTCTGGTGTTGCTGCAAGAAGGTCTTCCGTTGTGCATGTGGCAGGGCTCAGGTTGCATTGCAGCAGGCTCCTTCTTTGGAGGCTTTTAAAGAGAGACTGTAGGGGGTACTTCAAAAGCAATTGTTTTCTGCTTCCTTGGAGACTAGGACGCGGAACAATGGCTTCAAACTACAAGAGAGGAGATTCCATCTGAACATTAGGAAGAACTTCCTGACTGTGAGAGCCGTTCAGCAGTGGAACTCTCTGCCCCGGAGTGTGTGGAGGCTCCTTCTTTGGAAGCTTTTAAGCAGAGGCTGGATGGCCATTTGTCAGGGGTGATTTGAATGCAATATTCCTGCTTCTTGGCAGGGGGTTGGACTGGATGGCCCATGAGGTCTCTTCCAACTCTTTGATTCTATGAATTCATTCAGTAGGTGGTCAGTGGTTTGCTCCTCTCCACACTCGCATGTCGAGGATTCCACTTTGTAGCCCCATTTCTGAAGGTTGGCTCTGCATCTTGTGGTGCCAGAGCGCAGTCTGTTCAGCGCCTTCCAAGTCGCCCAGTCCTCTGTGTGCCCAGGGGGGAGTCTCTCATTTGGTATCAGCCATTGGTTGAGGTTCTGGGTTTGAGCCTGCCACTTTTGGATTCTCGCTTGCTGAGGTGTTCCAGCGAGTGTCTCTGTAGATCTTAGAAAACTATGTCTGGATTTAAGTCGTTGATGTGCTGGCTGATACCCAAACAGGGGATGAGCTGGAGATGTCTCTGCCTTGGTCCTTTCACTGTTGGCTGCCACTTCCCGGCAGATGTCAGGTGGTGCGATACCGGCAAAACAGTGTAATTTCTCCAGTGGTGTAGGGCGCAGACACCCCGTGATAATGCGGCATGTCTCATTAAGAGCCACATCCACTGTTTTAGTGTGGTGAGATGTGTTCCACACTGGGCATGCATACTCAGCAGCAGAGTAGCACAGCGCAAGGGCAGATGTCTTCACTGTATCTGGTTGTGATCCCCAGGTTGTGCCAGTCAGCTTTCGTATGATATTGTTTCTAGCACCCACTTTTTTCAGGCAGTGCTTCTTGTAGGTAAGAGCATGGTCCAGAGTGACTCCCAGGTATTTGGGTGTGCTTCAATGCTCCAGTGGGATTCCTTCCCAGGTGATCTTCAGAGCTCGGGATGCTTCTCTGTTCTTGAGATGAAAGGCACATGTCTGTGTTTTGGATGGGTTGGGGATCAGCTGGTTTTCCCTGTAATAGGCAGTAAGAGCACCTAGAGCTTCGGAAAGCTTCTGTTCTACCATCTCAAAGCTCCCTGCTTGAGCAGTAATGCAGTAATCTATACAGCACATTGCAGTAATCTATACAGGATGTTACCAGAGCGTGGCCCACTAAGGCCAAGCCTGACTAGCATTGGAAAGTGCCATATTGCATTTTTTTCCCAATGTGAGCAAAGCATCGTGATATTCCAACCATGTGGCTTCTCCCATATTGCCAAGGTAACAGCAGAAAAAAAATCCATCCACCAATGGGGAGAAGGTTTGTTTCATTTTGTCTTCTTTTAAATTACCTTTTTCCTACGTGTCTGAAAACAATACCGTGTCTTATTCTGTCCACAAAAGCAAGGCTAAGTGGTACTTCTGCTTCTGAAATGCCTCCAAAAAAAATCAAATGTGCCTTTGAAAAGCTGACCTACATATATGAAGGCAAAAAGAAAAAGAAGAAAGAAAAGGGGGAAAAGGAAGGGGGGAGAAAATCTATAACTCAGGAACTTGCGCTGTTGTTTTCGCGGCAATACTTCTGCCAAAGCATTAGCTTTGATAAGGAGACTTTTTCATCTCTGCCTTTCCCCACCTTCCTTCTCCATCCTGTTTTAAAAGTCAAAAGAATAAAGGCAGAAAAATTTGAGGTCTGACTTATTAAAAGCTCTGAAACATTTTTTTAAAAACGTTTCAGGAAAACTCATTCTGAGATAAAAGTCTGCCACCAGTGAATGAGAATCACAGCAGACTTAATCGATTCTGATATAATCAGATTTCTTTTTAGCCCTCATTCTCTCCCTCTTTCTCTGTCTAATCCTGCCAGGCTTGTATTTTTAACCCCCCTCCTTGTACACACACACACATTTTTTCTGCATCAGCCGCATGAGGTGCATTGTGCCGAAATCAGCGGCAAATGAGGAACTTTATCTTTGAACTTTTCTTTAATCTGCAATCCTCTGAAGGGAATGAGAGGTCATTGGTGATGACCAGAAAAATTGTGCACAGATGAGGAGAATATGTTCCGCTGCCCAAAGTTTTACCAATATAGGAATTGACGGTGCAAACATCTCAGAAAGCTCCGCCTGCCTTCCTGAAAGCAGCGTTTGCAAAACCGTGATTTAGCCATGCACAAGTGAGAAAATAAATGGTTTTCCTAGCATAACAGACGGCCTGACAGTTTTCTATTAGATGAGGAGATGAAGCTGCCTCCACAGATACCAAGTTAGGAGCCCATTATCAGCCAACCTACACATCTCTTTACAGTGAGCAAATGGCAAGTTTATTGCAAAAACATGTATGTACATAAACACTCAATGCAAATGACACATTGGATTTGTAAGGTCACAGCCTGATTTGATTTGTTGTTTCCCAAAAAAACAGTTCCTAGATCCCAAAGTGACAGTCAGCAGGAGCTGTCAGACTCCACATCTATGAAGTGGTGGATCCACTCTGAGTTTGAGGTTGCATCTATAATCTACACTGTGGAATTGAAGGGTTTTTTTTCAACGTCAGGAGCGACTTGAGAAACTCCAAGTTGCTTCTGGTGTGAGAAAATTGGCCGTCTGCAAGGATGTTGCCCAGGGGATGCCCAGATGTTGTGGGAGACTTCTCTGATGTCCCCACATTATTATTATTATTATTATTATTATTATTATTATTATTATTATTAAACTTTATTTGTACCCCGCTAGCATCTCCCAAAGGACTTGATGCGGCTCACAAAGGCCAAGGCCTCAACACACAATATAACAATACAAAACCTAAAGCAAATTAAAAACAATTAAAGCAGTATAAACAACAGCAATAAACAATACACTAAGACACAATAAAACTGGGCCGGGCCAGAGTAATGGGTACAGGATTAAAAGCTGGAAGCATGGGAAGCTGGAGCTGACAGAGGGAGCTCAACCCACTTGCCCTGGATTCGAACCACTGACTTATCAATCATCAGTCCTGCTGGCATAAGGGTTTAACCCACTGCACCACGGGGGGCTCCAGAATTGAAGTAATTTGATCCTTCGTTAAGTGCCGTGGCTCAGTGCTATGAAATCATGGGGCTGCCATTTTACAAGGTCTAAAGCAGTGGTTCTCAACTTGTGGGTACCGAGATGCTTTGGCCTTCAACTCCCAGAAATCCTAACAGCTGGTTAACTGGCTGGGATTTCTGGGAATTGTAGGCCAAAACATCTGGGGACCCACAGATTGAGAACCATTAGTCTAAAGCAGTGTTTCTCAACATGGGGGTCGGGACCCCTGACGGGGTAGTGAGGGGATGTCAGAGGGGTCACCAAAGAACATCAGAAAATACAGTATTTTCTGTTGGTCATAGGGGTTCTGAGTGGGAAGTTTAGCCCAATTCTATCGTTGGTGAGGTTCAGATTGCTCTTTGATTGTTGGTGAACTATAAATCCCAGCAACTACAACTCCCAAATGTCAAGGTCTATTTTCCCCAAACTCCACCAGTGTTCACATTTGGGCATATTGAGTATTCATGCCAAGTTTGATCCATATCCATCATTGTTTGAGTCCACAGTGGATGTAGGTGAACTAGAACTCCAAAACTCAAGTTCAATGCCCACCAAACCCTTCCAGTATTTCTGTTCATTATGGGAGTTCTGTATGCCAAGTTTGGTTCAATTCCAGCCTTGGTGGAGTTCAGAATGTTCTTTGATTGTAGGTGCACTATAAATCCCAGCAACTACAACTCCCAAATGTCAAAATCCCAATCCAATCAGGATTGAAATTTGGACGCATCGGGTATTTGTGCCAAATTTGGTCCAGTGAATGAAAATACATCCTGCATAACAGATGATTCATAACAGTAGCAAAATTACAGTTATGATGTAGCAACAAAAATAATGTTACAGTTGGGGGTCACCACAACATGAGGAACCGTATTAAGGGGTCTCAGCATGAGGAAGGTTGAGAACCACTAGTCTAAAGTCTTCTCTGTCAACGAAGGCTAATGCTTCACCAAACTGCAAATCTCAGGATACCACAACACTGAACTGTGACAATTAAAGTCATTCCAAACTGCTTTAATTCTACTGTGCAGATGCACCTTTAGTCTGAAGAACCATATTGGGCCAGACCAAGGTCCAGTTTAGCCCACTACCACTATATTTTACAGTGGTGAACTGGTATTGTTGGGGACCTGACAAGTTAAAATGAGAGCAATTCCCTCCTTCCACTCAAGATTCACACTAAATGTATTCTGGAGATGCTGATGGTGGTGGTGGTGATGACTTTCCAAGTCTGAAATGCAAGATGGCTTATAAAAGCTAAAACAAATGCAGCTCAAAGTTTTTCACTCTATAGAAGTTAAAAAATATAAGCTTTCAATAAATCTCAAAGAAATTCAAAACAAACCACTGAAAAGAAGAACACATATATACAACACAGAGCATGAAAGGCTCTTTCCTCTAGTAGTCAGCTGCCTACTTTACAAAAGGTCTATGAAAGGATAGCAAAAGGGTTCTGGAAGGCATTTCCATAGACTGGGGACAGTAATTAAGAAGGCCTTTTATGATTCAGGTGCTAAACAGAGCTAGATACAAAATGAATAGGAAACAAGAAAGGGCATGGCAAAATTATCAGGCCAGTACCTTCCCCATCCAGATATTGTTTTCCAAAAGCCAGAGCTTTGTAGGTCAGATGGGGTGCATTTATCTGTAGATAATATATTCCTTGCAGATTTTAAAAAGGAGTCTAGAGGTTGTCCAGAGATTTTGATAGGAAAAAGACAATAGGCAGATGCCTGAGTCTTTTTGTGGCAAAAAGTGGGGGGAGAACATGGATCGGTGTGCACCTTGGCAACCCTCCCTTTTGGGGTGAAAGGGGAATTTGGATCAACCTCTATAGGTTCTGGAACTTAAGGGGTCCCCCAAAATATCTCCTTTGGGGCTTACCCTGGGGGGTGGGCTTCCCTCTCTCCTATTGGGTTCTGGGGCTCAGGAGGGAGGGCCTCAGGGATGACCTTCCAATAATGATAGGCCTGGATAGCAAACCATCATTGTGGAGTGCCCCCGGGGTCAGGCCCTTTGTCCAGAGGTTGGCTTGGCAGTCAAGAATGATATCTGGCCTCACGCCACTGCCAGTGTTGCAGTGCTCCCCCCACAACTAGTTACTTAGTTGCATTTTCCAGTTTTATAAGCTCAATAAATGGTGCTTTATTTCACGGTGGGGGTTCAAACTCATGTTCAAACTCATGTTCACTGAACATCAAGAAAACGAAAGTGCTTTTCCAGCATGCACTAGCCAATCCCTCTGCAATGCCAGAAATACAGGCTTATGGTGTAACATTAGAAAACGTTTACCATTTTCGCTATCTTGGTAGTCACCTCTCCACAAAAGTCAACATTGACACTGAAACACTGAGAAAGAAGCATTTTTCCAAATGAAGCAGAGAGTGTTTGAGGATTGGGACATCCATGGAGAGACCAAGGTGTTGTTTAGAAAGCCATTGTCCTCCCAACCCATCATACACAACTCCTGGAACGATTCCATCAGTGCTGCCTCCAAAATTTCTTGGGAAGACAGGCAGACAAATGTCAGTGTGCTGGAAGAAGCAAAGATCACCAGCACTGAAGCGATGCTCCTATGACATCAACTCCCCTGGACTGGCCATGCTTTCTAAATACCCAATCACCATCTCTCAAAGCAGTTACTATACACCAAACTCAAGAACAGGAAACGTAAAGTTGGTGGACAGGAAAAGAGATTTAAAGATGGGCTTAAAGCCAACCTTAAAAACTGTGGCATCAACACTGAGAACTGGGAAGCCCTGGCCCTTGAGCGCTCTAAACATCAGCTGTGACCAGCAGTGCTGCAGAATTCGGAGAGGCACAAATGGAGGGACTAAGGGAGAAATGTGCCAAGAGGAAGGCACATCAAGCCAATCCTGACCAGGACCACCTTCTACTTGGAAACTGATGTCCTCACTGTGGGAGGACATGCAGATCTAGAATAGGGCTCCACAGCCACTTACGGACCTACTGCCAATACACAAGACATGGAGGACCATCATCCTCGGTCTATGAGGGATCGCCTAATGCTAATGTCAAACTCATATATTGCCTCTCGCATTGGAGTTATATACAACCGATTACTCTACAGAGTGGTAGTACATTCCTCCACAAATTGATTGAAACTTTTTTAAAAAAACATTTGTTTAAGTTGGCCATGGCCACTATTTTTAAATCTTGTGGTGATGAATTCAGCAGTTTAACCTGTCTGAAGATACTTATTTTTGTCTATATCTTTCACTGTTCAGCTTCACAGCATTATGCCATGAGCAGAAGGATCCCTATCTACTTTCCTCAAATCATGCATATTTTCTCATGCTCCTATTATGTCTCCCCTTCTTTGTCTGCACTTGTTTCCATAAGCTAAATAAAACCCAAATGAATAGAACCATCCTTCTTTATTGGTTCCATTTCAGCCATTTCATAGAATTTGGTAGAAAGGAAAAAGGATGTGATAGCACAACGGTTTTCGGAGAGGTTTGCACACCACAAGAGCAAAGTATATTAAAAAGAATGTTGCAAAGAGAGAGAGAATAAAGTGCATTTTATTAAACTGAATGGCTGGGTGAGACCAATCAGCATCCTTTAGCTCCTAAACTTCAGGAATTCCCAAATGTTTGGAACCATTTCCAAGTCATCATTTCATTTAGGAAATTGATGGTGAGCTGATTTGCAACAGAGTGGAAATTTGGAAGATATATATTTTTAAAAGCTCGGATTTTGGCATTAAAATCAAGCTATCTTTAAACAGCAAGCTTTCACTCTCAATTAGATTTTTTTTAAAAATGAAGAATGTGTATATGAAAGCCTGCCCCTCCTTTTCTGCCCAACACTGCTGACCAAAGTGAAATGTGAATTGTTCAAGCAATTTACAGCAGCCAATGCTTAATGGATCTCTACTTTCTCAACCCGTCTATTAATTTATAATTTTGCCCCTTCCAATACCAGAAGCAAATGTTGCTGCTTCATTGATGGTTTTAGCTGTTTCTCATGCTCTCAGCTAAGTATTCTTGAAATCACAAATCAAGCTGCTACCAAGCTAACATTTGGCAGTACAACAAACCAAGTGGTTTGATGTCAACCGGGATTCTGGGTCATATCTGGAACTTGTTTTGCTGCCAATCATAGAATCATAGAGTTGGAAGAGACCTCGTGGGCCATCCAGTGCAAGCCTTTGCCAAGAAGCAGAAAAATCACATTCAAAGCACCCCCAACAGATGACCACCCAGCCTCTGTTTAAAAGCCTCCAAAGAAGGAGCCTACACCACTCTGCCAAAGAGAATGGAAGATCGGGAGGAGCTAGTTCCTTGTCTTTAATAGTGTACCTTCCTTTCCTGGGAAGCTGCTATGCTAGGCATGGACTCCAAACATATATGAAGCTGAAGACTGCCAGTCAACTGAGCTGTTCTCACTGGGTTTCTCCTCTCAGTGCTGGCACACAGTTTTCCTCTGGTTCTCTTGAGGAGTATAAAGGGAGAGCCTGGAAATGTCGGGGTCCAAAACTGTTCCTTATTGTTTCAGGACCCAGCCCGTCTTCTTTACTTCACATTATAGGGAGAGGAATCTCAGGGTGAAAGCATTTCCTTAAAAATGTGTGTGCGCTCTCCTTTGTAAGACTGAATGTTTGCTTATTTGAACCACACCTTTTAGCAGTTGTGGTAGATGCTTAACATCTCACACTTAATTACATCATTGGGACATCATCATTGCAAAATCCACAAGGTTTTGGCCCTAAATCTCAGGTCCTGAAATGGTATCCAATGTGCAAACCCTCCTGGTCAGTTATCCACAAATGGCATATCAAACATCCTTCTTGTTTTCTTTGGTCTCTGGCTTAATGTTGGATTTGGAAGGTAAAGAATTCACTTTTCATTAATTTAGTACCAGTTTAGTCAATGGTCTGAGAACAGAGCCACCATACTTATCTCTTCTATTTCAAGGAATCCTTGGAAGATCTGCATAATTAAAGCAATGGTATTCCCCATAGTGACCTATGGATGCGAGAGCTGGACCATAAGGAAGGCTGAGCAAAGGAAGATAGATGCTTTTGAACTGTAGTGTTGGAGGAAAATTCTGAGAGTGCCTTGGACCCAGGGCCGTAGCCAGAAAAAAATTTCGGGGAGGGTTGACAATTTCAGGGGGGGGTTTGAAAATTTCGGGGGAAGGTTGAAAATTTTGGGGATGGTTGAAAATTTCGGGGGGGGGGGTTGAAACCTGCCTCCTAGCTCACGCTGAAGCAAAGAGCACAGCAGGGGGCAGAGCAGCCTTCAATAGCCTGCAGCTCCTCCCCTGTCAACCACCTCCACCAAGTCTGGCCTCCTTAATGAGAGCATTCAACACACACACACCCCAACTTGGTTGCTTCACTACATCGGCTATTGCTGCAAGTAATGACAGTGTGAATAAATTGTCAATATTTGCTTGAGATAGTGCTTACAGTTCTGGAGGGACTCTTAATTTTTTGCATCTCATAGACTTAGCATGGGGATTTGGTTAACCAGTTAAAATTCATGAGTAAACCAGGTTTTTTTTAAAAAAAAAAATCTGAAACATTTCGGGGGGGAGTTGAACCCCTAACCTGAGGAAAATTCTGAGAATGCCTTGGACCGCAAGAAGATCAAACAAGTCCATACTCCAGGAAATAATGCCCAACTGCTCACTGGAGGGAAGGATAGTTGAGGCAAAGATGAAGTACTTTGGCCACATAATGAGAAGACAGGAAAGCTTGGAGAAGACAATTATGCTGGGGAAAATGGAAGGAAAATGGAAGGAAAATGCAAGTCACTTCTGGTGTGAGAGAATTGGCCGTTTGCAAGGACGTTGCCCAGGGGATGCCTGGATGATTTGAAGTTTTTATCATCCTTGATGGAGGTTTCTCTCATGTCCCTGCTTGAGGAGCTGGAGCTGGTAGAGGGAGCTCATCCGCCTCTCTCCAGATTCGAACCTGTGACCTGTCGGTCTTCAGTCCTGCCGGCACAAGGGTTTAACCCACTGCACCACCAGGGGCTCAATTCAAGAACTATAATGACGCTGGAGAAAATGGAAGGAAAAAGAAAGAGGGGCCGACCAAGGGCAAGATGGATGGATGTTATCCTTGAAGTGGCTGGTTTAATCTTGAAGGAGCTGGGGGTGGCCATGGCCGACAGGGAGCTCTGGTGTGGGCTGGTCTATGAGGTCATGAAGAATCAAAGTGACTGAACGAATAAACAACAACAACAACAACAACAACAACAACAACAACATGGACAATTGGAAGAAGGGCTAAAAGTGCTAGAGAATTAGGACTGTTCCTGCCAAAGTGGGACATTTAGAGGTCATTATAACAATATAACAAACATGAGCCAACAATGTGATGTGGCAGCAAAAAAAGCCAATGGGATTTTGGCCTGCATCAAGAGGAGCATAGTGTCTAGATCTAGGGAAGTAATGCTACCGCCCTATTCTGCTTTGGTTAGACCACACCTGGAATATTGTGTCCAATTCTGGGCACCACAATTCAAGAGAGATATTGACAAGCTGGAATGTGTCCAGAGGAGGGCGACTAAAAGGGTCTGGAGAACAAGCCCTATGAGGAGTGGCTTAAGGAGCTGGGCATGTTTAGCCTGAAGAAGAGAAGGCTGAGAGGAGATATGATAGCCATGTATAAATATGTGAGAGGAAGCCACAGGGAGGAGGAGCAAGCTTGTTTTCTGCTTCCTTGGAGACTAGGACGCAATGGAGCAATGGCTAAACTACAAGAGAGGAGATTCCACCTGAACATGAATGAGGAAGAACTTCCTGACTGTGAGAGCCGTTCAGCAGTGGAACTCTCTGCCCTGGAGTGTGGTGGAGGCTCCTTCTTTGGAAGCTTTTAAACAGAGGCTGGATGGCCATCTGTCAGGGGTGCTTTGAATGCAATATTCCTGCTTCTTGGTAGGGGGTTGGACTGGATGGCCCATGAGGTCTCTTCCAACTCTATGATTCTATGATTCTATGATTCTATATCATTATTTCCCCAATATGCTTATAAGGCATTGCTTCCAAATGAATACACTTGTGAGATTTCATGGTGCACTTTTGGCCTTTTGATTGGTCCAGTGAATATATTGTCACATGATGGATTTTAGATCTAGCTCTGAAACCAAGGTGAATTTCTTTTCACTTGAAAAGTTTGGGAGGTACAAAGAGAGGCAACTATCAACAAGATTATCTGGTCCAACAAAATCAATGTGTCTCTCCAGCCTTCCCTATTGTGCTTGTTTCTTCATTTCCTTGGGGTGACTTTTATATCCTGTCAATAAACTTGTGATCCTACAAGCAGAGACTACTTAATCTTTTAATCTCTGAACATACTTTTTGGCACTTCATAATGCCTTATAAGTACTAAATAGATAAATAAAAGTTTGATGTTTGATAGAAGTCTTTCATTGCACCACGTTGCCAAAGCCCTTGAAGATGAAATAGTGAGATGTTGTTTTTCACACATATGTGTGAAGCATATTGAAGACTCACGGGAACAAATGAGACAGAGATGCAGATTATCGGTGGTTGGCTTCTTTCCCTCTTCTTTTAACCAAAACACAATTATGACAAGATGTCACTCTGTTGAAAATATGAGCGTGTGCAACAAATTGATTTAGTATGTGCTTGGAGCAACATTAATCCAACTCCAAATTTACACTGTGGAAACGTAACCTAATAAATTTAATCCACTCTATAACACCAGACCTGATGTCACACAATATATGACTGTTTTTCTCTCTTTTTAAAAGAACCAGTGATGAGACACTGTCTGTACTTAACTTAAGAGCACAGGCTTCAAGAAAGAACCAAAACATCTAGTTGATTTGACTTCAAAAAGTAATAGAAACAATCTGACTTTATTGATAAATCAGTTAGTTTAATTTCAAACATTTTCAGAGTTGGATATTATTAATCATTATGCAATTTTAAAATTAAGTCATTCATTAATTTTGCCTATAACAGTGGCAAAACCATATTCAACGAGGTGCAGATTGGTTGGTTCTAAGGAAGGTATTACCCAATCATGGATTTTGGAGGATTTCATAGAATCATAGAATCAAAGAGTTGGAAGAGACCTCATGGGCCATCCAGTCCAACCTCCTGCCAAGAAGCAGGAATATTGCATTCAAATCACCCCTGACAGATGGCCATCCAGCCTCTGTTTCAAAGCCTCCAAAGAAGGAGCCTCCACCACACTCCAGGGCAGAGAGTTCCACTGCTGAACGGCTCTCACAGTCAGGAAGTTCTTCCTCATGTTCAGATGGAATCTCCTCTCTTGTAGTTTGAAGCCATTGTTCTGCGTCCTAGTCTCCAAGGAAGCAGAAAACAAGCTTGCTCCCTCCTCGCTGTGGCTTCCTCTCACATATTTATACATGGCTATCATATCTCCTCTCAGCCTTCTCTTCTTCAGGCTAAACATGCCCAGCTCCTTAAGCCGCTCCTCATAGGGCTTGTTCTCCAGACCCTTGATCATTTTAGTCGCCCTCCTCTGGACACATTCCAGCTTGTCAATATCTCTCTTGAATTGTGGTGCCCAGAATTGGACACAATATATATATTTGGTTGTTTGTTTGTTTTACAATGTGTCCTCTAGTGAAAAACAGGCAGTTACGAACAAAATGGGTTCTGATGTCAGAACAGGTACATTTTTAAGTGTAATTCCCACCAAAAAATATATATGTTTTAGCTTTGGATAGTATAGGGATGGGTGAACACCCCAGTGGTGTTTGTTTTGCTGTTTGTGCCCCTGTTCAGAAGATTTCACCTCACTTTCTATGCCTCTGATAATTGGATTTTGTAAAAAAAGTACTTCTTTTGAAAACAAGAATTAGTAATAAAGCTTCAGTGGAGACAATTTTTCCCCATGATAACTCTTTCAGGAGTAAATTTCCCTTCCAAGGGAGAGATTTCTCTGACTTCCTGTTGTCTCTGCCCCGTTCTTAACTATGAGTAGTGTGTAAGGTGGATGTTCATAACTCAGGTCTTTCTGTACATACACACTGCCTTCCAAAAACAAAGACCATGCACTGCAATCCATCACAGTGATTTTTGTTGTCATTTATATTTTTTTTTCACAGAAATAATCAATGATTAACTAGGTTGTTGTAGGTTTTTTCGGGCTATATGGCCATGGTCTAGAGGCATTCTCTCCTGACGTTTCGCCTGCATCTATGGCAAGCATCCTCAGAAGTAGTGAGGTCTGTTGGAACTGGGAAAAAGGGTGGAATGGCCAGGGTGAGACAAAGGACTCTTGTCTGCTGGAGCTAGGTGTGAATGTTTCAACTGACCACCTTGATTAGCATTTGATGGCCTGGCAGTGCCTGGGGGAATCTTTTGTTGAGAGGTGATTAGATGTTCTTGTTTGTTTCCTCTCTGTTGTTGTGCTGTTGTATTTTAGAGTTTTTTAATACTAGTAGCCAGATTTTGTTCATTTTCATGGCTTCCTCCTTTCTGTTGAAATTGTCCACATGCTTGTGTATTTCAAATAAAATACGAGAAAAACAAAATCCAGAACCATTGCATTTTTAATGAAAACATGCACACAAATCTAGCACTTAACAAACTACCTTCACCCTACAGGTGGGTGAAGTATGAATACTGAGAAAATATTTTCACTTTGGCAAAAAGCTTGATGTGAAAGCGACAAGAAAGAACACTGAGCATGATGTCTTAAGAATATTTATTGTATACATTGTGGCATCTGTTGTTGACAGCATGCTCTGAGTGAATTATTCAATTTGGCATTGTGTCTTATAGTTAGAAGCAGCGGGACATTGCCAGGTCAAGTGGGACATTTAATCCACTCTAAGGCTGGATCTACACTGCCCTATATTTCAGGATCTGATCCTACATTATCTATTTTGAACTGGATTATTTGAGTCTATACTGCCAGATAATCTAAGCACAGATCCTGTGATATAGAGCAGTGTAGATCCAGCCTGTGCAGTAGCCTGAACTTTAAAGGAACTGGCTAAGATGTTGGACCTCTTTGGAGTTCAGGGTTATAGAATTTGAACAGCTCCTTCAAAGCTCAAACTAAATACACAAGTGTTTCACTACGCCACCATGGCTTCTTGCAAAATTGATCCACCTCCGTCCTTTGGTCACATGGTTCCTTCTGGTACAATCCTTTGTGATTGTATACAAGTGAACAGCTCTCAGTTTTTGGGTCCTATGTTTTTGGTATTAATGTATTCAAATTTCTAAGTTGTTTCTTGCTTCTAGTTCATGTGTGGCATAGGTTGTCTGTCTTGGATTCATGTTATCTTGTTTATAGATATATTTGTGGATTTACTCTGGAGACTATATTTAAAAAAACTTTTGAACTCTCGGTTATCTTGGAAATAACCTTTTGAACTTTGGTTCCCTCTTTTGAATTATTTTATATACTTTTCTTTAAATTTATTTATTTATTTATTTATTTATTTATTTATTTGTCGTGTCAGGAGTGACTTGAGAAACTGTTTATTTATTTAAATAGTTTATTTTCTTAAATAGTTTATTTTCTTTAAATAAACTATTATTTACCTGGATTACCTGGCAGAGTATGGTTTGTGGTGAAAAGATGTTTCAGGGTTCTAGTGCAACACTTCCCTCTTTGTGCCTGTGAATCCATCAGAGAGATCTCAACAGCGCAAGCAAGAAGAGTGTGTGAAAGAGATTGAGGCAGGGGAACAGCTTTCAAGACAGATAGAAACTGGGACACTAGAATGGGGAATTGGGAAAAACTGCAACCAGCAAGAAAGCTGATGAAGTCTGGAAGATTTTTTAAAGCTTTTTTTTAAAACAGTAATGTATCACTTTTGTTTTTTTAAGGATGTCAAAATCAGATTGTCAGATGGGAATCTCTATGGAGTCTTCACCCAGCAACTGAAGAAAATGCCACTCTCAGGATGTGAGAGACAACAATTTGTCCACTCTATGAGGCAGTAAGGCCTTGTATGCAGAAGTACACCCATCTATCCAATGTACAAGTCTTCTGTATTCATAGACAGATGAGATTTAGACTATGTAGATGTGTGACAGGCAACGCTGCCTATCAACAAGAATTAAGAAATAAGGAAAAACCCAATGCAGTATCCATATTAAATATGGATCAAAACGAACCCAAACAACACAAAACAATGTGCAGACAGATGGGCTACTCAACTGAGAGCCAAATCTCATGGCAAGAGATGTCACCAAATAGAAGTGTTGGGAATAGGAAGTGGTCCTAAATACTCATTTTCTTCTTGAGTTGAGTCCCCCTTGTGGGGAGAAGGGCGGGATAATTAAATTATCTAGGGATGAAGCAGGACTCAAGAGTGCATATTAGTGTATGTTATGCCATACTCAGAAAGTTATTCAATCATGCCATACAAAGAAAGTTATAAAATAAGTAATAAAACTACTATATTTTAGAAATTTTATTGGGCTCAAGACAAGCTAGCCATAATACTGGCCACTCTGAGACTGGTAGTGGGACATTTTGCACACAATCCCCCTCTTATGTAAGCTCCACTGGCTGCCAGTCTGCTACCAAGCGCAATTCAAAGTACTGGTTTTAGCCTATAAAGCCCTAAACCAGTGGTTCTCAACCTGTGGGTCCCCAGGTGTTTTGGTCTACAACTCCCAGAAATCCCAGACAGATTACCAGCTGTTAGGCTATCTGGGAGTTGAAGGCCAAAACATCTGGTGACCCACAGGCTAAGAACCACTGCCCTAAATGGTTCTGGCCCAGCCTACAGTCTGAATGTATCTCCCTCTATGAACCATCTTGGAGGTTAAGATCTTCTGGGAAGGCCCTGCTCTTGGTCCCACCGCCATCACAAGTGCAGTTGGTGGAAACAAGAGGTAGGGCCTTCTCAGAGGTGGCACCTTGACTCTGGAACTCCCTCCCCAGTGAGATTAGAGCAGCACCCTCCCTCTTGGCCATTAAAAAGACAACAAAGACGTAGCTGTGGGACCAAGCCTTTGGCCAGTAAAATTATGCAGTGCAAAGAGTAATTAAGGAAGATGTGCAATAACAATCACAATGGCTATGGTGAATGATTTTTGAATGATGTGATTTTAATATTTATGCCATGATGTTTGTAATGCTTCCTTTTAATGTTGAAATGTTGTTTTATGTCATATGTGCAATGGTTTTAATGATTTAAGTCAAAGTTATATGTAGTAGTTAGTTATTATGATTTCCTGATTTACTTTCATGTTATCATTGATTTTTTGCCATTAACATTTTATAAACCACTAGCGGTCCCCTGCCACGCGTTGCTGTGTCCCAGTCTGGTGATCTGGAAAATAAAGTAATGAAAAAGTGTTGGTTTCTAATATATGTAATTTCTTTATGCTTGTGGGTAAACAGTATTTTTTGTTGTTTCTTTGCCAGTGTTGATGTGGAGATTGTCTGGTTTGCCTACTCTGGAACAGGCAACATATCATTGTCCTTCTTTAGGGGTCCCTTTCAAATCTATGATACTATATCTGTCATATACATATATGTGTATCTGTGAATGGCTGGGTGGCCCTTTGTCAGGAGGGCTTTGATTATGTTTCCTTGCCCTGGTGAAGGGAGTTGGACTGGATGGCCTTAAGGCAGCATTTCTCAACCTGGGAAGTCAAGACCCTGGGGGAGGGGTCACCAGGGGGGTCAGAAGAGTCACCAAAGACCACCAAAAAGCACAGTATTTTCTGTTGGTCATAAGGGTTCTGTGTGGGAAGTTTGCCCCAATTCTGTCATTGGTGGGGTTCAGAATGCTCCTTGATGGTAGGGGAACGATAAATCCCAGCAACTACAACTCCCAAATGGCAAAATCATAATTTTTGAGTGATGGTCACTTCTTGTATTGTTGCCAAATTTGGTGTGATTTCGTTCATTGGTTCTTTTGTTTTTAAGATACTCATTATGCACAGAGCATTTAGATAGATAGATAGTAGGGCTGGGCGGTTTCGTTCGTTAATTTCGTAATTTAGGCTTGTGCGGTTTTGTTCGTTAATTTCGTAATTCGTTATTAATTCGTATTTAAATTAGCTTACGATCCGATATTGAGCCATGCAGGAGTAATTAAAAATCGAAACGATTTTTTCAATTTATTTCGTAATTGTTTCGAAATTGTTTCGAAATTGTTTCGGAATTATTACGAAATTATTTCCGTATGTCTGGTGCAAGTTTTATGGTTGTGTTTGTTTTATCAGTGATAAAAAATAAATTATCACACCAACAGTCAACAACAGAGGGAGAGGGAAGCTTCAGAAGTTCCCCCTGTCCCATTTGGAGGGTTTTTTAGCATATTGCGCAATCGCGTCCGCCATTAACGAATCGATTCGTAATTGTTTCGTAATCGATTCGAAATTTACGAAATTTCGTATATTTCGAACTTTTTTAAAGAAAAATTTCGGAATTCTTTTAAAAAACGAAACGCAAAAAACCCCTAAAAACGAATCGAGTTTAGAAACAAATTTTTCCGTTGTTACCAGATAGATAGATAGTAGGCCTGTTTGATCAAGAAAAAATTTGTTTCTAAATTCGATTCTTAATTGGGGTGTTTTTTTGTTTCGATATTTAAAATATTTACAAAACTTTCCAAAAAAATGTTTTGTTATTTACGAAATTTCGTAAATATTTACGAAACATTTTAGAAACAAATTTTTTCTTGATCAAACAGGCCTATGTAGGGCAAATAGACATATGTTTGTGTGCTGGGGAGGGACTGGGCTGGCATGGCTGCAAATCCTGTTTCTTGCCATGGGAAAGGCAATTGCTTCTGCTGCAGTGGCCCATCCAAGGCCCAGAGAAGAGGCCTGCCTTCCTGGCTCTCTCCCTGCGAGGCCCGGCCAGCTTTGCTTCCCCTCCCATTTGCGCCAAGACCTTCCCTGCTGGGGAGAGGGGCCCCTCCTCACCTTCTCCTTCTTCAGCTTGTAGGGCATCCCGGACCGTGAAGGGCTGCCTGTGGCCCCGCGCTCGGCCTTTCTCTCGAGGAGTGCCGGGAGGAGGAGGAGGAGGAGGAGGGCGCAGCAGCCGGAGCCGATCGGATGGCGCGCGCGCTCCTGCGCCCTCTTCCTCCTCCTCCTCCTCCTCCCAGCTGTGTTGCAGGAAGTGTCAGGAGGAGGAGGAGGAGGAGGAGGGCGCAGGAGCGCGCGCGCCATCCGATCGGCTCGGCTCCTGCGCCCTCCTCCTCCTCCTCCTCCTCCCCGCACTTCCTGCAACACAGCTGGGAGGGAGGAGGAGGAGGAGGAGGGCGCAGCAGCCGGAGCTGATTGGATGGCGCGCGCGCTCCTGCGCCCTCCTCCTCCTCGCGCCGCCCCTTCGCCCCGCCCGCCCCAGTTACTGCTGGGGTGCTTGGGAGCGCCGGATTGGCTCCCAGGCACCAGCACTGCAGCACAGCAGCCTCCATCCCATTAACGAGCGGAGCTTCAGCTCGTAAAAAAAATGGGGCTGCTGCTTCGATATTTTCAAACCCTTCCGGGTTTGAAAATATGTTTTGATATCGCTTCGGATATGCAAAAAATAACGATTTAAATACGAAATAACGAATTAACGAAACGAAACCGACAGGCCTAATATATATATATATAAGGACTTGTCTTATAGGCCTGTCGGTTTCGTTTCGTTAATTCGTTATTTCGTATTTAAATCGTTATTTTTTGCATATCCGAAGCGATATCAAAACATATTTTCAAACCCGGAAGGGTTTTAAAATATCGAAGCAGCAGCCCCATTTTTTTTACGAGCTGAAGCTCCGCTCGTTAATGGGATGGAGGCTGCTGTGCTTAGATAGATAGATAGATAGATAGATAGAGATAGATTACCAAAACCTGGAATTGTTAAGACAGCTCAACCATGCCAGTGACAGTAAGGTGAGACAGGTGTACAGATGATAGATAGATAGATAGATAGATAGATAGATAGATAGATAGATAGATAGATAGATAGGAAATTATTGTTCTCAACACAATTATTTTTCCCCTCTTTTAAAAACTTTACAAGCTTGTTCACAGTCCACTATATGAAATACCAAAACAACCTGTAACTCCAGAAATATAAGCCCAGGTTAAGAAGAAAATAACTTTCCTGTCTGCTCTTTGCCATGATCAAACCATATAATGACCCCCAGCTTTTCCCATTAACCTGTTTTGATGCCTCTCACCTATTTTTCAAAGCCATCAAAGAAATGAAATGGCAACTGGAAACCCAGCAAAGGCACAGCGGGATTTGACATGACAACCAAATACTTTTCACATAAATTCTACTTTGAAGGAAAGAAATAACTGATTAAAAAAAACTGTAATGTTTATACATCAGCATGAATCCAAACTAGACATACTTCATTTGGGATGCAGCTACATGGTAGAATTAAAGCAGTTTTGGTACCACTTTCCATAGCATTGAACCTTGGCTGTTAAAAAGGCGTCAAACTGTATTAATTCTACAGTGCGGATATACTATGTTTCTTCTTAAAGAGAATCTTCAAGACACACCTACAGTTGGCCCTCCATATCGACAAGCTGGAATGTGTCCAGAGGAGGGCGACTAAAATGATCAAGGGTCTGGAGAACAAGCCCTATGAGGAGCGGCTTAAGGAGCTGGGCAGGTTTAGCCTGAAGAAGAGAAGGCTGAGAGGAGATAAATTACAACATTATTGTTACTCTTAGATTTCTCTCACAGATACTTACAGTAACTATTAAAGTTTAAGGATACTAGATAAACCATTATATCAATATACATGCTCATAGAGGGGGAGTGAGAAGCTGACAGATGTAGATGGAAATCATATTTCATGAAGGAAAGGGAGGAAGGAGAGTAATTATTGAGTGGCAAGGTACATTTTGTGGGTAATGAAACTGCTGTTTTCAGATGAATTCACAGCATACAAATGGCAAATACATATTGAGAGAAAAATTACTTCTTTAAGAAATATTGGAAGGAAAAGTACATTAAGCCTGAAAGATGGGCTAGGCTTTAGCTCAGCTTCAATAAATCTTTCCAATCAGAAGGTTTGAAGTCCAGGTCAGGAGTGAGCTCCTGACCTTTAGTCCAGCTTCTGCCTACCTAGTAGTTTGAAAATGAATATGAGTAGATAAATAGGTACCATGTTAAAGTGGGGAGGTATTTAGGCACGGAGTTTCGATCAGAAAAAGAAGGAAGTTTATGAACAAAGAAAGCTCTTTGGCAGGGAGATAGAGTGAACACACCCCTTCTGCCCCCTTGGCTGGAACTGAGCACAGCCTCCAAGATGCCGAAAGATGGGAAAAGTCTATATATACCTCTATCTGTTGTCTGTCTTGTCATTGTGTAATCAGCATTGAATGTTTATACATGTGTTCTGTGATCTGCCCTGAGTCCCCTTCAGGGTGAGAAGGGTGGAATATAAATACTGTAAATAAATAAATGGAATGACAGCAGACCCTTGGCCCTTCACTGTCTGTCAGTCTATTCTATCTTATAAGGACGATGTAATGATAAGTGGAAGCTGAACCATAGAAAACTGGTTATTATGCCAGGACTTCAAGGATGATGGTGATGGTGATGATGGTGATGATGATGATGCAGTAGCTTCTCCTTATCTATGGGGGTGTAGTGGTTCAGCCTGCACTGGCTCCATTGCCTGAAGCTTCGGTGTCAAATGACCAAGATCCTGCAGACTCACAAGAGTCTGGAAATGGGGATTTTGGACAGGAAAGTGTTGTTAGCCATGATGAAGCTGAGGATTCTGGGATGGTCAAGCATTAGATATGCCTGTACAGAAGGAGAAAGAGGCTGACAGGCTTGTGTTTGGTTTACCAAGGGAGTCAAGGTCGGAACGTGAAAATAATGTGTTAATTGGGGATCCAGGGGAGGAGGCCTATTTTGATAGAAGGAACCAGCTTTGTCAACAAAGACATCTGGGATAAGGGAGGGAAGCACCACTCTCAAAGATTAATTGACAAGAGGGTTCCTCCTGAGGCTTCACAAGGGAAAAGGCATGGGTTTTTGACTATATATGAAGGCAACTAAGATTGTGCTTTCAGAGCAATCAGTGTTTAGTTTGGACAGCAATTCCTGTATCATTTTCAAGTTTCTTGTGCCTTGGATTTGCATTCATGTTGATATTCTTGTAACTTTTCATGTTTTGGAGTTAATGTTCAAATTTTGTTCCTGTATTTCCATGTATCTTTTGGTTTGTTGTTCTTGATTTTCTTGAATCACATTTTTGGAATTACCTTTGAATCTTATCATATTTTTTGGACATTCCTGTTTCCTGAACTTGATGTTTGGATTCTTGCTTCCCATTTTAAGTGACTATTTTAATGGACATTATTCTATACTACTTTTTATCCTTTTTTATCCTTTTGCTGAAGCTATTTTTTATTCTTCAATAAAATGCTTGCTTATACAGAACTCTGGTGTGTGACATTGTTTCAGAGGTGTTTTTTCCAGCCCTGGTGTGCGACGGGGATCCATTCCAAGGCTCCCTATGGATGTCTGAAATTGCAGGTAGGACTCAACCCTATACCAGTAATATTTTTGGACCACAGTGTAAAGAATGGATGTTTGAATGTATGTAGAAGAACAGAAGAAACGGGCCTGAAGAAAATACAACATGGAGTTCGCGCAAAGCATGATATTATGGGTCGGACTTGGCAGTCAAAGCAAGGAAGCAGTAAGGCATAACTGAATGACAATGAACAATAAGGTGTATGGCCAAGCATGTAAGGAGTGTAAGGAGTGTGCAGGAGGTACCCCATAAGTCATGTGGCCTGGAATGTGGATGTCCTGAACTTGAAAAGAACAAAGACTTGAAAGGGACAGACCAGCCTGATTATTAAAAAGAAGAAAAATGAGTTTTGGCCTATAAATGCAGGGGGCCCCAAGAACATGCACACTTCCTGATCCATGGCAATGGAGCATCCACACCTCCTCGGAGGTGGCCTCCCCAGAGGAGGCCTGTGTGTGAGAGAGTATGTGTGAATGTATGTGTGCACGAGAGCTCTCTCTTGATGTGATTCTGATGTGATTCTGTGATGATTGTATTTCAATAAATGTTACATGAATAGTGTCAAAAACAAATTTGGTCTCTAAAGTGTCTCAATGGTCTAAACTGCCTTACTATTCCTTGAACACTCTACACAAAAGAACAGGAACCTCTTTGGGTTCATAACAACAGTTGACCACAGGTAATTAAAACCACAAAAAGTGAACTAACAGATAAGGAAGGGCTGCTAAATATAAGTAATACATCAGCTTAGATGATTAAAGTCAAAAAACACTTTGTGGTATTTCAAAATTGTTACGAAGAAAGTGGTTACTGTAGATACTCATATACATTTTTGTGTAAGTGTGTTTGTATACACTCATGTATAAGTCTAGAAATGGAGGAGCCCCCGGTGGCGCAGTGGGTAAACTCTTGTTCTGGCAGGACTGAAGACCTACAGGTCACAGGTTCGAATCCGGGGAGAGTGTGGATGAGCTCCCTCTATCAGCTCCAGCTCCTCATGCGGGGACATGAGAGAAGCCTCCCACAAGGATGATAAAAACATCAAAATCATCCGGGCGTTCCCTGGGCAACACCCTTGCAGACGGCCAATTCTCTCACACCAGAAGTGACTTGAAGTTTCTCAAGTCGCTCCTGACACGACAAAAAAATAGTCTAGAAATTTTAGCCAGATATATGGACCTTGAAAACCTGAGTTGAGCAATCCATGGGTCAATGTAAGTATTATATATTAACTCCAAAAAAGTACTATCCCTTTCTCTAAATAGAATGACAAAAAGAAACAACTTAGTCCATCCAAGGAGAACTCAGAATTATTGACTTCCTCTTATCTCTCTTTCATGCAGCAGCTTCTGGCCATTTTGAATGCCTTGATGGGAAAATGGAGATGGTGATGGTACCCAGGCGTAACAGGTGCCATGAGAAAGTGCTGCTGTTTTCCTTTTTCCACAAGTTGACCCTCATTTTATCCACAGATCAGATCAAAAGCCATAATTTTGCCCATGAAACCTACCATCAACTTATATATGAGGTTGATATATACATGAGTATAGACTGCAGATAACTTCAGAAGTTAAAGGTGGGAAATAGTTAAGTTTGGGGTCTTTTGGGTGGATTCTGTTGAACCTGAGAGCTGTGAAACAGCATCATGGCTGAAGGGAGATAACTCTGCTCAAGTTTCTCTGGGAACCAGAGAATAAAATAGCCACATTTGGAAATCCTGCCATCCAAATGCACTCATTCTGCTCAAAATCCAAAATGGGGGTGGGGGAGAGCAGAGACTGCTGGTGCTGGAGGAAAGTGGGATAAACAGCCATCAAGTTCCCTCTGAAATAATATCTGCAATCTGGTCCGGAGGAGGGGAAGTGGGGAGCTGACAGATGTACATGGAAAGCATAATTAGTGAAGGAAGGAGAAAAAAAATATTGAGCTTCAAGGTACATTTTGGTCGATGGAGCTGCTGATTTCGAATGAATTCACAGCAGACAGATGGCAAAAAAGAAACAATCTATCTCCTTAAAAACTACTGGGTAGAGAAGCACATTGAGTGAGGAAGATGGGCTGACAGCCGACTTAAGGAGAACCAGGAAAGCTATTTTGAAAAAGCCATTGGTTATTGTCACAATCCTGAGCATACTTCATTACTGGCACACGGTTATTATTATTATTTTAAATGGGTCTGAATTCTATTGATTATTCTCTGTGGGAATGGATCCATTGAATTCATTATTAGATGCTGACTCTGCACATAGGTAAATGAAGGGCAGGATGAAAATGCAGGTTGAGCATTTCTCATCCAGAATTCGAAAATCCAAAAAAATGGGTGATGGAGATAGTGACACCTTTTCATTCTGATGGTTCAATGCATGCCAACTTTATTGCATAACATTATTATTATTATTATTATTATTATTATTACTATTATTATTATTAAACTTTATTTATATCCCGCCACCATCACCCCAAGGGGACTCGAGGCGGCTTACAAAGGCACTCCAAGGTGCATCATATAACATAAATGGTACATAAGTATAAAACAATACCACATAGAAATTGTAAAAAAGAACCACTATCTACCTTCGTGACCGCATTTCCGTATACGAACCCACGCAACCTCTTCGTTCATCTGGTGAGGCCCTGCTCACYATCCCACCTGCTTCACAGGCGTGATTGGTGGGAACGAAGGACAGGGCCTTCTCGGTGGTGGTCCCACAAATTTTCACATTGGCCCTGCCTCATGTTTTAAAATGTGTCATGTTATTACTGTATTGTTTTGTTTTTTATGAGTTATTTATTGTTTTGTTGTTGCTGTTTTTATYATGTTGTGGGCATGGCCTCTTGTAAGRCGCACCGAGTCCTGCGATGYTAGCGGGGTATAAGAACAATAAATAAATAAAATAATAAACACATATAAAATAAAATAGCACACTTTTAAAACACAGACCATCTGTAAATAAAACTAGCTGCCATCGATTCACAACTGAAGTGCCAGAYTGTCAATCTCCTATGGACCCATTTCAGTCTACTCGAAGCCAAAAACCTGCTTTAAAATCCATGTTTTTAAGCTGTATTGGAAAGATTCAAGTTTGCAGGCCACTCTAATCTCTCTAGAGAGGGCATTCCAGAGCCGGGGAGCCACCACAGAGAAGGCCCTCTCTCTTGTTCCTACCAACCGCACTTGAGTCAGTGGTGGGACCAAGAGAAGGGCCTCTCCTGCCAACCTCAAAGACCACACTGGTTCAGAGAAAGAAATGCTGTCCCAAAGATAGGTTGGACCCAAAGTGTATAGGGCTTTATGGGTGATAACCTGCACCTTGAACTGAGCCTGGAAACTTGTGGAGCTGCTTTAGTAGGGGCATGGTATGTTCTCTATAGCTAGCCCCAGTTAGTAATCTGGCAGCTGACCTTTGCACAAGATGCAGTTTCCAAACCATCTCCAAAGGCAGCCCAACATAGAGTGCACTACAGTAGTCCATTCTGGATGTAACTAAGGCATGGACCACCGTGACCAAGTCAGGCTGTTCGAGGCACAGTCACAGCTGGCTCACAAGCCTTAACTGTGCAAAGGCCCTCCTGGTCAATGCCAACACCTGAGCTTCAAGTGTCAAAGATGAGTCCAGGAGGACCCTCAGACTGTTGACCTGTGTCCTCAGGGGGAGTGTAACCCCCGTCGAGCACAGGTTGCCACCCTATAACTCGACTAGCTGCACAACTGACCTCTGTCTTGTCTGGATTAAAAAATAATGTGCATACAATTCGTTTCATATGATATATATATATGATGTCATAATTTCATGTTTAGGTTTGAGACTCATCTCCAAGCCTTCCAAAATCTGGTACACTTCTAATCTCAACCGTTCAAGATATGGACTATTCAGCCTGTAATTTCAATAACATAAATAAGTAGTTAGTTCAATGGGTCTGCTGAAGTTAGAACTAACAACCGGATTCAATTTGCAATTTTAACATGTGCTAAAACATTCCCTCTTTATCATTACATCTCTAGCATGTAATGGAGAACCCTTTAACATTCCAGGTGTTGTTGTCATTTGTTGTCAGTGACTAGCAGAAGTTGACCATGGAATATACCTGTAGGAGAACAATCAAATGATGCTGTCATGGTCAAGGATGGGTGGCTATCTAGAGAAGTATAGATGGGCCAGATTTGGCCCCGGAGCCTGAGTTTTTCCTTCCCTGATTTCAGCCCAAAAGGCCATCTTGAAAGGTCTCACAATAGACCTATTCCCAAATAACCAAACGACAGACTGATAGACACAGGAACCTATTCGTCAAGACCCTTTTTAAGCAAAACAGTGATGAATGTTTGAATTTTCACATCATTCTCCCAATATCACCAAGGAGTTCTCAAAGGACTTCTAGTTGATATTGGTGATGAAATGTTCAAAAGAGCCATTGCTATTCTTTCTGGCTAGAAAAGAAAAATAAAACCAGGCAAGTGTTATTGGGTTAAATGTAATTTTTTATGCAATTTCCCACAATATTTTACAACAATCAGTACTACGGGATTATAATGATCATCAGCATTTTTATTATCACCCAAAGGCACTCACTGCTTGGAACATTTTGCATTTTAATTAAAAGGAATAACAATTAAATATGTTATTGATCTCATAAAATAAATAAATAAAATGACTCAGAAAAGAATAAATAAAAAGACTCAGTTGGAAACAGAGCAGAGGCATTTTGGGTCCTGCTTGCATCCCAGCCATGAAATATTAAACGCTGCAGTAAACAAAAGCAAGGGCAAACAATATTTTCTGTCTAGTGTAGACTGAAAGGAAAGAGAGAGTGGAGAATAGGAGACAGGCTGACAGAGAAGAAGCGAGCCAACTGTAATTTTGGAGTGTTTTGTGTTTGACATTTTTGTGAGCTTCACATTGGTCTAACTTTAGATTATATCAGTGGGTTGACTTTTCCACTACAGGTTGAGTATATATTGTTGCAAATGCTAGGAGAATTAGAAATGTTTTTCATTTCAGATTTGTTTCAGATGTTGAAATATTTGCAAATGTATAGAGACATAACTTGAAGATGATACCCAAATCTAAACATGAAAGTTTCATATGTACCTTAAACACATAGCCCAAAGGTAACACAGTGTTTCTAATAATGTTGTGCATGAAAGAAAATTTGTGTACATTTAACCATCAAGGAACAGATGTGTCATTACCTTAGATATCCATGTAAGCTCCTGGGCCAGTGATCTAGCTCCAGAGATCAACTGTTCTTGAAATCACTATTTGTCCAAAAATGCCACCTTGGAAGAAGCATGGGGAACATTTTTGCCACATTCCTGGGCTCCTTGGGCACCCTTATGACTAGGAAAGCTTTTCCAAAGTGGATGGAGGTGATGTCTATCTACAATCTGTCCTTGATATCTGCTGGTTTCAGAACTCCCCAAAGTCTGTGGATGCTCAAGTCCCATTATATACAGTGACATTGCAAAATTATATACAGTGCCATTGCTTTTATGATGTGGATCCTTGTTGCCAGTGTGATGTCTCTACTCTTCACTATTTTATATTGATTGGTCATTGCTCTCCTACCAAACAGTATATATATATATATATAAAGGTAAAGGCTTCCCTTTGACATTATGTCTAGTCATGTCCGACTCTGTGGGATGGTGCTCATCTCCATTTCTAAACTGAAGAGTCAGCGTTGTCCATAGATGTCTCCATGGTCATGTGGCTGGCATGACTGCATGGAGTGATGTTACCTTCCCACCAAAGTGGTACCTATTGATCTACTCACATTTGCATGCTTTTGAACTGCTTTGTTGGCAGAAGCTGGGGCTAACAGTGGGAGCTCACCCTGCTCTCCAGATTCAAACCTCCAACCTTCCATTCAGTAAGTACAGTAGCTCAGTAATTTAACCCACTGTGCCACTGGGGGCTCCAGATATATGTATGTGTATACACACACACACACACACACACACACACACACTTTGAAAAGTCAATTAGACTGAATCAGATAGTTATTGTTTCTTTCCACCCAGATGTAGCAAGGAGCTCAAGACACATTGCTAAAGCAGCTGAATAAAATCACATTTCCATTACCCTCATCATAACTACATATGTGAAGTGGGAACATCAACAGAACTAAAACCTTTATTATTAAAAAGTTTAAATAAAAGTCCCTATGCCCTTAAAGCCATACTTGCAGGTTTCAAAACTAGACTTTTGGTATTCAAAACTGGGATCAAAAATGTACAGGAAAAAATCTCACTGAAATATCTAAGGCTAGACAGGTGATTAAATATTTCCAGTATTTAGAGCTGGGATGCCCTATATCTGAAACACTTCCTACTTGTGACTAGCAAATTATGCAAAATACCCAAAAAGTGGAGAATGAGAATATTGGTCTGCCTTGCATCAGAGAATCCTGGGTTTTCCAAAACATAATTTGGTTCCCTTCGTATTGGAAACTCTGCCAGACAGTTATTAGAAAGAAAGAGACCACCGCTCTCACATGAAGCAGAAAAGCGCAGTGGGTTTAATTCAGAACTGACTGTTTCTTTTCTCTCTCTCTCTCTTACTCTTCCCTACCAACATTGGACCACTTGGCTATATAGAGAAGCATTGCCTCTATTACGTCCCAGCTATTCACCGTATTAATCATAATCCAGGGCACCTTTCAAAAAGTAAATAACATCTTTAAGATGATCAGACTCGGTTTCAAACAACATTTTTTCTTATTAAACAAGCATGCGCAAAAGGGTGGGGAAATCAATAGGAGAGGGTTTGAGTAGCTTGCAATAGCATGTCGGTCCAAGAGGCATTTATTATCGCCAGCACAGTCTCTGTAAAAGATGACAAAGCTGCCACATTATGGGCAAAGGTAATCTTACAGAGCTCAGCTGGGGTGAGTCCTCCCGTATTATCCTCCTGCGTTTGCTAGAAATATAAAAAGTTATGTTCCTTTTGTGGGCACACTCCCAACAAAAGCAAACCAAGACATATTTCAAGTTGAACTGCAAGCTGAGTTGAGTTCTGTTATACAAGAAAGAGCTTGTTCCATGCTTCTTTCCCCATTTTATTTGAGTTCTGTAATACAAGAACTCTGATAATACACGAATCTCCTATTAATCCCAGCACAGACATCCACACTTGGAGACATCGGCCATAAATCAGCAGTTTTCCTTTGGAGGATCTACAAAGACACTGAATACTGGGTTGTTGTAGGTTTTTTGGGGCTATATGGCCATGGTCTAGAGGCATTAGACCATGCCTCTAGATCAGTGTTTCGGGACCCCTGAGGGGGTCGCAAAGGGGTGTCAGAGGGGTCGCCAAAGACCATCAGAAAACACAGATTTTCTGTTGGTCATGGGGGTTGTGTGGAAAGTTTGGTCCAATTCTATCATTGGTGGGGTTCAGAATGCTATTTCATTGTAGGTGAACTATAAATCCCAACAACTACAACTCCCAAATGGCAAGGTCTATTTTCTCCAAACTCTACCAGTGTTCACATTTGGGCATATTGAGTATTTGTGCCACGTTTGATCCAGATCCATCATTGCTTGAGTCCACAGTGTTCTCTGGATGTAGGTGAACTACAACTCCAAAAACTCAAGGTCAATGTCCACCAGACCTTCCCAGTATTTTCTCTTGGTCATGGGAATTCTGTGTGCCATGTTTGATTCAATTCCATCATTGATGGAGTTCAGAAGGCTCTTTGATTTAAGGTGAACTATAAATCCCAGCAACTCCAGCATTACCAAACGACAAAATCGATCACCCCCAATTCCACCAGTATTCAAATTTTGGGCGTATCAGGTATTTGTGCTAAATTTGGTCCAGTGAATGAAAATACATCCTGCATATTTATATTATGACTCTTAATAGTAATAAAATTACAGTTATGAAGTAGCAACGAAAATAACATTATGGTTGGGGGTCACCACAACATGAGGACCTGTACTAAGGGGTCGCGGCATTAGGAAGGTTGAGAACCACTGCTCTAGACCATGGCCATATAGCCCGAAAAAACCTACATCAACCCAGTGATTCCGGCCATGAAAGCCTTCGACAACACTGAATACTTCTTCTCTTTCCTTCCTCTTCTTCAAGGAGAGAGGGCAGGTTAAAAATAAAGTTGTTGTTGTTGTTGTTGTTGTTATTATTATTATTATTATTATTATTATTATTTCCAAAACACATTATCTACTAAAAAGCTTTGTTTTGAAATAGATTCTTCTGGTTTCAAATATTGTCCATTGATATTGGGGGTTGCCTAACAAAAGGCTCCTCGTGGTTCATAGTTGATCCATAGACCACTGGCACACCACAAGATTTTGACCACTGAATCTAGGCATTACTGGATCCTGGTGATGAGTTAAAGATATGAAAGAAATCATTGCAGCCAATCAGTACTAGTATGGTAGCACTCCCTTGCACATTAGGGGATCAAATGTCAGCCTTCACATCAGATGGCTCAAGAGGCATTGTTATTGTTTATTCATTCAGTCATTTCCAGCTGTTCGTGACTTGATGGACCAGCCCACACCAAAGCTCCTTGTCAACCATGGCCACCCCCCATTCCTTCAAAGTCAAGCCAATCACTTCAATGATACCATCCATCCATCTTGCCCTTGATCCACCCTTCTTCATTTTTCCTTCCATTTTCCCCAGCATCATTGTCTTCTCCAAGCTTTCCTGTCTTCTAATTATGTGGCCAAAATACTTCCTCTTTTCCTCCAGTGAGCAGTCAGGCTTTATTTCTTGGAGTATGGACTGGTTGGATCATCTCGCGGCCCAAGGCACTCTCATACTTTTCCTCCAACACCACATTTCAGAAGCATCTATCTTCCTTCACTCAGTCTTCTTTATGGTCCAGCTCTCACATCCATAGGTTACTACAGAGAATACCATTGCTTTAACTATGCGGATCTGTGTGATGTCTCTACTCTTCACTATTTTATCGAAATTGGTCATTGCTCTCCTCCCAAGAAGTCAATGTCTTCTGATTTCCTGGCTGCAGTCTGCATCTGCAGTAATCTTCACACCTAGAAATACAAAGTCTGTCACTTTTCTCCCGCTATTTGCCAGTTATCAATCATAACATAAATTTCCCCATGTGGAGTCACACATCAACTGTGCCAAATGTGTTGTTCTTGCTGTGTTTAATGTGTTATTCTTGTTGTGTTGAATGACAAAATTGTGCAGTTGAAGGCACATCTAGCTGCAAAACCAAATGCAGCTCAATACTGGCATTGCATGCGCAACCTTCAACTGTGGATATTGTACATTCAAGTTGTACTTCAGACAATAAATGTTCAGCCACTCCTGCCAGAAGCATACTACAGAATCTTCCTGGAGGACTCAAAACATTCCCTAGAACAGAGTTTCCCAACCTTCCTAATGCCGCGACCCCTTAACACAGTTCATCATGTTGTGGTCACCCCCAACCATAACATTATTTCCATTGATACTTTGTGATTTTGCTACTGTTATGAATCGCAATGTAAATATCCAATATGCAGGATGTATTTTCATTCATTGGACTAAATTTGGGGAAAATAGACCATGTCATTTGGGAGATGTAGTTGCTACCTACTATCAAAGAGTATTCTGAACTCCAAACTTGGCACACAGGACTCCCATGACCAACAGAAAATACTGGAAGGGTTTAGTGGGCATTGACCTTGAGTTTGAGAGTTGTAGTTCACCTACATCCAGAGAGCACTGTGGACTCAAACAATGATGGATCTGGACCAAACTTGGCACTAATAGTCAATATGCCAAAATGGGAACACTGGTGGAGTTTGGGGGAGATAGATCTTGACATGTGGGAGTTGTAGTTGCTGGGATTTATAGTTCACCTATAATCACAGAGCATTCTGAATTCCACCAACGATAGAAATGGGCCAAACTTCCCACACAGAACCCCCAAGACCAACAGAAAATACTATGTTTTTCTGATGGTCTTTGGCAACCCCTCTGACACCCCCTCGTGACCCCCCCCCCCCCGGGGTCCCGACCCCCAGGTTGAGAAATGCTGTCCTAGAAAGAACATATTTTTTAAGAAATAGGTAGGTGAAACTCTGGGTCCCTGTCCCATAGATTGCATAGTAATTAGACATAGAATTAATGTATGTCAGAGAGGTCACTAAAAGAATGTCAGTATGTGTGTGTGTGTGTGTGTGTGTATGTTCCTTGTTGTTAACTATGGCTTTTTGCTGCTCAGTTGCTGCCATTGCATTATAAGAATTTTATATAAAGTTGGTTTAATTGCTTTTTTGGATTTCCAAGCCAAAGTCCACCTAACACAGTACCACTAAATAAACCACAGAATTCAATCTACCAGCAGAGTGCATTCATGAACCTTAGCGCACATCCTGTATGATTGAAAAGTCTCTGATTTTGTTTCTGTTCTTTCCAATTTTATGCTGGGCTAAAATAAACCAACCTGGGGAGCTTGTATACAAGTCTCTGATCATACCAGGAGCTGACAGAAAATATTCTCAGGTAAACAAAACATGAATGGATCTCCAAAATAGAATCAAGAAAGAACAGGAACAAAAACTAGGACTTTCTGATCTTTTAAATACATCAAGGTACACCTGAAAGAGTTTTTAAAATTCAGCTCCATCACTGGGGGTGGGGGGGGGAGGGATGTGATAGGAATACTTTAGGATTACAAGACACCCAATGCTACAAGTATTGTGGTATTGTTTCTCCTAATTTTTGGATTTCTTTCCAATTCATGTTTTCATTTCCTGGGAATCTGAGTGAATTGAATTCACTTGACATGCATACATTTTGCCATGAACATGGGGCATCTATTCATTCTGCATTACACTGAAATTTTCATAGAGTTTAGGAAATATCCTACAGTTGATGGTCAATATTCAACAGCAGCTACCTAGGACCCATCTATATCAGGCAAACTTTGACCCTATTGGAAATTGTGGGAGTTGAAGTCCAAAACACTTGGAGGACAAAAGTTTGCCCATGTCTGATCTAGATTGTAAAATTAATACATTTGGACATAATTTTAACTGTCATGATTCAATGTAATGGAATATAGGGATTTTTAATTTGGTGAGGCTTTGAAAATCTGGATTATACGGCAGTGTAGAAGGGGTCTCCTAAGGAAAGAGACCCTTTACTGTCGAGTCCTCTGCAAAGCAGGAATACACAATTAATATGCAGACATTATCTATGTATGTAATAAAAGTCAGTTTTTGTATGTATGTTTGTGGGTATGTGGCAGTTTTCTGATTGGCTGCCACTTTCACAGGCCACTGTGACCAGCACGAGTGATGGACCTGGATCAAATTTGACACACATAACCCCCATGACCCACTTTACGTCCTGGTGCGGTTTGGGGGAGGTGAACCATGGATTATGGAATTTGTAGTACTTTAAAACACTTGGGCAACCAAAGACCACTGTGGCCCCCACCAAAGACAGATCAAGACCAAACTTAGCACACAGAGCCACCATGACATTTTTATGCTTATGAACACTTCTAGCTCCAAACCTCCTATCCCAGCCTCCTCAGACACTTCTGCTAAATCCTTGAAGGCTGGCTCCACCCTGCTAGGCCCTAAAGAGGACGCCATCTTTCCTTTTCAACATTGGTCCAAAGAACACAGATTTTGCCAGTGTTGGGGTTCAGCCTGATCCTGATCTGTGTGAACCGGATTCTCTGATAGTTTTTCCAACTGAGCAAGCTCTCCCTGACCCTGACAGTGTGGAATCTGTTGTTGATGCAGAGGTCAGCGGGGATGAAAATGAAACTCAACAGCTGGAGGAAAATGTTTTGGAAGTTAGCCGTGATATCACTAGCCGTGATATCTCTCCACCTGGGGTTTTTAATGAGGACCGAAGAGAACAGATAGTTAGAGACAGAAATGTTTCCCAGTTTCTACGAAGGTCACATCGTTTACAGGAGAGACAGGCCCAGGCTTCAAAGTCAAGGGGCGTTTCAAAGAATAGCTTCTTTGGTTTAAGGCCTCCTGCCGGGTGCCTCTTTAGATCAAGCAACGTTTGGGACTGTGGCTGTGCCTTGGCAGAATTCCTGTGTTTCATGACCGGTAATCCCAGAGGCTTAGTTATCAAGTTCATGGTTAGAAAAAGGCTAACAGATTCCTGGTTCTTGTATTGTGGCTTTTGAAATTTTGCTCAAGTTCAGAGATTCTACTAACTGCTGTGTTTTTCTGTGGCTTTTTGACTTTGCATTTACCTTTCTTTTGTAACCAATTTTTCATCAATAAAAAGGATTGCTTTTCCTACAGTCCAGTGTGGTGGATTTAATCTTATGGTCTCGTTTCTTGAACTGGGATGCAACAACCAGAGTCTTTTGAAAAGGCATTGTCCTTTTACAAGGTAAGTGTTGTGACTCAGCTGGAACCACAGACACAGACTGATAGTGTTGTGACTCAGATGGGGTCTCGGAGTGATTCTGACGAGGATGATGGGATTCAGGTTCCCAATGTTCCTGTTGTAGACAATGAGGAACAGGATGTGCAAGTTCAGTTTCCCACTTCAGGGAATGATGTTTTTGATACTGAAACTAGCCAGGTGCAAATTGACTCAGAAAAGGAGGACAGTTCTCAGCATTATAGTAGGCAGAAAGGCAACCAGGCTGCTGACACTAATGAGCAGCCTGACCTTGATGAAACGGGAATCTTAGATCGAGCTGACCGTTTGGAATTCAGAGTTCGAAGGAGTGTGAGAATAGCCAACAAGGAGGTCAGAGGCCAAAGAAATGCTTTCATGTATTGCAAAGGGTATTAAGCAGTGTGTTTGAAAACAAACCTTTGTCAGAACAACTTCTCGCTCAACCAAGCAGCTTGTGCTCGTTTTCCTGTGTCCATGGTCTTGACATTTTGTCATGTTCTCATGGGACTTTGTTTTGTTGGTGCCATTTGGAATTCTGCTTTTCAGTGCTGTTTTATTGATCTTTGGAACCCTATTTGCTTTTTAAACTTTTCATTTTTTTCATTTTTCAATAAACTACAAAGACTTCAGTCTGTGTGCAGTTCTGGTGATTTCAGCAAGGTGAATCTATTCTGAGGTGCAACAGTAAGGCCCTACCATGGCCAGTTGTGAATACCGGTTGAGTTTGGGGAAGGTTGACCCAAGAGTTTTGGGAAATGTAGTTTATCCTCATCCTTATCTATTTTCTAATGGGAGCATTCATAAAAAAACAAAAGCAAAGACTGAGATTTTTTCTAAGACATAGAATAACAAATGATAAAACATATCTTGCCTAACATCCAAAAACAAACAATACCATTTTCAAATAAACTGGGAACCGCTGGATACCCAAGCTAGTAGGTGGATAAATTCATAGAATCATAGAATCAAAATCGATCACAAAGATTATCAAAGTCAACCATGCCAAACAGCATTTACATGGGGCCTTCATTAGTGCTGTCCCAAAGCAAACTGCAACTACTTGGAGGACCTCTCCCAGATTTTCCGTTTTAGCTCATTTCAAAGCTCACACTTTCTAGATCACACTACATTACTCCAAAACTGTTTTCTCCATGCAGGCACCCCATGGATAAAAGTCCTTAGTAATGTCCTGACTGGTCAATGAGTCCTGGCAGGAACTAGCCGCTGACCATCATGGACCATTGGACAAACATCATACAGCCATTTGCAGCCACAGAAGAAACATCAGGTAATCATCACTGGCCATTAGCTAGCAATCAGGTGCACAAAAGTTGGTCACTTAATAGCCATTAAAATATAGAACTTGGCAATCATGCTTTCAGCTATGATGCTGCTCTAGGTAATATTGTGCAAATTATGAGTAACCATTTAGAAAAATAAAATCAGATAGGTAGTTGATGGTTTCCATTGAATCAATAGTTGAAAAAGGTCTAATAATTTGGAGCATTCATCCTATTAATCTTGCTTCCATGGGAGACAATTATCAGAAGAAGAATGCAAATATGGACTTAGCCCGCATTAGTAGAAGCAGTTTCCAAATTGAAGGATCTCTAATATTCCTCCAATATTCTGTGTTTGTCAGGCCCTATCTGGAGTATTGCCTTCAGTTATGGTTACCTCATTTTATGAGGATATAACTAGCAGGAGCAAATATAGAGAAGGGCAACGTGGGTGATAAGAAGCAGAGAGAACAAAAGAAATGATGAGAGACTTTCGGATCTGAGCATGTTCAACTCGGTGAAGAGAAGACGGGGATGACATGATAGCGCTCTCCGAAGACCTCAAGGGCTATGGCAGAGAGAAGGGTTCAGGCTTGTTCTCTGCTTCCTTAAAGGGTAGAACTACATCTAATTGTTTTAAGTTACAGGAGAGGAGTTTTTGGTTGAGAATTAGAGGGAACTTCTTTATAGACTGTTTTGACAATGGAACCAATTGCCTAAGGAAGTGTCAGGGTCCGCTTCTCTGGATGTTTTCAAAAGGAGGTTGGACAGCTCCTGCTGCTGATGTTCTCTATCTGAGGTCTGCACAAGCTGTGTTTTGAAATTCAGCTCCCAAAATTCCTGATTGTTCGACAAGCTAGTTAGGGCTTCTGGGAGCAATTCTATACAGCCCTAAAACCTGCACCAAAGTGGGTTTAAGTAACTAAACAGATTCAGTGTGGGTTCTTCTCCTCACCCAAACTCTGGGCTTTCCTGGGGAGGGGTGGTGGCTACATGCCATCCCAATTGAAATGAGTGCCTTTCCACACCTTTGGCCTACAAGAATCATAGAATTGGAAGAAACCTCATGGGCCATCTAGTCCAACCCCCTGCTAAGAAGCAGGAAAATCGCATTCAAAGCATCCCCGAGAGATAGCCATCCAGCTTCTGTTTAAAAGCTTCCAAAGAAGGAGCCTCCACTACACTCTGGGGCAGAGAGTTCCACTGCTGAACAGCTCTCACAGTCAGGAAGTTCTTCCAAATGTTCAGATGGAATCTCCTTTGCTGTAGTTTGAAGCCAGTGTTTCATATATCCAGGGCAGCCGAAAACAAGCTTGCTCCTTCCTCCCTATGACTTCCTCCAATGGTGTGAAACAGACCTCCAGGGCCATGGACATGATCCTAGAAGTTAGTGGCCACAGGCCCAATATTGTATTGGATCCGTGCCTTCAAGAAGGCTCAGATCTAATGAGGTATTTAATTAATTCAGAACAAACCAAGGAAGCCTTGGTTTGTTCCAAATCATTTTGTTTTCCCCAGAGGTGTCATTTGGTAAAAACTGGAACAGGTCCTACATTTTGGGACTGTCTGGATGGGCTCTGGTAGTCTGAATCCCAAACCTGGAAGGACACAGGTTTTGTAGGCCTGCTCTAGCTGGAGATTCTGTATTGAGCAAAAAGTTGAACCTGGTGGCCAACAATACCCTTCCCACTATATGATTCTATTTGATTCACTTGAGACCGATTTGGCCTTGTTTTGCTGACATTTTTCAATCATGGTTGCCCTTCCCTGGACACATTGTAGCTTGTCAATAACATTCTGGAGCAGCAAAAAGCTTTTACTTCTTTTCTGGATGTTCAAATGCAGTCAGAATATTCCCTGACACATCCCCACAGGTATTCGGTAGCTAGGCAAACAAAGCAAATAACTTTCTTTTCCATGGAAAAGGAAGTTGGCCAAGGCAGCACCAAATAATTCCTTCCACATCAAAGTAAGCATGTTTGTAGAACTGGCGGCCATGCTATGTAATCAAAATGATTCTGCCCAACATGTTTCCAAACAGCATAAGCGCATCAGTCCAGGATTTCCCAGGAATGTCATTTCTCTAACACTAGGGAGAAATGCTTTATCTCAACAAACCAGTCCTAGCACTTTTCATTTCCACTAGAAACAGGCTGTTTGTAAAACTAACAGATTTTAATTGCCCATTTAAGTTTGAGCCATCTCAGGATACTTTGCACTGCAAAAGAGATAGCTCATCACAACACATTGTTACAGGGAAAATCCATTTTCCCTCCCAGCTATTGTAGTAACAGCAGCAAAGCTCAGAGTAAGCAGGGCAATCGAAGTGAGGTAGCAGATGGTGTCATCAAGTCTTCTAATTGCAAATCCTGGCTTCATTACAGCATGCACTCAGCTGCATATGCAAGGACTAAAACTTTGTTGATCAGGGTATTCTTGCAAAATCAACCACGTCTCTGAAGATGATTACCCTCTTGCCCCGTGAAGTTTTATCAGTTTTGTATCCAACTGAATGAGCGGGTTTACCACTTAACCCCCTCCTCCTCTTCCTTTACACACCTCTCCCCATTGATCAACGTAGGGAACAGCAACATATTAAAATACAGCACGAACCATAGTTTTTATAAGCCACATAAACTGAATAAAACATCAGCTTAAAAGAACATTTAAGAGCAATGTGTAGATGTTATCAGTGTGTTCACAATGTAAAATCCACTATTGAACATTTATATTTTTTTCAAAGAAAGAATTTTCCACTAAGCACAAGGCCTCTGCTTCCACCGATTGTGAAGATTTCCACAAATAGCATGGTTACCACTAACAGTAGGGCTTTCCACCAATAGGTCTTTCTTCTGCCACTAATAGAAGGACCTCTTCATGGCTTATTGCCATAGACAACAACTGTGCGGACTTCCAAAATGTCCTCAAGGTACTTGTGTGAAATATTATGCAATTTATATCCCTACAGATATAAGCCCTTAATTGCTGCCACCAGTCTTTTCTGAAGCTAAACTTGTTAATATATGATGTTGCAGGATGCCAAAAGTGTATAAATACAAAACCAAAACACTCATTTAAATCAAAGTTCATACTCTTTCCCTCTCTCATTTCCTAGCTGATTCAGACTCTTAAACTCCACTCATTTGTGGTTGAACCTGACTGACTGACTCTATTAACCCTAATCCTCACACCACTTACTCCTTTCTACCTTTTAAGTACTTTAATCAACTGTATCAATTGATATCCCAGATGTCATTCATCAAACACATTCAAGTCCTTCAGACATTCCAGCAATCACCACTTATTCTCAACATTACTTTATCTTCAACATTACCTTCTTTTTCTCATATTCTATTGTATCAAATATATAGTACATTGAACAATATTTGGCATTCCAAAGGTCCATGATATCACAATGTATATCTACAAAAGATTAGTCTAGAACCAAATACAGAAGGTCCCCCACATACACTGGGGTTAAGAACAGAAGAAGCCATGGAAGTCGAAAAGACATAAATAAAAAACCACTACCTTTCAGTCTAGGAATCTTTCACTGAGACTTTATCGTGAACAGCTGCTTTAAGTTGACCATAGTCTCACTGGAGAACCTATAGCTTCCCAAAGAGACCATATTAATAAAAAATGCTAAATTCTTGAATTCTTGAATTGCCAGGTGTAGCGAAATTGCTACTCTATGTTAATTTTTTGGTGTATAGCTCTATGTTTACATATGGCAGATAGGGAAGAATAGGCACAGACAGGGTAGCAACAGCAGAGATAGGATTCATTTGCATATGGAAGCCGATTGGTCATATGCAGATTAGCATAGGCCCAGGATTTGAAAAGGCTGCTAGGCCAAAATGGCAGTTGGAGGAAGAGCAGAGCTAAACATTCCAAAGGGGCGGAGCCAAGGTTTAAAAAGAGGCAGTTAGAGAGTCAAAAGATGTTAGTTAGGAATTCCTGTTTGTGAAGAGAGTTAGGGATTCCTGTTTGTGAGAGACAGTTAGGAACTTCTGTGAGAGAATAGAGTTAGGAATTCTTGTTAGAAATAAGCAGTTATTAAGATGTGTTAAGGATTTCTGATATATATAGAAACAGTTAGTTAAACAGAGATCAAGTTTTAGGAACATAAAGAAAGCCAGTGGTGTTTTAGTCAGAAAATAATCTCAGTCAAGAGTGTGTAAAACAAGTAACATGTTTGTGAATGTGAAACATTGAAAGTCTATTTCAGAAACGTAAACCAAGTATATTTTACTGACTGTAAGCCTCAAGTTTGCAACAAAACACAAATTGTAACTACAAGTGTTGCAGCCAGAAGTTATAAATAAACTGTGTTACTTTGTTATACAGAAGTGTGTGTCTCAGTGCCTGTACAAAGGTTAAACAGTACACAGAAAGTCCCAGCTAATATAAAAGAAGAAACTGAATCATTATTAGAGTAAAGAGGTTCTTCTTAAATAAAGAAATAGTTTCTCTCCCTCGCTACAATATAAATTGGTGGCAGTAATATTATGCTTCTTTACACCAGGATTCTTGAGCCTCTTTCCAACTTCAAAATTCTACAGTGTTATAAAACTACTCTCTTCCTAGATTGATCCTGAAATCCAGGCTGCTGTTCAGTCTAGGAATCTCCAAATCTTCCACTGAGACTTTATGGTGAAAAACTGCTTGAAGTTGACCATAGTCTCACTGGAGAACCTACAGATTCCCAAAGAGACCATGTTTATCAAGAATGATTGTGGATTCCTGAATTCCTAAATTCTTGAATTGCCAGGATTTGTGAGCCTCTTTCCGACTTCAAATTCTACAGGCTGGTGGTCATATGCTGACAATGAATCAGAGGTTTTACAGGGTGTCTCAAAAGTCACAATACATAGGAAAATGGGAAAGTGTAGTTAAAAGCACCTTTGCAGTACAATTTTTTTAAAAAATAAAATGTTTACATAATATTCTTTAAATGTGTTGCCCACCTCTTTCTACTACACAAATACAAAGTCTTATCCCCCACTCATGGTAAATACATTCCAAAACATCAGTTGTTATGCAAATAATTGTTAATTTCCCCTGTGTATGGAGACTTTGGGAACAACCTGTTTTGTCCCTTGATTGACCTATTCTTGAATGGGTGTGATGTGGGTGAAAAAGATTAATAAGAACCATGCCCACAATGGCTAGTGGCTACATAAAAATAAATGAGTGCCACTCAGTCCATGAACTTGCTAGATATCCAGCTGAAAGGAAATAAAAAATTGCATTTGGCACAAGAGATCCCTTTTCCCCACCCCAGCCCGACTCCCAATGCTAAAATGCTTATTGAAAAACACATTCTGGAGTTCAGTCGAAACAATGCCAGCTCTTCAGATGGAGCAGCAAGGGAGCCAACGACCAACAGTGATGATTAATAAGTGCTGCCATTTACCAAGAAGCTGTTTGATTAGCGCCGTGTTCACTTCTCCTGCACTCCATCAGCGGGGCGTAATCAAGATCACTTAATGCAGATTAGCTACCCCTTAACACACTCCTTTGAACACCCAATCAAAGTGGTTAAAGAGCATTGCAATAATGGACCATAATACTTCCCACGTCTCCCTTCTGGATAGCATTTCGTTGTTGTTGTTGCATGCCTTTAAGTCACTTTTAATTTATGGTTACTCAAAGGTGAACCGGTCACAGGTTTATTTTTGGCTAGACTTGTTCAGAAGGGGTTTTCAATCCTTCCAATCCCAGTGAAGATTCCAATACTGGTCTCCAGCATGGCATTCAGATTCCTAAAATGGATTCTTTGGCCAAGACCATTGGCAGGCCTCCCATCCTGCCACTAAGGTCAAGGACAACATATATGCTATAAAGTTTCAGTGAAAGATTTGGAGATTACTAGACTGAAAGGCAGTGGTTTTTTATTCATGTCTTTTCGACTTCCATGAGTTCCTCTGTTCTTAACCCCAGTGAATGTGGAGGACCTTCTGTATTTGGTTCTTGTCCATGGTAGTCCATGCCCTAGTTATCTCTAGACTGGACTGCTGTAATGCTCTCTACGTGGGGCTACCCTTGAAGACAGACCAGAAATTACAACTTGTTCAACATTCGGCAGCCAGATTAATAACTGGTCAACCCCCCTGTTTAAGGAGCTCCACTGGCTACCATTTATTTTCCGGTCCCAATTCAAGGTGCAGGTTATCACCTACAAAGCCCTAAACGGTTTGGGACCTGCCTACCTTTGTGACCGTATCTCCCTCCAGGTACCATCTCGGGCCCTCCGATCTTCTGGGGAGGCCCTTCTTTCACCCCTGCCAGTCTCACAAGCTCGCCTTGTAAGTACAAAGTCGGTGGCTCCCCAACTCTGGAATTCACTACCTGGAGAAATTAGAAAAGCCCCTACCCTAGACACTTTTAAAAAGGACCTCAAAACCTGGCTCTTCTGTTGCGCCTTTGGTGAATAGGTACTCAATCCCACATTATCCCTCATGTGCAATGTTCTATCACTGGAGTATATATTTCCCCTTGTGGGAAACCTTGATTCCACAAGCTTGATTCCACAACTCCCACCATAATGAGCCCTCCTCCACAATGTGTTTCTTTTTTATCTCACTGAGCTTTTAACTAGTTTTAATTAGTTCTTCTTTTAACCATTATATGTGGCCCACCCATTGTCAGTGCATTTGTGTTWATTGTAATTTTATATTGTTGTATATTCAGGCCCCTCACCTGTGGAATTCGCTCCCRGGGGAAATTAGGTCATTGACATCCCTCCTCTCGTTCAGAAGGAAACTAAAAACATGGATATGGGACCAGGTCTTTGGGTAATCTGACAGACAGATAAAGGACAATGATGACTAGAGTTGGATAGGATTTGACAATGCAGAATGAATTTACGGATTTTGAACTTGGTGAACGTTGGTCATTAGATCGGTTTTTTATTAACTGTTATTGTATAATTGGATTGTTTTAACTGTTTATAATTGTTGCTGCTATGTATTTTATTTTATTATGTATATTGTTGGCATCAAATTGTGCCTCTTTGTAAGCTGCCCTGAGTCCCCCTTCGGGGGTTGAGAAGGGCGGGGTAGAAGTGCTCAAAATAAATAAATAAATAATGATGTTGTTTATTGTTTATTGTTTGCGTTTTCAGTTTGTGTTTGGTTGTTCTTTATCGTAATTGTTGTTCAGGCTTGGCCCCATGTAAGCCGCTCCGAGTCCCCATCGGGGAGATGGGGCAGGGTACAAATAATAATAATAATAATAATAATAATTATTATTATTATTATTATTATTATTATTATTATTGGATTTAGAATAAAATAAATTGATTTAAATGATGACACAACAATAGTTATATTTATTTTTTTCAAAAAAACCTTATAAGGATTTACATACTAAAGTACTTTAATATCAAAAATGATCTCAAAGCTTTTGTCATGTATTTCAATATCTGTAGTAAAATTAACTTTCTTAGCTTATTAATTTTTTGTATCAGAAGCAAACCAAGAGTACAGTTGTAGTGTATTTAAAAATGCAAAGTTTAAAAACTTGGCATTATACTAAATGTCCTTTGACCAGTAGCTGACCACTTGGAGTGCCTCTGGTGTTGCTATAAAGAGGTCCTCTATTGTGCATGTGGCAGGGCTCAGACTGCATTGTAATAGGTGGTCTGTGGTTTGCACCTCTTCACACTCACATGTTGTGGACTCCACTTTGTGGCCCCATTTCTTAAGGTGGCCTCTGCATCTCGTGGTGCCAGAGCGCAGTCTGTTCAGCATCTTCCAAGTTGCCCAGTTTTCTGTGTGCCCAAGAGGGAGTCTCTCATTTGGTATCATCCATTGATTGAGGTTCTGGGTTTGAGCCTGCCACTTTTGGACTCTCGCTTGCTGGGGTGTTCCAGCGAATGTCTCTGCAGATCTTAGAAAACTATTTCTTGATTTAAAGCATTGGTGTTTAGTTTAGTTTATTCGATGCTTAGACCATAGGTCTTTCACATGCAAGTCAAGGCAAACAAATAAATACATGAACACCAGATTATCAAATACAATATAAAATACACCATAAAATCCTATAAATCATTAAAATGCTACATACATCGATAGCAAGCATTGGTGTGCTGGCTGATATCCGAATAGGGGATGGGTCAGAGATGTCAATGGCTTGGTCCTTTCATTATTGGCTGCTACTTCCCCGGCAAATGTCAGATGGTGCAATACCAACTAAACAGTATAATTTCTCCAGTGGTGTAGAGCGTAGACATCCTGTGATAATGCAACATGTCTCATTAAGAACCACATTCACTGTTTTGGCGTGATGAGATGTGTCCCACACTGGACATGCATACTCAGCAGCAGAGTAGCAAAGTGCAAGGGCAGATGTCTTCACTGTGTCTGGTTGTGATCCCCTGGTTGTGCCAGTCAGCTTTCATATGATATTGTCTCTAGTACCCACTTTTTGCTTGATATTCATTTTGGGTCTCTATTTTAGAGATATGAAATGGGATTCTGCTGCTGCTGTTTCTCATAAGTATTTACAAGTATTGCTGCGCATGTTGTCTATAAATAAGAGTATGAATGGCAGTAAATCACAGAGTTGAAGCAAAAAGTTGGTATGACAAGAGGATAATGTATTGTACCTAATAAAGATTAATTTGTGGAAGGCATGGTCTCCAGAGCCGTTGCTCTATACGCAAACCTACATAACGCTTGTTCTCTGGGGATAGATTTTATTGTGTGCTTATGCCTGAAGAGGATGTTGTGAAAAGCCAGAATTGTGACCATTATCTTGTTCAAAGCTATTAGCACGCAGACATTCGATTGAAAAGAATTACTTTTTCAGACCACACCTTGCAGAATCCCCTAGCCACCATGGCCATTGGGGGATTCTGGGAGCTATAATCCTAAAAATAGCTTATTTTCAACCTCAGGAGATTGCTCTTTTATCCCGAAAGCTTTTCCTAAACCAAGTCCTGGGAAATGTATTTTTTAAAATGTTTTAAAAATGTATTTTTTGCTTCAGTGAGTTACTTATGATCAAAATTAAATTCCTATCTCACTGGTGAGAGAGATTTTCCCAGGTGGCTCACAATACTTAACTAAAAGAATGCTTTAAAAAAAGAAGTGCATCAAAACCAAAACTACAGTGTTAAAAAGCAATTAAAAGGCATAAAAGCATGCCCGTATTGAAGCAGACTCCTTAAGCCTATTCTCATTTAGATTGCAGACCACGTGCTTCCCAAGTAAATAAACATTTTTTGGATATCTGCATTTGCATTTTTTCCACTATCAATGGGATTATTCATTCTAGACAATGTACTCCTCAAGTTGGGTAGCTGGCAAATGGCACATTTTCTCGCAGTAATTTTATACAATAACATAAATATACAAGGCAGTTAAGGTAAGGGCTTGCATGGTGAATTGGTTTAAGTGTTAGAGTTGGTCTGCATCTCCTACACTATAGACCAGCATTTCTCAATCTAGGGGTTGGGTCCCCTGGGGGGTCACGAGGTGGTGTCAGAGGGGTCACCAAAGACCATCATGAAACACAGTATATTCTGGTGGTTATGGTGGTTCTGTGTGGGAAGTTTGGCCCAATTCTAGTGTTGATGGGGTTCAGAATGCTCTTTGTGTTAGAAGCACAGACATCTCAAAGGACCAGAATCAAAAGTGACTTCAATACAGAGTTTATTAAAACAAAGGAAAAAGGACGCAGAGGCACTTAAATGCAGTGCCACTGGTCAAAAACTCAAGTAACAACCAGTCCTGGTTCAAAAAGGTTTATAGAAATATAATCCGGATTAGTTGGATAAAAGAAACAAATCAACAAAGCGTTTTTAGGTCAAACAAAAAGGCACAGTACACAACTGGTTAACAAAAGGAGGAGCCACAGGAAGCGAAGCATCATCAGTCCAGGGTCGAAGTGGGAGAAATCCAAATCAGTGCGGGTCCAGAGTCCATAGAAGCAGTGTCTTTACCCAAGCTGATCCAGGTCCAGGAAGGGAGAAGTCCACACTCACGAGAAGCCTATCCGGGTCAATAACAAGCAAACAATCAAGACATTCAAACTGCAGATCCCAAACCAACAGCAAGTCACACAGCACCCAAAACACGAACGTACTCCAACACCTTGCCTTCTGCAATGACCCCTCACTCCTGAGCCCACTTTTATTTACAACTCACCATCAGAAGATGAATTTATTGCCGCCCCACTATTATCCCCCACAGCTGCTTCCAGCTCTTCACATGAGCCCCCTTGTCTTTCCCTCCAAGTCCTCCATCTCCTGTCAAGACTTAGGTCCCCCAAAGACTCAGTTGGATCCCCTGATTGCCAGTCTTCACCCCCAGAGAACCCCATAAAGGTATCACTAGTTGTTGGCTCCTCACAAATAACTTGCACTTCTCTTATCTTAGTCCAATACAAGGTGTCTCCTTCTTCTCCTTCACTCATTGACCCATCATCCCCAGAGAATCCCTCAAATGACTCCTCATCTGTAGGCTCTGTAAATATGTCCCGGATCCTCTTTCTCTGCTGCTCATCATCAGATTCCTGCTCCCAAGTAACCCCTTTCCCCCTTCTGGCACCCATACCCATTGACCCATCATCCCCAGAGAATCCCTCAAACAACTCCTCATCTGTAGGCGCCGTAAGTATGTCTCAGATCCTCTTTCTCTGCTGCTCATCTCAGATTCCTGCTCTCGAGTAACCCTTTTCCCCCTTCTGGCACCCACACTACTGTTTCTAACGTTACTCACAGGCTCTACTACAACACTTTGATTATAAATGAACTATAAATTCCAGTAACTACTACTTCAAAATGTCAAGTCTACTTTCCCCAAACTCCACCAATGTTCACATTTGGGCCTCTTGAGTATTTGTGCCAAGTTTGGTCCAGATCCATCATTGTTTGAGTCCACAGTGCTCACAGGATGTTGGTGAACTACAACTCCAAAACTCAAGGTCAGTGCCCACCAAACCCTTCCAGTATTTTCTGGTGCTCATGGGAGTTCTGTGTACCGACTCAAATTGTGTCCCCTGAGCTGAATGTTGGGATGTCAAAAATTGGCAACAGTAAAAGGTTTCTGAACAGCACCTAGTGACTGTGTCAGACATTTACATGAATCTGTTGTACAGCATTTACTGTGGACTCTGCAGAAGATGCTTCTTCATAAAAGAAAAATCAGTCTGTTTTGCTATGTTATCAGCAAATGCTTGATTTTTATACCAATTTTACATACCTATGTACTAGAATTGTGCATGGATTTGTTTTCTTCCATTTCCTTCAGCGCCTTCAGTACCTACAGGAGCCTGTAATGGTAAGTGCCCTTGCATTGTGAAAAGCCGCCCGCAACGAATGCAAGCGAAAGCCGATCTTAGCTCCTCCTCCCCTATTCGGCATCATAGTTGAATCTTTTTAATTTTCCTTTATTTTCTGGGTTCTTTTTATTTTGTGGGACTGACTGAGAGTTGGGGAGTGGGAGGCTGAGGGACGGTGGGTGGTGTATGAGCATGTGCATGCATGTGGGAGCTTTCACTCTTTTAGCTTCTTTTTCTCCTTCCCTACCTCTCCTTTAGAAAATACTTCTAAAAGATAATGATAATCATTAATAGTAGTAATCCCAGTAAACAAAAAGAGAAGCCTATCTCTCCTCTAGAGTAGAAAGTAGAAAACAGCTTTAAGGAAGCAAAACCCTAAGCAGAAAGGAGATTGCAGCCTTGCAGGCAAGTGAGGGGATTTTTAAGGTAGTCCAGGAATGATAGCTCCACTGAGCTCAAGGTCATCGCTCTTTCTTTCCTGGGCCTCCTTAAAATTCCTTGGAAAGCTGCATAGTATGCTGCTGGTGCTGGGAGAGAAAGGGCACACACTTGCCACTCCTCTAAAGCAGAACAGCTTTTTTGTTTATTTGTTCAGTCACTTCCGACTCTTCATGACCTCATGGACCAGCCCACACCAGAGCTCCCTGTTGGTCATCACCATCCCCAGCTCCTTCAAGGTCAAGCCAGTCACTTCAAGGATGCCATCCATCCATCTTGCCCTTGGTCGGCCCCCCTTCCTTTTTCCTTCCATTTTCCCCAGTATCATTGTTTTTCCTGTCTCCTCACTATGTGGCCAAAGTACTTCAACAGCTTTAAGAAGCAGTAAACCCAGTCTCCTCTTCTACAAGCAGAAGGAAAAGGATCCAGAAATGTAAGAGTGGTAACTTTAACATTTTATTAAAATCCATGTCTTAATGAAGGAAATGTAAGGGGAGCCTGTGGGAAGTCGTCTTATGGGCTGGATAGAGTGCTTTCTTAAACCCTTTGCTGAAACCCAGGCTCCCTTGAAAGGAAGAAAGGAAAGACCTCCAGGAGAAAGGGGGGCCTTCTAAGATCCCCATTGCCGCCAATGGGCCGAAAAGAGCTGTTGTTTTTTCTGATGCGAAATGAAAACGCCTATTCGGCAGCGTGCCCATTTTTGAGAGGCACTGGAAAATGGATATGGGGGGCTTCCAGTAACCAGCAAGGAGAAATGGATAGCGATTCACCTGAAATACACAAGCCTACTATATACAAGGGTTGAATGAAAAGTAATGCTTCCACCTTCATTACTTGGGTTTGGATGGGAATATTTTTAATAAATCAAACGCAGAAATAATCCTTAGAATGTGCTCTTTAACTACCTCCATTCACTTTCCCCACATAATCACCAAAAGTTGGATAGACTTTTGCCAACGATGAACAAGTTTTCTGAAGTCATCACAGAAGAAGTCGACACTTTGTTTCCACAACCCATCATGCACAGATCTTCCGATAGTCAAGCAAAACAATAATGTGACCCACATGTTTTTGTGAAATGCTGATTATGCTTGAAATTTCTCAGTGAGTGATACGATGATCATCCTGAATCAATCTGTCAACCTTTTGCTTGTGAAACTCAGTGGTTACTGTCACAGGATGTCCAGCTCTTTGTTTGTCATGCAAGTCAGATCTTCCCACCTCAACATTTTTAAACTTACTTGCCCAATGACGCACAGAAGTCACATCAACACAACCACCATAAACAGCTTGCATTCTCTGATGAATCTCCTTTGGGATGACACCTTCTGCTGTCAAGAATTCAATGACTGCACGTTGCTTAATTCTGTCTGCGCCGGATTCCATACTTTGCACTTTAACAACACAACCATTCAATGGTAAGGCTTCCTGCCAAAATGGAACTGTATAGGAGAGTCTACTGAAAAAGCCAGTACCTGCTGCATACCAGTACTGTCATCTGTTGAGGAGTTATGAAAGTGGAGGCATTACTTTTCATTCAACCCTCATACCTGGGGTCACGTAAAAAATTATTGTGCCAAAAGGGGTTTCAAGTGGGGAAAGATTTAGTAGCCCTGACCTGTATAGGCAGTTTCGGCTGAGATTTGAAACATCAGTTGCATCATCCTGGAGATGAATGATTGCCTAATTGAATAAAATAACCTATCCCCATTTCAAGCTGTTCTTGGACTGCATGTCCCAACATTCACTGCACTATACTGGGATCAACAATTGTAATTTCCAGTTTGTTGCATGTACGACTAGGTAACACGGGTACTTTTTGGAATCCCCTTTTACGGCACCCCTCTGTTGCCTTTGCAAGGGAGGGAACTGCTTTGTGGTACATTTGTGTGTGTGTGTTAAAGACCTGTTTTCTAAATGCACGGCAGCGACAGGGACAGTTATGTCATGCTCGGCTCCTCTTCTTGGTTAACCTGCACTTAAGGGGAGGTCATGCCGAGCTGCAAATCTGGTAAACTGCTGTTTTATGTAAAGATCCCGAAGTTGTAATGTCAGGAGGTTGTTGTTTCCAATTGCTTTCCAAATCCATTGCTTGAAATGGCTTATAAACAGCTGAACAATGAGGAGGAGGAGAGGCTGGGTAGGGAGCCAAAGGAGATTATCCTTTCGAACGCATTGAAAAGACAAGGTTTGACTGAAAGGAAATTTCACTTCCTTCTAAATTCCGCCAAGTTGCTTCTTAAGCTTCGCCTTCAATTGCTTTGCAAGATACTTGTCGCTTTGGGGTGTTTGGTCCTAAAGTAAAACTGAGTACAGGAAGAAAAAAAGAAGACAGAAGAAAAACTAATGAGCTCACCATTTTGCCATTTCTTATAAATAACCTCAATATTTAAGCGGCTTTGTGGATGAAATGTCATTTGACTAATCTGGCCAGAACATTGTAGATTGACTCCCTCCATTAATTCAGTCTCAAGAGGCCCATTAAATATAACTCCATTAGATTGCCAACAGGAAATAACAGCTCCTTCTCTCCCATTTGCTTTAGTACCACTTGCGGGTTCTCTTTGTCTCCCCTCTTCCTTTTCAATCTCTTTGCTTTTAAATGAAACTAAAGAACTAGGGAGTTGTAGGGGCTTTCCCAGCTTGGAAACAAAACAAAATGTGATCCTTTAAATTGACTTCCAATGTACTATCAAGGGGAAAAGAGGCATTTGGGCAGTATATATATATATATATATATATATATATATATATATATATATTGTTGTTGTTCATTCGTTCAGTCGTCTCCGACTCTTCGTGACCTCATGGACCAGCCCACGCCAGAGCTCCCTGTCGGCCGTCACCACCCCCAGCTCCTTCCAGGTCAGTCCAGTCACTTCAAGGATGCCATCCATCCATCTTGCCCTTGGTCGGCCCCTCTTCCTTTTGCCTTCCACTTTCCCCAGCATAATTGTCTTCTCTAGGCTTTCCTGTCTCCTCATGATGTGGCCAAAGTACTTCAACTTTGTCTCTAGTATCCTTTCCCTCCAGTGAGCAGCCGGGCTTTATTTCCTGGAGGATGGACTGGTCTTCTCGCAGTCCAAGGCACTCTCAGAACTTTCCTCCAACACCACAGCTCAAAAGCATCGATCTTCCTTCGCTCAGCCTTCCCTAAGGTCCAGCTCTCACATCCGTAGGTTACTACAGGGAATACCATGGCTTTGACTAGGCGGATCTTTGTTGCCATTCTGATGTCTCCTACTCTTTACTATTTTATCGAGATTGGACATTGCTCTCCTCCCAAGAAGTAAGCGTCATCTGATTTCCTGGCTACAGTCTGCATCTGCAGTAATCTTTGCACCTAGAAATACAAAGTCTGTCACGGCCTCCACGGTTTCTCCCTCTATTTTCCAGTTGTCAATCATTCTTGTTGCCATAATCTTGGTTTTTTGACGTTTAGCTGCAACCCGGCTTTTGCGCTTTCTTCTTTCACCTTGATTAGAAGGCTCCTCAGCTCCTCCTCGCTTTCGGCCATCAGAGTGGTGTCATCTGCATATCTGAGGGTTGTTAATGTTTCTTCCAGCAATTTTCACCCCAGCTTTGCATTCATCCAGCCCGCACATCGCATGATGTGTTCTGCATACAAGTTAAAAAGGAATATATATATACAAGTTAAAAAGGAATATATATATACAAGTTAAAAAGGAATATATATATTCCTTGAGGACTGATGCATCTAAGTGGGGGGAAACTTGAGCCTTGGCATCTTGAGAAGTCAGCATGGCATGGTGGCTTGATAAGGTTCAAGTTGGAACCCTTTTTGGCCCAATAAATGTTGACGTGACCCAAGGTATATTGATATATAAAATAGGTATCAATAGTAAGCATTTACTGATAACAAATCAGCACTTGCAAGATTTGCTAAACAGACTGATTTTCCTATTTATGAAGCATCCTCGGCAGAGTTCATGGTAAACACTGCACAACAGATTCTTGTTAATGTCTAAAACAGCCACTAGGTGATGTTCAGAAACCTTTTACTGTTGCCTATTTTTTTCAAGACCCCAACATTTGGGTAAAGACCCACAGCTTAAGAAGCAATGATTGAAATGCTTGTAGCACAATGTAGTGGTAAAATGAATCATGCTCTTTGAAGCTTTAGCTGAAGGAAGACCTCCCTTTATGTCCCACCTTGGAGTTTAAGATCTTCTGGGAAGGCCCTGTTCTCGACCCCGCCTCTGTTGCAAACGTGCTTGGCGGGGACGAGAGACAGGACCTTCTCAGTGGTGGCCTGTGGAACTCGCTCCCCAGCGAAATTAGGTCATCTATATCCCTCCTTTCCTTCGGAAAGAATCATAGAATCAAAGAGTTGGAAGAGACCTCATGGGCCATCCAGTCCAACCCCCTGCCAAGAAGCAGGAATATTGCATTCAAATCACCCCTGACAGATGGCCATCCAGCCTCTGTTTAAAAGCTTCCAAAGAAGGAGCCTCCACCACACTCCGGGGCAGAGAATTCCACTGCTGAATGGCTCTCACAGTCAGGAAGTTCTTCCTCATGTTCAGATGGAATCTCCTTTCTTGTAGTTTGAAGCCATTGTTCTTCCTAGTCTCCAGGGAAGCAGAAAACAAGCTTGCTCCCTCCTCCCTGTGGCTTCCTCTCACATATTTATACATGGCTATCATATCTCCTCTCAGCCTTCTCTTCTTCAGGCTAAACATGCCCAGCTCCTTAAGCTGCTCCTCATATGGCTTGTTCTCCAGACCCTTGATCATTTTAGTCACCCTCCTCTGGACACATTCCAGCTTGTCAATATCTCTCTTGAATTGTGGTGCCCAGAATTGGACACAATATTCCAGGTGTGGTCTAACCAAAGCAGAATAGAGGGGTAGCATTACTTCCCTAGATCTAGACACTATGCTCCTATTGATGCAGGCCAAAATGCCATTGGCTTTTTTTGCCGCCACATCACATTGTTGGCTCATGTTTAACTTGTTGTCCACGAGGACTCCAAGATCTTTTTTCTTCAAAATTCATCTTAAAATGGTAGCTAGACAGGATGCTGACAATGATAATGTCAATGATGACAACACTATGGAAAATTGACTATGGACAAGTTTCTGATTGAGTCACTGGTCACAGAATTCGGTTTAGATAAGGCCAACCAGCCAGTAATATTTTAAAACAGATTTTAATTTGAATTGATTTAATGTTTTTACCTGTATGTAATTGTATTTTAATATGTTGTATGTGGGGGCATCGACTCGTTGCCGGCTGTAAGCCACCCTGAGTCCCCCTCTGGGGGTTAAGAAAGGCGGGGCACAAATAGTTGAAATGAATAAATAAATTAAAAACACTCCCTGAAAAGCAGTACTGTGCTTGGTTATTTCCTTGGCAAAAGTTAGTGTTGGTTGTCTGTTGACTTTCCTGCTCATCATCCCATCTTTCTGTCCCACCTGATGTAGGGCTAATATTCAGTTCTAACCAACAGGGGAATAGATTTCAATCACAGACCTAAGTTTGCAAGACCAAAGCAAGTCTGTAAATATAGGAACACTTGAAGGTGTCTCCTTCATAGAGTCACCCTAAGCCAAAGTCAACTTGATTCCAATAAATGACAACATTGTAGTAATAGACTCACTAGCAGTGAATGTGCTTAGGGTTTTCGTCAGAATGTAATAACTTCTGCCATGTTGACCACACTCTGATGGGTTTTTTGACCACATGTAATTTGGTTTTAATCTGTGAAATAGAGAAGTATATGGACAAGTTCTTCATGTTTGAACCCTGTAATCTCTGGGCTTGGGTAGTCCTAGTCCCAACACTGAAATCATTACATCTTGTCTTACATTAAAAATCAGAATTATTTTCCTTTTCACAGCTCTTGAGTTCTGATAGAACATTGGATGCTGTTATGCCTGAATGTCTTACGATGGCAAAAACTTGGTTTGGCTGATGTGGATCATTGAAGTAGGAACATGTTATCAGATTGGAGATTGTCCCTTGTGAACGAGGACAAGTGGAGCATGTGAGCCACATTCTAGTTAATGCCATTGTTCTATTGTAATGTAAAAACCCTTGGATAAAGGTTGGTGCCAACAACAAAAAGCCGAACTGCAAATGTGTGCTATCTCATCTTGCTGCAACCAGAAAGGCAGTGTGTGTTTTGTTTTCTGGAACAACATGAGGCAGTCATGAATAAGACAACTTACAACTGGACACCCTACATCATTCTGAAGATAGAAGTTCCATTTATACTTTTGTGGAAACTAACAAAAGTTTGTAGTTTACGTCTTTGCATTTTCATAGCTTTTAAAGTTATCACTTGGTGATAACACTGGGAATTACTTCCAACATTTTCTCCTTGATCACACAAACTATCACAAGCCTTGAAGTTCTCTATTATTTGGTAGTTTGATCAATCTTCCATAGATTCAGAGAAGGTGCCATGGGTGCTGTTCCTTGTAAGATACCAAAAAACAGTGTTTGTGGGGGGAAAGGTATGTCTAATAACTTCAGGATATTTTGGGGGGAAGATGGGAATTACATTAAATCCCTGCCACACGGGAGTTATCATCATAGACCAATGGTTCCGAACCTTGTTTTGACCAGGGACCACTCTCCAACATTAGTACCAAAAGGGTTACAAATCAGTTTTTGGTCAACTTTAGATTCAGTTTGGTTATTTGAGGTGCTGATTCAGAAAACTGCATTGGATAGACCACATCAGCTCTAGTTCTGATACAGAACATGCGCCATCCAGTAGTCGCCCTTCTGCTCGCTCACAGAAAACAATATTTAATAATCTAGAGCTGATGTGGTAGTAGGGTAGTCAGCCTCTCCCCTCCCAACATTCCCATTGCTTCAGAACTATAAGGAGGTTTTGAGAGACCAGTCACTCTTGTTGCTGCATGGTTTCGAGGCAACTGTGTAGTTATGGTGAAGCTGCGAACCATATTTTCATTCTTGCTGACCACTGGTGGTCCACAGACCACAGATTAGGAACCACCGTCATAGACTAAGCAGTGGACTGAAGGTGGGAAACATTCAACTAGCAATATTACTCGACTTAAGGGGTAGTCAGGGCGAGTGTAATAATATTCTATGACTTCAGTCTGATCCACATGGAAGGCATACTGTTTGCTTATTAACCACTGATACCACTGAAGGCCCCACTGAGCTCCATGGCTCTTATTTCTGAGCAGACATGTAAAGGACTGGATTCTTATAATGCTACAGTTACTTGTACAACTTACCCTTAAATGAAATTGGCTGCTTCTGCCCTCAAAGTGGTAGGGTTATTCCACAAAACAGAAGTAAGGCTTGTAGAGACTGCAAATACAAAGTGAGGCTTAGAAAGTCCCTATTAAAAATGGCAGCAGGTGCCAGGGTCTGCAATACAGATGAAGATGAAGGGCTGCCAGGCCCAGGATCTGACTCAGTAGCAAGCAGGGAACCACAGCTGCAGCCTGACACTGAGGAAGGTACCCCTGCAGTGCAGAACCAAATGCCTCAGGCAAGTGGGAGTCCTGAGTGGCAGAGTTAAGTATCCCAGAAAGACTGTAATTGAGGACTCATGCTATTCAGCTGCACAGATCCATCTGGCTGGCACAAAGAAGGGCCAACAGGTGAGAGCACTTGTGCTATGGGGCATAAAGAGTGGCAGTTTGGATTTGGTCTTTGCTGGGAGCAATGTTTAGAATCTGCTGCAGCTTGGAGCGCTGACTGATGACTTTGTGTACCTTATAGTCTTTTGGACCTTGGCTTTGGAACTTTGGATTATGCATAATCTTGGATGTTTTGGTGAGGACCTTTGGAATGGACTACTGACTACAACTTCTGAAATACCCCTGCATTGTTGTTGCTGTTTGAATCTGTATTAGCTTGGATTCTGGACTGGCTGATGACGAGAGTAGTGAGAGTAGTGTCCGGTGGCGCAATGGGTTAAACCCTTGTTCTGGCAGGACTAAAGAACGACAGATCAGAGGTTCAAATCTGGAGAGATTGTGAATGAGCTCCCTCTGTCAGCTCCAGCTCCCAAGGACATGAGAGAAGCCTCCCACACAAAGACGGTAAAACATCAAAACATTCAGGCATTCCCTGGACAACATTCTTGCAGATGGCCAATTCTCTCACACTAGAAGCAACTTGCAGTTTCTCAAGTTGTTCCTGACACAAAAAACAAACAAAACTATTTATATTGAGAGATGCTGTGCAGGGTTGCAACAGAAGGCAGCAATAGAGGAGGTAGTAAACCCTGGCTCACAAGGGCACCATATTCTTTGGCATCCCCTGCTTCTAGGAAGCCCGCCTCCTGCTCACTTTCGGTTTGTGCCTCAAAGTGGCTGGCATGTTCTCCAGAGACAGTGAACCCGAGAAGGTGTGGCCAGGGCTTGCTTCCACTGATGCATCCATGAAAATATTCTGGTATACGCAGAGGGACCTGGATCCAATATATAGGGCTCACTGTACTTGCCTTTAAAAATGCCTGGCTAATTTGGGGGACATTTTAAAAGGATGCAATGTTTATTTTCCTAAAAATTACCCAGACAATTAAATGTTACAGCTACATTAATTTAAAACAGTGTCATCAATGTGTTGACCAAAGTAACAAGCTTACTGCAGAACATGAGAAATCCTCAGGAGAACAAGGAATGTGGGAATAAAGTCAAATGGTAGATAGACCACGTACTTGGTGTAATTATACATACCTTGGCATTGTTTATGTGCCATTTTCAAGTTGCACAGATTTATAGAATTGCTGAAATACTATTCTGAGCATGGTTTTGTCCATAATCATGAAGCCCACATCACCTTTTGTAATTGAGCTTTAATACAATCTCCTGATCTCCTGCAAAACTACTTTTGAAACGGAGGGAGACCTCTTGATGTAAGGGAGCTTTATCTGGTGTAATGGAGTTGATGGTAAGCATATCTGCTCCATTTCCAACCAGAACATACTTCCTCATACTTCAGGCACCCTTTCACATCATGTGTATGCCAGCTTTGGCCTATATGTTGGAAAATGAAGGCCCAGAACATCACGTTTGAAGCTTTTGGGAAGTAGTTGAACTTTGCTGCCTTTCTGTTGTTCAACTTCGAATGCACTGTTTCCTTTCAAGGAGGGTGATGCGAGTAAAACACTCTAGTAATGTGGAATAATCAAGAATTGAAAACAGGTCTGTTCTTCCAGGGGACTGTAAGCAGTCAAAAGTAAACAGGAGAAGACGAGGCAGGACCAGGGCTGGAGAAAGCAAAAATGTTATCTTATGGAGATGAAGCAGTGCATACTTCTAATTTGCTGGTATTTCTTTAAGAACTGGACCATGCTATAGTTTCCCAGCTTCAGTCCCTTACACTTCCAGACAGGATGCGGAGGCGTGGACATTGGTGTCTACAGAGATTTCCAAGTCAAGGGCTGACAATACCAGGGCAGAAAAACCAAAGTAGCTTACTGGTATTCCAAAGGAGAAACCAGCCTATGCTCTGCTGCACAGAATGAAACAGGAACAAAGTTTCTTTTAATTAATAGGAACAAGAGATTATACACTGGGTTCTGGGAATAATTACTTTTGATATCTTTAAAAGGGAACCAGATTAATTCATAGGGGAAGAAGCCAGCAGTGCTTACTCTTCCAAGTTAGCGGTGAAGGATCTTGCTTTATCTAAGGCAAGTGTTTTGCATATCACAAAGAACATCAGATGGAGAGGATGGTGGGTCACTGGCTGATTTGATAACTGCATGCTCTGATTCAGTATGGATCTTTGACATTTTTATGTGACCCCAGGTATATAAAATAGGTTTAAAAAACAAACACACACTGATTACAAACCAGCATTTGCACATTTGCTAAACAGGCTGTTTTTTAAAGTAAAGTACAGCTAAAAGCATTTTCTGCAGAGTCCACTGTAAACACTGGATGTTGTTGTCAACAGATTTGTGTCAAAGGGGGAGGGGTTTGGTGGTGTTAAGATATATTTACCAAATTTTTCATAATCCCAATATTGAGCGAAGGGGACCCTATGGGGGTCCACACTTTACGAGAACTTGATGTAAAGCCACAAGATTTTACTTTAGTGTATCTTAGAAAAAGACATTAATGAGAAGGAAATATTTGGACAAGTAAAAGAAAGATGAAGACTGCAGTAAGAGCAATACACAGAACATACCACCTTCAGTATGACATCCTTTCAAATATTTAAACCTGATTTTCATCTCAACTTTTCAGCTTCTCTTCTCCAGACTAAACATGCCGAGCTCTCCAGGTTGTTCTTTATAGGCATTGGCTTCCACTTTTTTATCATTTTGAACACCATTCTTTAGACACATTCCAGCTTGTCAATATCCTTCTTGAATTGTGGTGCCCAGAACTGGTCAGTATTATTTCAGATGAGGTTTGGCCAAAGTAGAACACAGTGGGACTATATCATCTCTCGATCTCAACGCTATACAGGCAGTCCCCAAGTTAAGAATAAGATGACATAGCGTTCCACCTTATTTGCCCTTTATCCCCAATTTTTGCACTTGCACTTTATCTATCAGCACCTCCTCACAATGGATAGGCACTTGCACTTTATCGGTGCCTCCTCACAATGGATTGGCACTTGCACTTTATGTATCGGTGCCTCCTCACAATGGATTGTTATCAGCCCCCGTCCGAACCCAGAACTGTGTTGCTATCTCAGGCTACTGGTTGTCTGTTTGATGGTTGTTTTTATATTGTGTTATGCCGTTGTTTTATTTTGCTTGTTGATGTTTTTATGAATTTTAATGTGTTATTTTAACTATGTCGTTTGGGCTTGTCCCCATGTAAGCCGCCCCGAGTCCCTTTGGGGAGATGGAGGCGGGGTGCAAAAATAAAATTATTATTATTTGAAACACAAGATGAGTCCACAGCAATCATCATCATCACCACCATTATGGTTCTGTAGGTTTGTTCTGAAGTTGAATTTGTATATAAGTCAGAACAGGGACTGCCTGTACTCCTATTGATGCCGCCTAGAAGTGCACTTGCTTTTTTAGGTGCTGCATTACACTGTTGAATCATGTTCAGCTTGTAGTCTACTAACACTCCCAAATCCCTTTCACATGGACTGTTGTCAAGACAGTTATCACATATCCTATATTCTGTGCATTTCTTTTCTTCTGTTTGTGTGTAGTAGCTTACAATTCCCCCCACAGAAATACATTTTGTTAGTTTTGGACTAGCTCTGATTTGTTGAGGGAATTTTGGATTCTGATCCTAGCCCTCTGATGTATTAGCTATCTCTCCCAATTTGGTGTAATTTGTTAGAGAAGGTTGTAAAGCCGATTCATGTGAATCTCGTTGTGTTCCATTGTGCTTTCTCTTAGGCGGTTTTCACTAGAGAACTTTCTCGATCCTATTCTAGGTACTGCACTTTATCATGGCCCTCCTATCGGCTTACTATGACACTTTTTCAAAGGATATTCCTAGCCCTTGTTATTTGAATCTTGCACTTTCCAGTGGACCCATTTAGAAAGCTTTGCATTTATTTGAACCCAAACCCAGTGTTGACTTTATCTCAGCCATTGACTTATGATGATGTTTGTAACTGTTTTGTGTTTTTATTTGATTGATTTTATTGTCTTTTGTTTTTATCTGTATTTTGGACTTGTCCCCTTGTAAGCCACCCCAAGTCCTCTTGGGGAGATGGTGGCAGGGTATAAAAACAAAGTCGTTGTCGTCATCATGATCATCATCATCCCAGCCATGCAAGTTTGGTTTATGATAATAAGCCACCCATATGACATAGGAACTGCCATGCATTTTTGCTTTGAAGGGCTGGTATGTGTTCAGATTTCAAGTGCTTTTACACAAAGTAAAGGGGAAAGAAAAGAGTCTGCATGAAACACTGCTGCGGTTGATCAGCACAATGTTAAAAGCAATCTCATAGGAGAGCAGAGAAATTAGCTGTGACTTCTTAGTCCTTCAGAGATCCTTCTCCGTGTCCCTTTGTGTTGAAAGAGTATCTGCTTTCATTCAGCCCAAACATTTTCAGCATCACACTCTTCTGTTTACTTGGCTTAGCTGCACACACAACCGCTAAGCCCCTTTCAGGAATGGGCAAACTGGAAAGAGACTCCCCGCTCAAGGTTATTCTTAGCGTGAAAGAAACTAAAAGAGTTTGATGAAAAATCAATATTTCTTTGTCCACGACAATGAAACAGAATATCCTTTATTAACAGCTTCACAAAGTTACAGCAGAAGTAAATGAAACATTTTGAGAGTTAAAACCGATATCTGAAAAGCTATACATACTACAAACTCTGCAGTACAGCAGATCGCATAGAAAGGAAATCCAACTGAAATTTCATATCGCTGCTGGCTATTGTTTCCAAGGCACGCTGGTGAAGGAAGTATTTTTAGTCTGTCCATAGAGAAGTCCCTGTAAAACAGCAGAACAAAAAACACAGAGATGTATATATTCTTGGAACTAATAATTATTGGTGACTCTCAGGGGACTATCACGTTGCAGGTGGCAGAGAACAGCAATTAGAAATGTTTCCGATTTATGTGGGGAAGCCTACTGTAAATCCTTCTGGAGAAAAAGAATGGCTTTGCTGTTAAAACTACCATTTGATGTTTGCCATGGGAAAACAGTGCATTTTGAAAGGCAGGAAATTAGCTGTGGTAATACCTACATAGGACTATCTTTTTTCATTCGGAAACAGATTCAGCTTTGGCATGATCACGGAATTGTGGTGATACTGCTCATAGAATTTTGTGGCTATGTGGTATATCTTGTAGAATAACAAATCCATGGCTATCTGGGATGAGACTCATTGAGTCAGCCACCCATATTTGCTGGGTTTGGAAGCATAAGAGCACTGTCAGATTGGAAGAAAAAAAAAATCCATCTCTGTAGGAGTTTTTAGGCCCTTCAGGGAAACTCTTAAGATCAACTTCCACCAGAGACATGGAGTCCCAGTGGCACAATGAGTTAAACCCTCATGCCAGCTGGACTGCTGACCAAAAGGTTGACAGTTTGAATCTGGGGAGCGGGGTGAGCTCCTGTCTATCAATCTTTAGCTTCTCATGTGGGAACATGGGAGAAGCCTCCCACAGGATGGTAAAAACATCTGGGCAACGTCCTTGCAGACGGCCAATTCTCTCACATCAGAAGTGACTTGCAGTTTCTCAAGTCGCTCCTGACATGAAAAACAAAAACAAGAACAAAGATTTTCTCTATAGGAACTCCCACATACTTCAATGGTCACACTGGAGGACTTAAGAAAGATCATATTAATCAAGCCTATGAATAATCAAATCTGCAAATGTTAAACCTGCAAATGTGGAGGGTTGACTATATTGTTCATATACAAGTCATGGCAGAGCACATACTTTACACATAAGATTTATGGCTTCTCTAATTATGACCATTTGGGATTAAATTCTTGTTTGAAACTTTGGAGAGCTAAATTGTACTGATAATAGATCTATTGGGCCAATAGACTGACCTGGTTTTTGGCAGCTTCCTTTCTTCCTAACATGTCCAAAGACATGGCAGATGTCAAAGTCATTCTGCAAGGAGCAGGCCTTTATCAGCCACTTGCAGCAGTTAAAACAAACAGAAGGAAGAGAAGTTGTGTTGTCTTCCTCCTGGGCTATTTTTTTCACTTCTAGATAAGTCCCCTTTTTAAAAGTCAGGGAAGAATTAATTCCCCATCCACAGATTTCCTGCATAAATTGGTACCCTTCATTCCACCACATTATTCTCCTTCATGTGAAGATCTGACTGTTTGTAAATCATCCATCTATCTAATCCATCCATCTATCCAATGAAAAAGGTCAGCCATATCTTCAGATACCAGCTGAACTGAATCCTGAAACCTGATAAGCAGGTCTTATTGGAGTAATTAAACTTGTGTCTGGATTGTACCGCTTCAGACTGCAAATGAGGACACACTTGACTGAATGTTCTTCTATATCCCCAAAGCAAACAAAAAAGTCCTATTCATAGAAAGCTACCGGAAGGGAAGAAGGGCTTAGTTTTCTTTTTTGTGAAAATGGTTGTGTCTACAGCAGGGATAGAAGCCTACAACTCTCCAGAGGTTCTAAGTCTGTAACACTGGCCTATTGGCCAGGGCTTCTGAGAAATGCAGTACTGCTGCGAGATGCAGGATGTGATGTTGGAAGTCATGGAGCGGGGAAAGAGAGGTGGTGGGATTGGTGAAATAAAGTGTGTATTTTAAATGATGAAATTGGGAAAATTGGCTGTTTTTTATTTTATATATAACACAATAAATATGTTATACGAAAGAGAGAGAGATGCAGTTCAGCCATATGTGGAAGGCCAAATGACTCCTACCCCTAGTTCAGCAGATAATTCAGATAAAAATACAGTCCCACACAGAATGCTACCTCAATCAAATGTAGTGTGTAGAGGAAAGGATGGAGAAAATGCATTTTAAAAATAAGATATTTAAAATATCCAAGGAGAACCAGTGTAGCATAGTGGTTTGGGTGTTGGTCATGGACTATGGAAACCAGGGTGCAAATGACCACTTGGCTATGGAAGCCCACTGGGTGACCTTGGGAAAGTCGCATTTCAGAGGATGGCAAAAGCAAACCCCGTCTGATTAAATCTTGCCAAGAAAACTCTTGTTAATAGGATTGCCTTAGGATTGTCATGAGTAGGAACTCACTTGAAGGCACACCACCACAACATAAGGACAACACTTCTCTTAAATGATTCAAATGCTAACACAAAGGGATTTAAAAGTATATAAGCCCCAAAGGTAACACCTAAACAGAACTAATGACTGTACTGATACATTGAATTAATCTAAGTTTCTTTATGTAAAGAACTAAGTTGATTATTTATCAGATGCCAGTATTTATGGTTTACCTACTGAAATACAGGCTTTGTATTTAGCCTAATAATGACCCATTCTTACTCCTACTTAATTAGTCATATCCTTCTCTTTACACTGGGAACCTTGCGAATTTGAGTAAAAATTAATTTTAGAACTAGTAGCAAGTTGCTGTTGCACCATTTCAATCTAATTAATATACAGGAACATCTGGTAAACATGTTTATTGTTTCCAAGTTCTAATTTGAAGGTTTTAATTTTAAAATTTCTTGGAGTTTGTTTTTGAAATTTCTCTCTTGAAAAGCTGTGGAAAGCTGGGAGAAAAGAAACAACAGCACCTTAATCATAGTGTAGGGTTATGTGATTATGTCTAAATATCTTTGTCAGGTTCACCCATCTGCCAGGTAATCAAATTCAATGCTCTTTGGGTGCATTGGATTACAACCTCCTATTAAGCATGGCTGTGTGTGGAAGGGGGATTTTATACCTTCAACATAAAGGCTGACTTCATATCCAAATTTGTTTCTTACCAAGACATATATATATCTCTCTGTGTGTGTGTGTGTGTGTGTGTGTGTGTGTGTGCGCGCGCACACACACACACACACACTCACACACTAATGAGATGGTGGACTTTACAGTGGAGGTCCCAAAACAGTTTCCTTCCAGGTCCACCACCCTCAAAAGTTTACAGGAAGCCATGAAGACCCATTTGTTTCTAGTAGTCTTTCCTAGTCTTTGGGGCCATTGGCTTTACCAATAATTACCTCTGTTTTTACTGAATTGGTACAGTATGACCCCAATATCTAGAACAGTGATTCTCAACCTGTGGGTCCCCAGATGTTTTGAACTTCAATTCTCAGGAAACCTAAAACCTGGTAAACTGGCCGGGATTTTTGGGAGTTGTAGGCCAAAACACCTGGGGACCCATAGGGAGATATGTTCGATATGTCAAACAGTGAATAAAAGCCACAGTTTGAAGACCATTCTTATTAAACACAGATGACAATGTAAATTATGCTTTTTAATATACATTTTTTATTCTTGACACTAGACACTGTATACTGATCAGAAGATCAAGATAGTACAAGCTTTTGAAAGCAAGGCATATGACTACATTCTAGGGCTGGGCGGTTTCGTTCGTTAATTTCGTAATTCGTTATTAATTCGTATTTAAATTAGCTTACGATCCGATATTGAGCCATGCAGGAGCAATTAAAAATCGAAACAAATTTTTCAATTTATTTCGTAATTGTTTCGTAATTGTTTCAAAAAGGGTTGTTGTTTGTTTTATCAGTGATAAAAAATAAATTATCACACCAACAGTGAACAACAGAGGGAGAGGGAAGCTTCAGAAGTTTCCCCTGTCCCATTTGGAGGGTTTTTTTTTTGCATATTGCGCAATCGCGTCCGCCATTAACAAATCGATTCGTAATTGTTTCGTAATTTACAAAATTTCGTATATTTCGAACTTTTTTAAAGAAAAATTTCAGAATTCTTTTAAAAAAACGAAACGCAAAAACCCCCTAAAAACGAATCGAGTTTAGAAACAAATTTTTCCGTGGTTACCCAGCCCGACTACATTCCTTTCTAATGCAAAGAATCAGGGATAAATTAAGAGTGCTAGGCAAGGACTAAAGAAAGCTGGAATCCCAATCCTCACTGAACCTGAAAGTGTGTGTATATCATCAATCGTCCCTCTGAGAGAGGAATACAAATGTAAACAGCAATAATTTCATTGTATTATCAGATCTAGAAGGAAGCACACTACACCAGCAAAACCTCCAACTGTATTGCTGCTCTCTTATTGAAGAAAAAAATGGCACGATAATACTATCATTATATAGTTATAAAAGCCCTGATTTATTTCTGAAAGGCAGTGAGGTTATACATCATACCATGGTGCGTGGGAAAGTGAGCAGAGCACAGAGTATGCTGCAATTTCACAGGGGCATGACAAACCTACAGTGTAGCATATCAGGACTTAGGACCTTGGCTTTCTGAGTGTCTCAAAGTTTCTTTTTAAAATTAAGATCTTTGTTAGGAATGAAGAACTAACTAATGTCTCCTGGCTCCATACCGCCTACTTTTTGCAACCTATTTTCAGAGCCAGCAGTTGCACTGGTCTCAAAAAATCCTCTAGAGATTGATGGTCTGAAATGTTGAGCATCCCTGACAAGAGTGGCTGGAACTGCAGTACAATAACACCTGAAAGATTGAATGAGCCTCATCTGTTTGAAACTAAATTGACATGCCTAATGCATTCCAGATAGGCACCTCCTTTACTTTACAGATTCCACAAAGGAAAGAAATGTGCCCCACAAAAGAGATCATGTAACATTACACCTTCCTAAAATCCACAAAATTTTTAGTGTGTAGTTTTCCTTAAGTGCATGTGCACACTTGATTCAACGTTTTAGGCACAACTGTCATCATAAAGATGCATCCATAAATCACCAGGGATGCAAATGTTTATTATCCTGCTTCTCACAAGAAGTAACAAATAATTTCTTACATTTTCTCTGTACTGTACAGAATAATGGCAGTTTTCCAAAACTTCCATTTTTCTGCACTTTCTTACAGTAGAGAGAAAATTTAAAAAAACAATTTTGTGCAGAAAGCAGCATTTTCTGAACAGGAACAGTTTTTGCACATAAATATTCAAGCTATGAAGATTTCTTGCTGCACATCATCCTTCCTGTGAAGATTTCTGGTCATTTAGCAACCTTATTTTGTTTGAGAATTTGTAAATATTCTATTCATTCCTTTGTCTTGTTCATTAACCAAACAGTGCCTTCTGTATTTAATGCAATTTTATCCCACCCAGAATTGACTACCACTTATTAAGACCCATTGAATTCAACGTGCTTCCACTAGTTGGGATAAATACTGCATTTGGTTCTTCTCTGTTTGCTTTATTAATGCCACTCTTTGTCATGGCATTTTAAAACTTAAACTGGTCTACAGAGTGGATACAATTTCAAGTTAAAATTTCACATTCACTCATCTGCATGTTTTTGGTGGGTGGGAATGATAATCATAGGAACTCAACAAAGTGTAATACTTTTTGAGTATTGGAATGGGACTATGGGAGACCAGAATGTGAATCCCTGGTCAGCCACAAAACTCTCTCAACCTCAATGCCAATGAGAAACCTTCTCTGAATATATGAACTGTTCTCAACCTGTGCCCCACCCAGGTGTTTTGGCCAACAACTCCCAGAAATCCCAGCCAGTTTATCTGCTGTTAAGATTTCTGGGAGTTGAAGGCCAAAACATCTGAGGATCCACAAGTTGAGAACTTCTGGAATATATCTTGCCAAAGGAATGCTAGGAGAAAGCTGACTTGAGTGGGAGTCAACTTGAAGGCACACGGCAACAATGGTATCATATGCTAGGTCACAATTTAATCATCACTCCAAACAGCTACCCAAGGTTTCAAAAGTGTAACAGTAAAGATATAATTAAAAGATCTTCCAATTGCTCTGTTCTTCGTGCATTTTGCATTTCAATTCATGATCTTTCTGTCCAATGAGACAATGCATTGGGAGTTCTGTCTCTAGTATTATCATAACCATATATATCAACTTAAATTTTGTTCGGTTTTGGTGAGAGTAAATGCTGATACACTATATTCCCATTAATTTGATAGGAGTGCTCTAGCTGGAATTTACAATTAAATATAGCTTACTGTATTTTTATGGTATTATAGAAACTTCGGGTAAGTACCTACCAAAGCATCAACAGGAAACAGGCTTTAATCCTCTTGGTTTTCCATGGCATTCATTGTTTCCTGACAAAAGAAAATATTTCTTTGTATTAACTTAAAAAAACCTGCACTTCTAATAGCTACAATAAAACAAGCAGTTCATAATATCACCATAAAAAGACATCAAAGCAACAATCTTTAGAAAAGACATTTGTAAAGTTTTAAATTCTTAGTTACATTATTTGTCCATAAATTCTAGGATTACAAGTTACTAGTTATGAGATTTTACATTTGTTTAATAGGGAATAATTTGCTCCAATTAAACTGACCGAGCTATGGCTTTTTAGATGACTAAAACAAATTAATTTTTTTAATATGAAATTTTAGGTGGTGATCTTAAAGCTCCCTCTCCATCATCTAAAATAGAACTTGCTAATTGGTACTCTTCCCTGCTTTTATTGGTTATATTAAGATAAATTAAGTGAGATTAAAATCTTATTTGATTTATTTACCTTTGCAAATGAAGACCGTTTTAAGGGTTACACATCCTCTGCCTCTGACGAAAGCGACCTCAATTAGTCAAGTCAGAAAGTCTTTAAAAGCTTTGTGTTTATTGCTTCCAGCACTGAGCGAGGTTGTCATTAAGGTACCAAAATTCTCAAAAGAACAGAACGGAAAAAAAATAATCCAAAGTTGCACTAGTGAAGAAAGGCTCAACAAGATGAAAACTACGTCACAGGTGTTTGTCTCTTTTTAATGTTTTTGTTTGTTTCAGAAAATGTATTAGCTATTTTAAACCAAGACTTCGTTCTTTTTTAATGAAAAAAATGGCATACCAGAAGATCAAGAACATTTGGATTGAACTTTTTAAAAACAAGTCTTTAAGTCTATATTGTGTGTATGGGTGAAATATATATAAATATATATAATGAAATCGACTGTTGAGTTTATACCATTTTATTAAAAAAACAAAAAAAAATGTACAGTGTTTTAAGTAGGAAACATTTTATATTGATCATTGTTAAAATCACTCCCTCCCTGTTTTACTATTTATGCAGGTTTTTAAATAAATAAATGCATACTCTCACACACACTGATTTTTCTTTCAAAAGTTTATTTAGTATCAAGCAAGAGTAAACTCTGCTTAACACTACAGAACATTTCAAGACTCAAATTACAAAATACCACATTTGCATTTCTGATCTGCTTCCCTTTTTACGCATATTTGCAAGAGAAAGACTACCAAAATGGTGGAAAGGTAAAACTAGAAGAACTAAATTGTTGAAAAACCTTTAAAATAAAAGGTTACGCTTAGGTTAAAATCATGGATTAACATATTTAGTAAATCTAACTGCTTTTAACACTAGTTAATCAAAGGTTATTTTTTTCCTTTTTTTGTTTTGATCACCTATTTTTCCCCAAGTTTTTCTCCCCCGAAATACAATCTGGAAATAACAAAGCTTCTCCTTTCACATGTCTTCCTGTCCAGGTTTTTCATTCAGCAAAAAATAGATTAAGCTCAGTCCGTCCATTCAGATTAAGCACTTTTGATTTTAATAAAAAGGGATTGTTCATAGAAAAAAATTACTTTGAACAGTATACAGGACTGGTGGAGATTGGGTATTTCACAACATCAGACAGAATAATCAGTATCTGGCATATGGCTGTTCTCTGTAGGTTCCCTTTGCTGTCCTTGCTGGTGGCGCCTTGTGTCTTGAATTAGTCCATTCTTCTTGTCCTGAAACAAAGTAAGGGCATATATCATTAGGGCTTTCTTCCAATCTCTTTGTGGTATCTTTTTATCCTAGTTTTATTCTAGAGGAAGAGACTGGCAAATCATTCAAAATATAGAACGGATGTACCGCTATATTCCCCATGGGGAAGAAGACAGAGTGCAAATAATGCAAATAAATAAATAAATAAATAAGCATATTGTACTTGGCCCGTCACCAAGTTTGGGACCAAAATGCAAAGTACGACAAGAAAGTAAGGATAGATGCTTTGCACGAAGAATGATGCCGGTCTCTGCTTCACCATGAATAAAGTTGAAGCCAGACTCCCTCCTTCCAAATAGCTCATTTTAATGCTGAAGCATGGAATGATCAAAGCCACATCCAAATCCATGGAGATCAATTTAGCATGTTTCAAGGGGACAAAAGGAAGTTTTACTGTTTCGGTAATGTCGTGCAATCAGCTGCTTCCCCTCAAGGTGACTCGGAAACATTTAAGCCAATGACACAAGCCTGGTGGGACGATTTATAGCAACAAACCCAAGCAGAGGTCATCATTGCTTTAGGTAGGAGGCTGTTTTCTTTTTAAAAAATCCACCATGCTTCAAAAGAGGCCCCAGAAAATGGTTATCAGTTACGTTCCAGAAAAATGTTGCCGCATCAATTAGTGAGAAATTGTGAGTCACCTGCTCTGACAACAGGCAAGTTGTTGGGGAAAGTGGGTGTTTGCCTGTGTGGGGGGTCTGCCTTATGACAGATCGAAGTCTGAATCCCTCTGATCTCTCACCAAAGGTTTAGCTTTTATCCCTAAAGCAAAGGTGTCTCTTAACATGCTCTGTTTGTCTAATCCAGAACAGATTTCTTTAATTAAACTTGTGACCACTGCGTGTGTGTTTTATTAATCCTCATGATTCGAACATGGTTTCCACTCTGCCAAGTTATTCTTTATGAACAGCTATCCCTAATGTCCGCTTATGTCTCTGGACCTATCTAAAATACCTTTTATAACTTCTGTGCAATAACTAGTTGCTTGAAATTTTGTTCACGTGGCAAAGAGAAGCGAATTTTAAGCACTAAAAAAAGCCCTGTAGGGCAAGGTGGACACATTCAAGCGCTGCCTCAGTAAAGAACTTGGAATTAAGGTCTAATTCCAAGTTCTGTACTGTCAAATGTTATGGCACCGACTCATGTTGAAACATGGCAGCCTGGGATACTCATTCCACAATCAAGAAATATTTTGGATAAGCTTTTTTCCATGGCACCCCTCATGGGTGCTATTCTCTTTCCTACACCTCTGTGTGCTGACAATTCACTAATTTTGGTCTGTCCCTAATTCAAGATCTATTCCTCTTCCTTACTCTCTTGTGTTTTTCGTCCGTCCCCCCCCCCCCCCCATTCTCCCCTCGGAAATCAAACATAAACACCATCTTCTTGATTTCTTGATAACTTAAATTACTCACTGGAACACCTGAGCATGTGAGAGTCCAACAGTGGCAGACTAAAACCCAGATCCTCAACCAATGGCTGATAGCAAATGAGAGATTCCCTCCTGGGCAAACAGAAACTGAGTGACTTGGAAAGCGCTGAACAGACTGTGCTCTGGCATCAGGAAATGCAGAGCCAACCTTAAGAAATGGGGCTACAAAGTGGAGTCCATGACATGCGAGTGTGGAGGAGAGCAAACCACAGACCACCTATTACAATGCAGTCTGAACCCTGCCACATGCACAATGGAGGGCTTTCTTATAGCAACACCAGAGGCACTCCAAGTGGCCAGCTACTGGTCAAAGGACATTTAGTAGATTGCCAAGTTTTCAAAATTTGTGTGTTTTTTTTAAAAATACAATACAACTGTTCAGTTCGCTCCTGATACGATCAATAAATATACCATCTTCTTGGTCTCCTTCCTTTCCTTTCCTGTCTGTCATATGTTCTGCAGCTGATGGTACTTGGTGATGGAAGGGTTAATGTAAGTATTTGTTCTAAAGCGTTTAGTAATCTGTAAGTAAGAGCTAATGGGTGAAAGCAATTAAGGGTGGAGGTATGCAAGAAATAGGTTGCAGCTGGGTGTTTCTGGATATAAGGAGCGAGTCTTGGAAATGATCTTTGGGAGAAAAGTATTTGTCATATTTTGGTGGTGGATGCTGCTGGTTTTCCCCCAGGTCTCTGGTTTTTTGGTATCTTGACCTATCTTGTGAACTCTTAGAATCCTGGAACCTTGAATCTTTGGACTAGCTTTTGACTACGATATAGACTCTTGATCCCTGGACCTTGTTTATTGAATTCTTGGCGTTTGACCACTGGATTGGACCCTTTGACTACGGTATAGCTTTTGCTATCAGTTTTTGTTTATTCTATGGCTGAGTGCTATCTTAGTAAGTTATGTTTTAATTAAATTGTTTAACACAAACTGGGTGTTTGTTTGATTCACCTCTGCCGGAAATAACGGCAGAGCCCTGGTATCGTGACAGAATACTTTTCTCCTAAAGATCATTTCCAAGGCTCGTGCCTTATATCCAGAAACACCCAACTGCAATCTATCCCTTGCATACCTCCACCCTTAATTGCTTTCACCCATGAACTCTTACAGATTACTAAACCCTTTAGAACTAATACTTAGATTAACCCTTCCATCACCAAGCACCATCAACTGAAGAACATATGACACTGTCCAGATTTAGACGATAGACTTTCTGAGATGAACCGACCAATCTACCCATATACAGCCTTATAGTACTCTGTAATAGCTTCATGTATAAAGAAAATTAAGAAAATTAATCCTGGGAATATTGGATTACACTCTCCTGGGACATGTGTCACAACCAGCAAAATGGAATACTGAAAGAAATGCTAAAGCCAATGCTCTTCACTGGCAATATTCCACAGCAAACATGTCTCTGTAGAGAAGCAGAAGAGCAGAGGTAGGGAAAGGGTTACAGACTTGTTCATCTGACTTAAGTGGCACAGACCAGACTTTGTGCCACAACTGAACATGGCAAGTGCATATATCTATGAGTGATAATGTGACATGGCTCCACGAATAATACAATTATCAATTTGACACATGCTTGCTTGCCTGCCTGAACTCCAAACTGGGAGATCAGGGGGTTTCATCTCCCATCCCATCCCCACCCCAATTCAAATTTGATGAACTCATAGATATTTCCATGGTGTCATTAACTGCAGTGTTTATTTCCCGTTAGAAGCCAAATAAGAAGCCAGGCAAAACCTGCAACTCACTAAAATATATTCCATGCAGCACAGCTATATCATCTTCCCAACAATGGTTTAAAGCTATTTAAGATATTGAAAAACAACATTCTTTAGATCGGAATAAACCTGCTATTGTGGAGGGGAGACAAAACAGGCAAGTCACAGGTAGTAAAAGAGCATCTGGTCTGTAAACCATCAAATTGTAAGGAGATAAATGCAATTCTGATGGATCAAACTGAAGGCCTTTCCAGCACAGAGTTCTGTATCCTCATGCCTACAGCAAGACCATGACTAGGACACAACTGCATGAGTACTCTTTTGTTGTTTTCCCACTAACTGAAACTCAGGAATACTACTTCAGATTCTGGCAGCAATATATAGTCACAGGGGTGATCCCCAGAAATTTGCAAATAACTCTTTTGAAGGTCTTGTACTGCTGTTGTCATCAGACTGACATTAGGCACGGAATGCAAATGTTATCTGCTGTGTGACAAAGCCTTTCCATATATATTCCATATACCTTCTTTATCTTCTCCGCATCAGAAATAATTTAATTGATAGCTTCACTAGCAAAAACATCAGGTGTCATTATCAAATGGTAAAAGAATGGATTTTTGCTATTACCCAAGTGTATATCAGTACAGATTTTCATAGATTTAAACTGCAAAAGTAAAAGGCTACAAAAGTGTAAACCACCCCACTTTTTATATAAAAGAAAGCATTACAGTTACTTACTGTAAGAATCGTATGACTCGTCACCCAAGCCGTGGGAGTAATCGTAGTAATCGGTCCCACTGTTTGGAAAGAATAAACAGAAACCAGCTATAAAGAAGATACAGCTCAACGAGGAAAATTCTGAATGGCTCAGAAAAAAAAAATGTGGTAGCCATCAAAACTGCATTTATCAATTCACACAAAAATCAGTGCAAAATTATTACTGGAATGATCCATAAAGTACTTAGGCTGGGTTCTATTGTGCAATGAAATCCATCTATGCTTTCTCGAGGCAGTTTACATATCCTACAGAAACTGGGCATCTCTCACCCATAATATCAAAATCCAAAACTGTGAACATGGGTAGCTGAGATAGTGACACCTTGTCCTTTTGATGGCTCAATGTATAACAAACCAAGTTTCATGCACAAAATAATTTTAAAATATTTCAGAGAAAATGACCTTCAGGGTATGGGTATAAGGCAGGCATGGGCAAACGAAGGCTCGGGGGCTGGATGCAGTCCCATGGGTACTTATCTCAGGCCCTCCTCATTTTCCCAGTCCTCTCAGCATAAGGACATGGTGGCCCGCTGCATCCTTATGCAGAAAGGGCAGGTGAGGAAGGCTCGCAGCAGCTGAGAGCCCTCTGGAGCGCTCTTAGTCCCCCGCATGTCCTGCCCTCCTCCCTGCATAAGGGCAGTGCGAGTGCTCCCGTCCGTATGCTGAAAGGGCAGCCCGAGGAAGGCACGCAGTGGCTAAGAGCCCTCCAGACTGCTTCAAAGGGCAGCCTGAAGATTGGTGGAGGAGGATTGGGGCAGTTGCTGCATGTCTCATTTTCTTCCCGGTGTAAGGATGGGGTGAGAAGCCAGGAGGACAACCTGAGGATGACCACTTTGAGTCCCCCTAAGGGTGAGAAAGGCGGTATATAAATACTGTAAATAAATAAATAACTAAATGACCCAGGGCCTGCCCATGCCATGCCTGGTATACGGTATATATGAAACGTAAATGAATTTTGTGTTTAGCCTTGGGTCTCATTTCTGAGACATCTCTTTAAGAACATATATGCAAATATAAGAATTCCAAAATCTGAAAAAAAGATCCCAAATCCGAAACACTTCTGGTCCCAAGCATTCTGGGATTCTGGGTAAGGGATACTTAACTTGCATATTCATCTACCTGCATTTATATTTATATCAAATATCCCATGCAGAGCCCATGATGACATACCACAAGATGTAAAACAAAATCCAGCCAAAAGCAATTCAGTTAAAATATAAAAGAGCAATGAAAAATAATTAAATGAGCCATTATGGTATTTCTAAGCACCAAATTAAAACACTTAAAAACTTAACACAGAAAGGTGAACAAGTACAATAGACTTATTAAAAGACCCTCCCCACTGTGAACAATTTGTGGCCAAAAGCCTGCGTGAATAAGAAGATCTTGTTCTGTCAGCAGAAGGAGAGCAGGAGAGATCAGCCAAGACCCCACAGAAGGTAATTCTAGAGCCAAAGAGCAGCTCTTAAGAACCTCCTCTCTGAACTCCTCACCAAACGTGCCTATGAGGAGAAAGTCTTCCTCCTGAAATCTCCAAACTCGGGCAGGCTCATATGGGGAGATTAATGAGGAATAATAACACTTTATACGCACCCTCGTCTTGTTGCTGAACACTACCTTCATTTAATCTGTTTATCATCTTCACTCCAATAATTTTAGTTAAATTTTAAAGAGATTTTAAGGAATTATGTTGTAATTGTGTGGATTGCATTATGTCTTGTTTATTTAAGTTGCTTTCGAATTTTTATTGAGTGTGTTTATGATTTGTTATCTTTGGCACTGAGTGTTTGACACTATGTTTTATTTTGTTGTTAGCCACCTTGAGTCCCTTCGGGGAGATAGGGCGGGTTATAAATAAAATATCATCATCATCATCATTCCATTGTGCATGCTATCCCACATTCATTAATCGTCTATAAAAAGAGGGAATAAGACTAGAGAACATGCCTTGGACGTAAAACTCCCTATACTCAATCTTTGGTATCTCCAGTGATCAATGGGTGTTAAGTAAATGGTTGAGGAAAAATTTATCCTAAAGAGGTATTTCCAATTGGAATAGGCAATCCCAGGCTTATTGGATCAACAAGCTGGTTTGGTACATACACCTAATATTGGTCAAAAAAAAGGATACCATTTTCAATTACTCATATCTAGAGAATCTGATGAGAAACATGTTTTGAAATACGTTCTTGATTTCTTTCTCCTGCTCACTGATAAAGCGACTGCTTAAACAGATGCAGCAGATATCAGATATCTGCTGTAGGATCTCTTGTAGATATCAAAATATGTTGATGTTCAAGTGACATTCTATACAATGGCAAATCAAGGTTTGCCTCTGGCATTTTAAAAAAAGCAATATATATTTTGACGCCATGGATACAGAAGCTATACATGATGATGATGATTTTTATTTCTTACCCACCACTCCCCGTGGTTCCAGGCGGGTCACAGCACAGTAAAACAAACAAACCACGAATACTGTAAAAATTCACACATATGGTGAACCAACTTGAATCCATCTCAGGACTTCATGTTCTTGCCACCAAACACCAGAGTTTATCTACAGTTTAATGTGAATTCTGCAATCCACAAGAAAAAGCATGGTGGGATTTCCACTATGTAGTTTGTTTGCTATTACAGAACGCTAGAACCTCTGCCCAACAAATCTTTTTCAGGTACAGCTTAATCTGTGTCAAACTGCTTATACATTGCACAAGATCATGTTTTAAGACAAATATTTTTTTAAAAGTTTATAGACAAAAGACTATAAAAGGCTTTGCGGTCAGTTTGCACATGAAATGCAGATAAGATGGCTAATGGAGAACAAGCTGGTTTCGAGAGAACCTTGTGCACCTGATTGTTTCAGTGAGGAATCTCAAACTGATTGTTTGAATGAGGAACTTCAAAGCTGTTTCCTGGAACATAGTCTGAAAAGAAAATGTTCTTTTACATGATTGGAATCACTAGGCCACAATCCCCACAGAGAACAGCATCATTACTGGGCAGCAAAAGTTCTGCAAGAGTGCACAGACACACAGGCAGACTTCTGACATTTCGTCAGAGCATTTCAAACTGACATTTGCCATCATTCCCTATACTATCTGATTACTTATTGTAGGACTCATCAAGTCGAGAAGCCTAGAGCAGCTGAGCCCCTCATTCCCCTACCTGTCAATCTTGTCAGAATTACTTTGTCTGGGCTGCATTTTATAAACTTAAGTGCCAGTTAAACTAAAAATGACTTGCCTTTCATGGCATGTAAACAGCAAAACCAATAATGCTTGGGAAGGAGGGAAAATCACTTATTTATATTGAAGGTATGGGGAGGGGGGAGCCCTCCTCAAAGGTTATTAGCTGACAGAGCCTTCAGCACCGATAATCACATCAAAAAGTTATAACATGGGATGATTGAAGCTGTTTGCTAGGATGAAGACTGTGTTTTCTGTTCACCCTCCTCTGCTCAAGCAGTGGGGTAATTGAACAGTGCTCTTGCATCTCTTCCTTGTCAGGATCACTGAAATAGACTTGACTGCCTATTACATATGAAACTTTTACAGAAAATAACCATAAAAACAGGGAATAATATATACAAGATGGCTGTGTGGATCAACAGTGACAACCTAGCCTAGGAGCCTGGGCCACTGCTTCATCAAGATGCAGGGCCAAAACCAAAAAAAAATATATCTATATCTATATTTCTCAATCCTCAAATCTCCCATTATTTCCCTGTTTTAAGAAAGTTATGTTTTAAAGATGGCATCTGTCATGGGAGAAAAGATACTGCATCACATTCAAAGGTATTCTGTTTGCTAGCTCTAACAATTGTATATGCTTTATAAATGAATAACTTTTTTTTTTTTTACAAAAAACAGCTGTCTGTCTAAAGGGAAAGTTGTTCTTTACTCATATTCAGAACCTTTATTTGGAGACCTGCATGAGCTTGAAAGCATAGACTGATGTGTCAACAAGTGGCTGCAGTCTCCAGTGGAGTGGAAAATTCATTCCAGGTTATACTCCAAACTTGAAAGGAGCCTTGCAAAATGCCAAACTATTTCCCAGAACAGGTCTAGTGCCTTGCAGAAATTCTTTAAAGGCCAAGCTAAATCCTGGGAAGGATTCACTGCTTCCACTAACACAGGCAGTACTTATCAGCCTAAGGAAAAGTGATATATATTACCAATTTGGAGAGTAAGGTAAAGTGTACAGTGGGAAAAAGACACAACTTGACATTAAAATGGTGCCTCCAGCCCAGAGTTTGAAAAGTCATGTGCTGGAACTCCCAGAATCCCCCATCCAGAATGACAACTTACAATGGGAACAGCAGGATTCTGGGAGTTACTGCCCTGAAAGGTAACTGTCCCAACTGTTGTCACAATCATGTCACCAGCTCCTCTTATGTGATAATCAACTTTATCCTGGGAGAAGGAACCTATTCCAACTATTCTTCCTTGGAAAATACAATGAGCTCTTGCTATAATGCAAGCCAGAGGGATTCTTTGATAGATGGAAGAATAAGAGTGTGCATTCAGTTCCATCAACAAAACCCAGCATCCCCTTGCAGTCCCAGGGGAGGACAGATGAAAAAGAGAAGCCAGGAGAAGCAAAAAAGGAGGAATTATATTCAGAAGAGAAAAAGTAAAAGAGGCAGGAAGCAACATGAAACATTGCAGCTTGTATCAGACATGGAAACCCGAGTTTTATCTCCCTCACTTTTTGGAAGCCCACAACTGCCTCCCTCTTTTGAAGGCAGGAAGAAAAAGGGGGTTCTTGGGAAAGGTCCTACTCTCCCCAAGAAGAAAGACTAAAGAAGGGAAAAGTGCAGCCAGTTTCAGTCCTGTACTTCTTGAGATCCACCAAACTGCACAAATCTTAACAATCACATATTGTAATTTACCAAGTACTACCATAATCTCAGATGCCCTAAACAACTGGACACCAATAAAATACTGTTGTACATCAAGTGAGTCACCCATCCCAAAGCTCTCCTAGATTGCCACCAACAGTCTTTGTTTCACAACAGAATGAATTCCATTAAAACTCCCGAGAAACAAGCTATCCAAAATCAATGAGATTTCATTTGTGTTCTCCATATGCTGCCCCTTCCAACAATTTGCCTAATACAGCTCACAAATCAAAGTAAAACCACAGCAAAAACAAAGCTACCCCAAAGAAAGCATCTTTGAAGGCAAATAATCAGTCAATTCTATTCATGAGCAGTTAAAAGGAATAAACTCTGGAGAGAGGGGAAAAGGTAACAATATTGAACAGCTATTGCCAACTGTAGAAAGATTATAAGTCCCACCCAATGTACTATTCTACAACTCGAGGTCAGCAAATACTGGCAACAACTTGGAATACCTGAATACAGAGGATAAAGAATGCCAATTCTTCCAAAGAGAAAACCAGTAAGTACAACTACTCAGAATGAATGACAAAAAGGAAAGAAGCAGGACATTCAGTACTCTATGGCCAAGAAATCATACTATTCAGAATATATCAAACAAGGAAAATGTGATCTTGGAGGATCATAAATAAAGGTAAAGGCTTTCCCCTGACATTAAGTCTAGTCGTGTCCAACTCTGGAGGTTGGTGCTCATCTCCATTTCTAAGTTGAAGAACCAGCGTTGTCCGTAGATGCCTCCTAGGTCATGGGGCCAGCATGATTACATGGAGCGTAGAAGTGGTAGCTATTGATCTACTCACATTTGCATGTTTTCTAACTGCTAGTTTACCAAAGCTGGGGCTAACAGCGGAAGCTCACCCCGATCCCTGCATTCGAACCGCCAACCTTTCGGCCAGCAAGTTCAGAAGCTCAGCGGTTTAACCTGCTCGGCCACCGGGGGTTCCAGTGGAGGATCACAGATTGCTATAATCTAGTCACTGAGAAATGGACATTGTGCTCAAGATATAGGTGCTAATATAGGAGCCCCGGGGGAGCTTGGTACTGTATTAACTAGCACATGAGAAAAGTTCCTTGGTCAACTGTTTGAGCCACTCCAAAGCCATTGATGTGGTAGCTGTTTGACCTTTGCAAAGGCCTCCATGTGATTCTTGGCTTGGATAACTTGTGTAGAACAACTAGGATGCTCAAGATAAAATCTTTAGTGCTCCAGATGAATAAAGCCCCAGGTTCAAAGCGTCCAGTCAAACAGAAAGAGAACTGCCTAATCATGTTAAATCAAAGGCCATGGAGAGATAAAACTAGGCAAAATGCTGGGCGGGCTTGGCTGCCCAATGGAATTCTGTGAAACTCAAAAGCCTGCATTTCCTTATTCATCCCAAGGGTCTTTTCACACATTATGCAGCTGCAAATTTAGGGAAGTCACAACCAATCTTGGCTCCCTAACGAGTATGTTTGTGTATGATTAATATATCTGTAAAGACAAGACTGTCTTATTTATTTATATTTTACTTTTTCTAATACATACTTTGAGCCATCTTACTCAAGTATCTTAAATAAAAATGACATGTAAACCAATCTAAGGTATTCATATTTAAGACACACATTACCCATTGGGATTAAGTTTCAAACTGCCATCTAATCAACAGCACAGAAATTCATATACTTCTTTTCTTACCAGAAGTTCAACTAAGTCTTCGTTTCTAACAAGAGGTATAAAGCAATATATTGTCCCACCCAAGGCTGTTTTCACACCTGCAATGGAAGGCTTTGCTGCTATCATTGGCATTTGTCACACTACTCAACATACTAAACTGGCAGAAAAATTGACAGTGTTGGTCCTACTGCCAAGAAAGCTTGAAGGCTAAAAATTGATGGTGGTGCAAGAAACAAAACAAAAGAAGCCCCCCTGATCTCCCTTCCTGGAAAGGAAGAAGAAGCTGTGTTTAGTGGAGTCCTGTAATAAAAACCAACCAACCAACTAACCAACTCTCTGATTTTCAGTAGAAACTGCTCTGCTTAGAACAGTGGTTCTCAACCTGTGGGTCCCAAGATGTTTTGGCCTTCAACTCCCAGAAATCCTAACAGCTGGGAAACTGGCAGGGATTTCTGGGGGTTGTAGGTCAAAATACCTGGGGCCCCACAGGTTAAGAACCAATGACTTAGAACTATTGGTTCTCCCAAAAGCTATGATCATGATCTCAAGTAGGATAACACAGCTAGGCAAGCACACTGAATTTCTCTTCTCCTCCTCTCTGAGAATAGTATTCCATGTCCTTCTTCTTGATCCTGTTATGAAACACTGTTAGATCTACACTGGATAATCCTTTAGATTATCCATCTTAAATCTTCTTATTTTAGCGTGGTGCCAAATATACTTAGGATATATCTAGTACAAGGAAGTGGACTTAAATACACTGTCCAGTGTGTCAGTCACACTTGGAGGCAGAATGGTAGCAATGAACTAAGAAAACAAGCAACCCCTTTTATTACCTATGTTTAAGAACGAAATGTGCTGAGTGCAAATTGTGAAGTTTTAAGGAAAGTAAAACTACATGTTGATAGCTTTACATGCCTTTCTTTTAAAAAAAATAATTTAGACAAAGAAAACTACAAACTTTGCTTTCTGGGTAGGTGAGATCCAAACGCCTGAATAATCAGTGATGTTTTTTTTGGGGAAAGCAATGGAAAAAGGAGATACATGAGACTGTGAGCTAGAGGTGATGTAGAGAAAAATATGCACAGAAGAATCTTATACAAACTTCTCCTATGTCGAAGGTCTCCCCCATTTATCTCATCCTACTGTGAGGGAACCGGGTTTCATCTACAGAAAGAAAGAGTGACGATGTCTTGTCTGACAGCTAAATGAGTTTACACAGTACTTTTTGTACATTTGTGTATCCACAGTGCTTTGTATACGGGCAGTCCCTAAGTTATGAACAAGATAGGTGCTGTAGGTTTGTGTAACTCCAGTCTATAGATGCATGCATACAGCTTTGTATAACATAGGGAAGGATTAACACCCTGTGATGTTTGTTTTTCTGTCTGTGCCCCTGTTCGGAATATTTCGCCTAACTTTCTGTCCCGGTGATAATTGGATTTTGAAAAAAAATTGGCCTGTTGTGGAGATCAGGATTGGTGCTAAAGCATCAGTAGAAACCTCCTTTCCTTATGATAACTTTTTCAGGAGTGAATTTCCCATCCTAGAGGTAGATTTCTCTCACTTCTTGTTGTCTCATCTCCATTCTTAACTATGAGTAATTTGTAAGGCAGATGTTTGTAACTCGGGGACTGCCTGTAGACAGGTTATGATTCTACGATGAGACGGAGCGGATTATTTAGTGTAATTATATTATTGTGTATTAGTGATATGTTGATTTTTCGTTATTGCTTTATTGTAAATTGTCTTCTATATGTTGTACACCGCCGTGAGTCGCCCTAGGGCTGAGAAAGGCGGTCAACAAATGCAGCAAATAAATAAATAAATAAATAAATAAATAGACCCATTTATACAGTGTCTCTTGAATTCCTTCAGATTTCCCTGTACCAAAATTTCCATGTCCTTTCAAGCTGGCCCTGTCTCAACAATATCATGTCATGAGGTTTTCTTGGGCAGATTTCTCCAGAAAAGATTTGTCATTGTGTTTCTTAAAGATCACCCAGTGTGTTTCCTAGGATTCAAACTTAGGTCTCCGAGTCCAACGCAAACTCAATATCATGCTGGATTCTTATTTGTTTTTTGATGTAAGGAACAAGCATGTAAGGCAGGTTAATATCATTATTCACAGAATACATTGATAATGCTGCTTGAGATTGAACATATTAACACTGTCTTGCAAAAGGCCTCCACAGAACTGATGCAAGTATTTTCCTCAAAAAATCCACTACCACTTTTTTTCATAGAGAATTCCTTTGTATCCCAACCATCAGTCATTATGGGAGAGAATGTCTACACATTTCTCAAAATGTTCCTCAACAAAAGGGCTAGAACTGACTTTTAAAGAAGTAAAACTTCCATTCTCAACATTACATTCTGCAAAAGATAAAAATCCTTCAAGTCTTTCCTGCCCATTTTAAAAAGTCATTTTTCTTCAGTGCTATTTTATCAGTATGCACGAAGTTTCCAAGTGAGCAGAACAACTTAATGTAAAGAAAACATGTCTGACTTATAAACAGCAGCCTTGGAGCATCAGAAAGAGTTTAGATCTTAAGCATTTCTTCCTTGCACTCCTAGCAAGGACAACTGGAAACTTGTCATGTGTCCCCTGAGTCTTCTGTGATCGCAAAAGCAAAGTACTTGCTAGAAATCCAAGCACTGTTTGTGACTAAAACTGAACAAGCCTTTCCGATCCTTCTCTATCCACAGGGCAGCATCTGCTGTGTGGAGCTGAGAAAGTCAAAATGCGTATTTTATTTTTTAATATAACACTGCTTTATTAGGAACAGACATGTTTTCAAAGGACAGAGAAGGCAGATGGTTCATTAAGGCTGGCTCTTCTCTCTCTTACTTGTTTTTCTAGTAAAAGGCAACCAGTAATTTATTGCCAAGCCTAGATTTAAAAGGCACATGTACACTTTTACTCATAAAAATGTCAAAAACATTCATGAAATTTTGTCAGACACAAAATGACGAAATTCTAAGTTTATATGATGCCATCAACTTAGCATTTCATTACCATCATTTCCTGGGATACAGGATAATCCAATTACACAATGGAAGCTATTTTAATGTTAGGTATACTTTTATTCTTGATATTTATAGATCAACAATGGAGACGTAGCAGCTCTTTGAGCATTTTTACAATAAGCTCAAAAAGTTGAAAAAACCTTAAAAAATTACAAAGATCAGTTGATGGATCCCTGAATTTGACAAGTTCAAGTTCCATCAGATCAATTCACAAACCTATAACTTGCTTTTGTGCCTCTGGATTCCATGAACTATAGCAAGAGGAGTAATCTCTTCCCAAATACTAAGAGAGCTGTCCTTGCTTGAGGTGAGTGTAATCTGTACTACATGCAGCAAAATTAAATATCTTTCCTGTGTGCTGGACTAAATAAGAAAAAAAATGCAAAACAATTGTCTGGAAAAAGGTGCACATACAACCAATATTTAAAATATTGCTCTTTGCTATACTGGCAACCCATGAGGGAATAGCTTTTATAGCATCAAGAAAAACAGAAAATCCACATCAAATACTTATACTCAGACAGGTATCTTTAAACTTGTTCAGGTACTCAAGATAGTGTTAACCAGAATTTGTGAGGAGAGGGAGCAGGTAAGTCCCCTTGTCTCCATTGTTGATCTCTTCATGTGGAGAATGGTAAGCTGAAAGCATGAGGTTCTCCATATGATTCAGAGTTCACAAACCATGTGGGATCTGAAAACACAGAGGACAATTAACTCTTCAGTCTATTGCTTTCTATACGAACAGAAGCGCACAGGACTAGCATTTTCCTCATATATTTGTTACTCCTTTCTTGAACACATTCAAGTCATGCTTGCATACCTAGAATATAATGCTTGGGATAACACATTCCTCATGCTATCTTTTTGTGGCATGTTTGGAAGGTATGAGGAACACTACCTTAATGATTTATCAAATTCTGTTTTGACTACAATACCTACAGCGAGTGTCTAGGTGTATTTTCTCAATTTCAAACTCATTACTTCCCACTGTACAGACGTTTTTGGAAGGCACTTAGCTTAGCCTAATGTCACCTGATACCATCTCTGAAGCAACAGGGAAGCATGAAGTGCAGCCAACCTGTTTCACCTCTCCTTTTGTTTTTATATCATCCAAAAAGGCTCTTGCATGGTGATGGCAAAGTGCATGAAAGAAGGAAGTATGGATTATCATCCCCTCCTCTCAGATGCAGTAGTAGTACCTGGAATGGCTAATGTTTCAGCAATTTGCTTTATGTGTGGCATTACTGACCTACTTATCTGAAATGTATTGAAAAGCCAACATCACGACTGAATTAATTATATAAGGCTGCCAGGCTAAGCACATGTGGCCAAGAGCCATGGAAGAGCCAGGCATGTGGTGCTGGCATGAAATAATGCCCCTAGTCATGAACAGTAAGTCACTCTATCACACAGATCCGGGAACAGGTACTGCCATAGGGCAAACGGTTTTGCTTTCCCACATGGAATTGAGCCCCAAGTCTTCATTTTAGATACCAGAGTCCTACAGGGAATTCATGGGACTTTAACTACAGGCAAGACTGCAGAATTAGTGCTCAGAAATAGTACTTATTTAGGTATGCCCTGAAGACATTCAGCTGACTTACATATAATTCAGCGCTCTGGATGCACTGTGCTGGCAATTAAATTTTAGTAGAACTTTTAAATCTTGACAGTATTACTTCTAAACATCTGCCTCCAATGAATATCTCCAAACTTAAATTTTCTAATTAAATGCACACACACACACACACACAAAGCAAGGGAGATTTGTACAATTTGCCTTGGCAGTAGAGGAGCACCAGTCGGCTGATGATTGATAACTGCAGGGTAGTACACCACGGCTTTGGTGCTCTCAGCCTCTCAAATAAGTACTATGGCTTTCACATGTGAAATAATTTTCCTGCAATATGCTTGTTTTGCTTTAGCCTACTGTCATTCTTTAATGATCTTGGGTGCTTAATTTAGTTCTCAAGTGTATGAGCCACTGCAGTTCCTGAATCTCCCTAGAATTACAGCATTTGCTTATATGCAAATTTTCAGGAGAAAAAAATCTACACATATTTCTATGTAGCTTTGTGACTGCAAAGAAATTAATAATGCTTCATATCATTTGCAGCTAAGGGAAGGGATTGAATCGTAACATAACAAAAATCTGCAGCAAGAGAAAAATAGAAGTACAATACATCTGAAACCATAATAATTTTTGTATGATTCTTCTTAAGAAATAAGAACTTAAAAGCCATGCAGGTTCAACTCAAAGGTTTTTATGTCCAGCATGCAGTTCACACACAATCCAACAAGCTATCAAAGGAAATCCACAAACAGGACATGTTAGCAATTCCAACCTCCCACTCAGGTTCCCACAGCAATGGGTATTAAAAGTCACCCCATTACTGATTTGCTGCTATGAACTTTCAAGTCAATTCTGAATTACTCTACTGGAGTTAAATATCCATTATGATTAGTAGCCACAATTCTCCCAATTATCTTTTATAACTATTCACTATTGTGTCATCTGTTAACAGATTTTAAAACTTAATCATGTGTTCAGAGAAAAGCAAACAAAATGGTCAAAGATCTGGAATCCAAGCTCTATGAGGAGCAGCTTGGGAGCTGGGTACTTTAGATTGGAAAAGAGAAGGTAAAGACAGCCAAGTTTCAATACTTGAAAAGATGTCACTATGAGGAGGGGAAAGGCTTGTTTTCTTCTGCTCTGGAGACTAGGTTGCAATGGAGCCTTGGATTCACATTAAAGGAAAAGAGATTCCATCTAAATATTAGAAAGGACTTCTTGATAAGAGCAATAGCTGAATACACTTCCTCAAAGTATGATGGAGACTCCTTCTCTGGAGGTTCTTAAACAGAATATGAACCTGCTGTGAATGTTTAATTGTGTGTTCCTGCATGACATGAGGTTGGACTAGATGGGTCTCATGTTCTTTTCCAACTCTCTGATTGTATGAATTTAAAATTTTCTTTTCCTTTTAATAGCTCCAATTCCTCCAGTATCCAGTTTCAGTGGATAACCCTATTATTGTAAGATGCAATGTTCTTCCTATTCATTTTTTCTCAAAACACTTAATTTTAGTAAACATGATCAAGTCTTCCAGTACTCAAATACTAAACAATGAGTAGCTTCAGCCCCTCAAGACACCTATGTGACCTTGTCTGCATTTTTTAAGCACTGCAATGATTTTTCCATTGTGGTATTTCTTGTATCGTCACAGCATAGATTGGTTTAAGTCAGCCAGTACAATACCAGTAGTTTTATTTTAATTCAATTTCTGATTATGACATGGAATTCACTTAAAAATAACCAGCCACCACCCATTTTGTCGACATTTTCACCAATCTACACAAGTTCACTGATCTACTATAAGCCCATGTCCAAACCGAAGCCCATGGTTTTTCTGTCAGATATGGCCAGCTAAGGATCATGGGTGTTCATATTAGACCAGGAGATATATTTCGGCCATGAATGCCTTTGATAACACAGATAGACAAATTTGGCCAAAATACATATTCCTTTGTACTTGCTTACACTAACTCTTATGTGACATTTTAAATAGCAATCATCCTTAAAGCTAGGTCTATTATGCTTAAGTGCCAATACTAGTCATACCATGATCTTTCCAAAACCAGATGTCTATGCCTGCAGATGAATATCACAAACCATGTGTTAGGAAACTTCAACTTCCAAATGACTGAGGCCACCAAATATACAAAACCTGACTTGTTCAAAAGTAGTTCTGAAATGTATACAGGATTGAGAAATTAGTGTGTGGAAGCACAGACTTGCTATGTTATAATTGAACCAAACAGCTAATCCCTTTTTAAGTCACTCTGCTTAAAACTCCTTTCTTCGAAAGGCATATAACCTTAAACAAAGTGACCAATTTAAAATCAATTCTACAAAATACCTTTAGAATCTTCTGTCAGATTGAACCAGGAGATTGGAAACAGACAGGGTAAAAGCCAGAAAAAGGAAATCTCCACATGGTGTGGAGCAAAAAACTCACTACTCCCCCTCCCCTTCCCCCTGCAACCTTGTCACATAATCCAAATTTTAGTAACAAACCTCATTCTTTGCCATGTTAACTCTCGGAAGCATCTGTCACTGCTATGAATGGTTGATCATAAGTACCTCAGTAGTCATCTCAGTGCTATTAAGCAGATGGCAGTGCTAAATCCAAATGATGTAGTACATCTCCCTGGTGGACTTTGTTTCCATACTCCACCATTATTCTACAATTCCTCTGTGATAAATCTTATCTATTCTAGAGAACATTAAATAGAGAGTCAACATCGACAATTGATTTATTAGCAACAGTTTGCATTTTGCTTCTGTTATATTCTTTGTAAACACTTGCGTGGACGACACCAAGCCCTCAAGGAACAGAGACCATTGGCTCAATTTTGTGCAACGCATTTTTTTTTTTAAAAAAAGATTCTACATTTCAGTGTGATATGTCTTTACAAAATGTGTCTAATCTGCCACTTGCAAAAGTTAAAACGTGCCTCTTTTCACTGAGGATCTAATCAGATGTTGCTTTCCCCCGCTTTTAAAAAGAAAAATGCAATTGCTCTAGTGTTGACACTCGACTAGAACTGTTGACTCTGAACGACAGGCTGGAGAACTGAATTCCTGCGACTTGAAATCTGAATAAGATTAGTGGGTGGCAATTCAAGGAGAATTATAATGTAATTCTGCAGTGTTCCATAAATATCCTAAGGACAGCAGTTAAGCAAATGCATAAAGGCATTCTCAGTGCAAAAAAAACAACACAGGAGCAGACGCATGGAAGCTAGCATTTATGGAGTATTTAAACTTCAGAAAATCAAAGTTCAGCTTGACAAAATCCACAAAAATCAAGTCGCTTATCCATCTAGGGCAACTTTTTAAAAGGAAATTGCTCAAAGCATTGGGAAAAAAAGTTGCCTGCCCATCTTTGATGCAACCATCTGGACATTCTGCTTTCTTAACACAGTTCTCAAAATCTAGTTTTTGACAGTTTGAAATTCAAACAGCTTGTCCCAAATCAAGGCAAACAATCGTTTAGTAATGATCACACTTCAGAATGGCTGGTTTCTACACTGTGTAACATTGAAATGGCATAGCCTCACCTCAAACACTAGGCCCCACCTAACTTCGCGATTGCTTCTCCTTCTATGAACTGGCGCGAACTCTGAGATCTTCCAGGGAGGCCCTTCTCACGCTCCCACCACTGTCACAGGTACGGCTGGTGGGGACGAGAGAGAGGGCCTTCTCAGTGGTGGCCCCCCGCTTCTGGAATGCCCTTCTCAGCAGATGCAGTACACATTCTAACCAGCTTTGCCAATAATTCACTTAGAAGTCCACTAAAATGTATATGAATGATGTTTCTGGGAATGAATTTCCTAAGGACCAATAAGAATGCATTGGTCCAGACTACAGGAGCCAAAAATATGGTAGTGAGATAGTACTAAGTCAGTTTTAATGACAAATTTTAAATATGCATCTTATCTTATGATTAACCTGTGTTCTTTGTATTTTAATATGTATTTTTATAGAAACATGTTTTAATGTATGTCTTTTACAGAATGTTTTTAGATTTGTTTATTTATTGTATCAGAAGCAAACCAAGGGTACCGTTGTAATTTATTTTAAAAACACAAAGTTTTAAAACTTGGCATTATATGAGATGTCCTTTGACCAGTAGCTGACCACTATTAAGGAGGTCCTCCATTGTGAAGGTGCCAGGATGAACTGTAATAGGTGGTCTGTGGTTTGCTCTTCTCCATACTCACATATCATTGACTCCACTTCGTGGCCCCATGTTCTTAGATGATTGTGTGTTTTAGCAATGTTGTAATCTGCCTCAAGCCAAGAGGAGAGGCAGGTAAGAAATAATAATAATCATTCCCCACCACCATTTACACCAGCAAAAACTTTTAAAAAATGAATGCTTAAAAAATCTGTTAATGGAGCTATTTTAGAAAATTCACAAATAACTTCTGACACCATGGCTTTATTTTCTGTGAAAATGAATACCAGGTCTAGGATTTAATAGTTATCTGCTAGTAAAATGGGCATGCACTGAACAAGGTTTCATATCTAATTATGCTATTTTGCTTGAAAATGATATACAATTGTTTGCTCTCTCTGATAGTAAGTTATAAGCATGTCCAACTCTCTAATATATTCAGAAATCTATTAATACATGTTCACAGTTCAGTCCACAGGTACAGTGTATTCACATAAACTAAAGGCTGAAAATAAAAAACAAAACACAGCTTGGCATAAACAGGGATTTATTCTGGCCACAAAGACAGGGAAGGGGGGCAACCCATGTGACAAATTGCATGGCCAAAGAGAACAAGAGATAAAGGCCTAAATCCAATTGTTGTTTCCAGCTGCAGTAAGCACAATGAATCAGTAAGAAGTTGTTAAGTCCACTTACATGGGGCATTTAATTGATTCAATGGGGCTATTCTATTCTAGCTGGGACTAACAATTGGATTTAGACCAATGCTTTCTAATTCAGGGATGGACCAGAGCTCATTACTTTGGCACAGTTTAAATCTCTTGATAATTTTAGTTGAAAGGTTTAGGCAGGAGGTGATGGGAACCATTTACACCTGACTCCTTAGAAAGCACCTGTTAGTCAGCAGACAATGAGAATTAAAATAGAGAACTAGATGGATATAGTCTGATCTTACTATACTAAGAATGCTATGCTTGTTTACAGCTGATTCAGGGCAATCCTGAGCCAATATTACTCAGCCTCCCAGAATTCCTTAAGTGGCTGAGCGGGAAAAGAAAGGAGCCTGACGCTGTTAGGAATTCTGGGAGTTGAAGTCCAAAACAGTTGGAGGGCCCAAGTTTGCCCATGCTTGCTCTAAGACATCCACATTTTAGCTGCTATTGTAAGATACCCTGAACGTTCTTCCTTACCTCTGTGCAGTAGTGTTATAGCTGTTATCATAGGAATCGTAGCTCTGTTCATCATACGAAGTGCCATATCCATCGTCATAGTCCTGGAAAAACAAGGCAGCATTACAAACCAAATAATAACATTAGAACCCTTGAAAATGCCATGCTTTCCAGTCCAACTAACACTCTTTACAGAAATACAAATTCACTGACAGCGCCACAGATATATGTACATTAACTCATGGCCTTGGGTACAAGAAGTCCAATGAACGACAAGTTCTGTGAATCCTGGAAAGCTTTATGCATCTTTCTCTTGGATAAGGTAACCAGGTGCCAGAAACTGTTGAGGGTATGGCATGGAGAACTGGCAAGCATTGGGAATATGACTTATAATTTGTTAGGAACATTAAACACATCTTTGCATTCTGGCTCAATAACAGAGTACAAAATTAAAGTTGAAGTTGGACTATTCATCAACGGACTACATATTTGCCCTCCAGGTTATGACTGTTTATCGTAACTTTTTAAATTTCCAGAGAATATCATCCTTAATGACTCCCTCTTATTTCAAGTTTCTACTAATAACATATACACTCTCTTCTAATTTCTGCTCTAAAAAGGATCCCATGTGCTACAGGAATATGAAGGCAAGCTTCAGTTTCCTCTTAGAACTGTTCCAACAAAGCCAACATTAGGTCCCTCAGTGGCTAGACAAATACGTTATGTCTCATCCAACCTGACGAATGGCAATGGAACACATATGAATTGTCTTTACAATGTCCTGAACTTCCATGGAACCTGACTCAGCTAAAAGCAAGAGATAGGTAAGAGATCTTGTCTGATCTCATGATCTCATCATCATTCTAATTTAGCAATTTAAGTGGGTCCTTTGAGGCAAAGTCCTTCTGCCCAGGACGGCTTATATAATAAGATTTAACGAACGATTGCAACTGATCTAGACTGATCTCAGTCTAGAGCAGTACATTTTCTCACTTAACGTTTCAGTTGATGGTCATACCAACTTTTGGGTTGGATAAAAGAAGAAGATGATTCCTTCTCTTACCTGGAAAAAACTTCTATTCAGTATATTATTCTGTGCTGCTCCTTTCCCATTCTTACTACATAATAATAATAATAATAATAATAATAATAATAATAATAATAATAATAATACATTATTATACCCCGCCACCATCTCCCCATCTACTTCCTTTTAACCCTATGTTTTCCCTGATTTCCCCCATTTATTTCTAGCTTGGATTTGGGTAAGATGTCCTGTCACATCATAAATAAAGTAACCATCCCATTAAGAGGACGATTTCACTTAATGGTACACTTGAACTGCAGCACCAAAACAGAAGGTAAAGAGACTCATTTCAAATTCTCCACCAACCCACGGATTCTCTTTAAATAGCAATCATCAAGTGGAGCTCAATAATTCTTTAAAGCTTGCCCTTAATTAGGTTTGACATCTTCATGTTAATGTTTTCTGTGTTTGAGGTTTCAAGTGCTGCACATTTATTCTAATTTTGCTAGTTCTGCATATAAATTGATACCCTCTGAATTTTAAATAAATCTCAGAGATATGAATTTGAAGAGGCCACCACTGGATTTTTGATATGCAAAACCTCCTACAGTCCTAGAGAATTCTGTCTGGTTGTATTATTTTTATATTATTTCTTTTTCCTCCTTTTTCTTTTTTAGGGGGTAAGGATACTGTTCTTCCTATAATCTCCTCACTTCTTTGATGTCTTACACTAAGTCTAGTGAAAATGTTTAGCTATGTTACATAAGAAGCCTATCAGAATTTCATTTTTAATAAGTGTTAAATTATCCAGTTCAAGAAAAAAAAACCTTCCATGTTGAGAATCTAAGGACACCAGAGTAATGGAGCACTTTTGAAAAGTTGCTTCCAGATTTATCAGTGTGTGTAAAGGGGGGGGGGACCTACTTTTGGTAGGTCCCCCCCCCCTTTAGACACTCTGATGAATCAATTCACACGATGGATTTTTTTTACAATTGACACAATGGATTTATTATTATTATTATTTTACAATTGACACAATTGATTTTTTTTTTAGCGTTCACCAAAAATGTATTAGTTTTCAAATGTAAAATGGATTTTTTTTAGCGTTCACCAAAAATGTTTTAGTTTTCAAATGTAAAATCTGTTATGTCTCCAATAGGTATCTTAGTTGTCAAAATGTAAGAAGTGGTTGCAATTCCTTAGGCATACACACCGGGTGCAGCCTGATTTCATTGCTATCCCTTGCATGTTGCACAAGAAGGCAATGTTCTTTCTGTCCACTACAAGAAATATTATTGCAAGGAGAGAAATGATCTGTTCTGTTTCCACCCCTTTCTGAATTAAGGAGGGGATCTTTATTTCCCCATCAAAACAAATTACAGGCAGTCCACGAGTTACAAACGCCTGATTTCCTAGGTTTTTGGCACAAGCCATAACCACCTGTCGGATATCATGTCGTAAGTAGGAATTAAACAAATCTGATACGAATTACGATGACTAACACAAAAATTGCACACCTCAATATGATTTATAAAATTGGAAGACTTTTGACAGTATCAGACTGTTGCACTTCCTGATCCTGACTATCTTTACTCAGTTCTTTTTGTGAAAATGAGCCCTTTGTGTCTGCCTCGGCTTATGGACACACAGAAGCCTTTAAAAATGCACGCACACCCCCCAAAAATGTTTATTATGGTTATTTTGCATGATTTTTTTTTTTTTACAGGGAAGGGGAAGTACCTGACCCTGATAAAATGGACGAAAAACACCCAAGGAGATTCCTTATCATTTAAGCACTCCTTTACCATTTAGAACTTCATTTTAACAAAAATAAATTAAAAATGTAATACAATTAACAAGTAAATTCAAATTGTAATTATTTTCTGAACAAACTACTTTCAATATACCAGACATGATCACTGTTATGAAAATTCAAGTTATACATAATTCAGTCTATGTTCCTGAATTAATAAAATTGAATTATAATCTCAAAAGGGCACTAGTATTGCATTTTTGTCAGTTTGATAGTGTTTTGGTGTTTTTATGGGCTTTAGAATTTTGGATATTTAAGTACTATTCCACATTTTTGCTGGCTTTGCATTGTTTTTCTGTTCTGTTCTTATGTTTGTTCCTGCTTCTGCCATATGTTGTTTCATGTTTTTTACATGTTTCAGATACCATTCAGGGTATTCAGAAATTAATACAGGGAGCCAAAGCAGCGGTCTTAACTTTCATTAAATTCTCATCACAAAAACCTTTAGTACCTGCAGCAATAATATTCCACCCTACATGTTAAAAAATGGGTCTAAGCCACCTCTTGCAACAGAGAATCCAACAGTGATGCTATTGATTTTACACCTCATTGGTTGAATGGCAAAGCAGGTAAGATTGCTACAAGCTTCATTTTTCTTTCTCTAATCAAACTCCCTTGAGGTCCCAAAGAGGCGAGTGTATCAGAGGCTTCTGTAAAATACCAACTGGGAGATGGACTTCAAAGAAATAAAACACCCCCCCCCCCCGAGTCCTATTAAGTACTTTACGTGGTCCCAAGATGGGAAGCACATTTCCCAAGGATATATAAATGGAGATTAAACTTTGACAACACATACATAACTTTATGCACCTGCAACACTGGGCTACCTGACYCACATATATATATATATATTGCAGATGGACCTCTAAGGCAGCATTGGTGCATTTTCGTCTTCACATAATTACCCTCGACTTATCCATGAATCATATTAAAATTCATAATTTTGGCCCCCAAACCTGACTTTGACTGTCATGAGGTTAATTTATACACAATTATCCAGAGTAATACACATATCATTGTGTTCAGGGCTTCAAAAGGCAACTCAATTCCAAAGAAGTCTCCAAGTCAACCTTTAGATGATTAGAATTATTAGATGATTGTACTCACATATTCTCCATATGTATCTTGTGCTGGAGGTGGTGGGAGAGGTCGATAGCCTGCAGATGGAGGAACTCCTCTTGCTCTGGGTGTCAGAAGACCGCGACCACGAGAGATGGGACCTCTGCCGGGCGGTATGCCTCTGGGTGCTGGTGCCCCTCTTGGAACGCCAGTGGGCGGGGGTGGTACACCTCCACGAGTTCTAGAAACATAAGAACAATTTAAGGCACAATGTGGTACACAAATTCCTTTGTCCTTTCACAATATAGTACACCATAACTTGGAAAACTGGCACTAAAACAGAGTGTAAACAAGCCTACATAATACCTAATACCATTTTGATGAAAGGTCTTGTCAACAGTACTTCTAGAAATGTTACAATCTGGCATCGTTGGGGGTTCTCTCAGTTAAAAACAACTAAATAAAAAGGTCCCCTGTAATTAAACAAACAGAGAAAAAATCATATAAACTCATAATCAACTTTGAAAAGGAATAATCAATACAAAGTGCACAGACTTCATTAGCTGAAGAGAGAAATTACGAAAGATATGGAAAACAAACTTGATACTTTAGGAACCCACAGTCATTGTTTGGATAGAATTAAACATTTCCAGTGGGAAATGTCACAATCTTCCAGATGTTAAAAAAAAGACCAAACAAGACAGCTTGCAAAAGAGAACATGACTAACTGGAGCTGCCCAAGAACATGATCCTCATGTGATACAAATAGCAGTCCCATCAGTCCCATTATCAGTCTTTTTAGCTGGCCTAAAGCATTTGAAAAGGAGATTTTTGCATTGTCCTCCACCTGAACACACCTGTCTATGTAGTCTCTAGTTTTTCTTTTATACTGAACTAAGACACACACAATCAGAGTCCAAAAACAGAGCAGCTTATGTTTTAGATCAAAAGCATACACAGCATAAAAATGTAAAGCACAAAGGAACAGCATGCATATTTACATATGGAAAAATTACTTTGCTGTGGTGAACCCCATACATGTGTTGCCCCCATACAATTGCTTAACAAGTGTATGTATTTGGGGTTGGATGGCACAATTAACTCATCCCCAAGAAGATCCGGTAATCCCCAAGCATATACATGCATGTTTACATTTCAGTTATTATAATATTAAATGGTCACTAACAAGGATGTGGGATTGTAAGAGGTGTTTGAGCATGCAGTTGTTCTACTAGTCAATTGGCAGCTTCATTTGTAAGGATGCCATAGGAATCCAGGAGATAAATTAGACACGTTATAATGAGACACTACTAGGAATTAGTATGCAAATACAACACTGATGGAGTCATGGAATGTCTCCTTCATCTCAATAAGGATTCATCACCAACTTCACACTCCAGCTTCACCCACCCACAAGCAAGGATGGATTAAAATGAAAACAAGGTGTTCCCATATATAAAGTATTATTTAACTGTATTTACCCAAATAGTACCTTGAAGGAGCTGGGGGTGGTGACGGCCGACAGGGAGCTCTGGCGTGGGCTGGTCCATGAGGTCACGAAGAGTCGGAGACGACTGAACGAATGAACAACAACAACAACAACCCAAATAGTTCTCTCTAGAGTACTGAGGCTTAAATGACCAAAAATTAGTTTTAATTTAGGATACATTCATTTTCTCCTGCTTGATATAAACAATGGTAAAATGGGTCCACATGGTGAATTGAAATGTGTAGTGCACTCTATGGGCCCTTATCATGTGGGAGACTCTAAAGTTTAGGCTTGAAACCACATAAACAAGATGCTCTAGCAATTTCAGAAGATCAAGGTAATATTTTTTTTTTAAAAAAATGGTCCAAGCTTGTAAATAAATGTGTTACAAGCACTGTATGGAGGATTACGAAATTGCTCCCCTTTTTTTCTTTGAAACGAGGCAGTAATGAATGCAGAGTACCTATGCTTATTTAGGACTGTTACCAGAGCCCATATTGCGGGAATATTTGTATGTGGCCCACAAAAAAAGGCTTTACAATTTCTGTGCAAGCACAGAAATGCAAAAAGTAATGAAAGTAATCAGAAAGAAGTCACTTTGCTGGTATACAAATGACCGATTGCGGAGACCCTTTATATCAGCATGGATTTTGTGGAAGAAAATGCCCTTTTTATAAGACTTTGACAAAGTTAGAAGTGTCTTCAAATCCCAGTTTTGTTTTAGATCTGTGTTTTTAGAAATAATATAAGATCTTGCCAAGGGTAACACTTGGAAGCACTCCTGTGCTCTATTTTTTACCTATATCCCAAACCTCGCAAAATAATACCCCCCCTCCCAGACCCAAACAAACAGAATTGCTATTCAAATAGGCAAACATTGTCTTGGATAGACAAGTTTTAAAACACCGTTTGCATCTCATGGTGTTCTCCTGGAAATTCATGTTTATTTGTGTGGTGTTACAAATATCTAATTGGGGGGGGGGGGGGGGTTAGTATTAACAGAAGGAAGCCAAAAAGAGGACATGCAAGCAGAGAGATTAAGATTTGATGTGTGTGTCTACAACCAAGATTCAGACCAATGATATGCCAAAGGTCAGCAATCATACTGGAAATTTTATTTAGGAGAGGTAGTCCAAGGGACTATGTAAAAATGAGGCAAAAATGCAGCAGACAGAACAGAAAGCAGAATGCTATTGGTATTAACAACAGAACTCTTGGTATAGTCCTATTGTTAAATATTTGGAGATCACATACATATATGGCGTAGTGTGAACATTCCATAGGTTGCACTATGTTCTTTTTAGGGAGTATGCATGCTCAAACACACTACCTGAAGAAAAGTAGCGGACAAAATATGGATTTCTGAAGAAACCTTGTAAAATTACTTTTTTAGTAGAAATGCATCACCAAGTTTGCTAACTCCTGTGACCCACTTCAGAAAAAAATCAATTTAGTGAGGCTGTTAAAATGAGGCTGTTAAAGGCTCCTCCCTAAACTACAAACCCCAGAATCCTGCAGGAGGCAGAAATTGGATTTTAAATGGATTTTTTTCTCTAGTGTGATGAAGCGTAAGAACAACACCATGAGCTGTCCCAGTCTTCACATAAAGACTTCCACAACTTGGACAACAAGTCTTTGTGTCAAAGTAATATGAAAGCTAAGTACTCTCACCGACAGGAAACAATACACAGGAGGACTGGCTGACTCAAAAAAGAGAAATGACCAAGCCATCCAATGCTTCTAATTTTTAGAAGTCCATGAAACAAAAGTTGTCATAGTTAAGCTACGCAATAGGTAATTTTTGTAAATGTAGCATTATTCTTACAAATGGAAAAGACTTTTTTTTTTCATGTTAGGAGCAACTTGAGAAACTGCAAGTCGTTTCTGGTGTGCGAGAATTGGCTATCTGCAAGGTCATTGCCCAGGGGACGCCCAGATGTTTGAAGTTTTTACCATCCTTGTGGGGGGCTTCTCCCATGTCCCCGCATGAGGAGCTGGAGCTGACCACGCTCTCCATGGGTTCGAACTGCTGACTTTTCAGTCAGTAGTCCTGCTGACAAAAATTTTTATCCCACTGCACAAAAATACCAAGAGAAACTATTTTTGTCAAAAATTTTGGTAGAATTATGGAAGACAGAGACACATAAGGTTTTACATCTCTAGAAAGAAGATACAATATTAATGCCAATGATGCATTTTTGAACTACCATCAGTTTCCTCCACAATCATTTCTGTAAGAACAATATCTGATTTTAACATGAATAAACTACAGAATGCACTGATCTGCTTTTTACCAAATCGGTTTAATGCTTTAATCATAATTTTGCTCCTTCTGCAATTTATTTCTAATTGTCTGAAACTCTGTTTTTAGTAGAAATATGGTTAATAAATGAAATAAAAATAACTACACGTGGGGAAACAACCTGGCCTGGTCTATTAAAACCTCTTCCTGAGAACACTACACTCTTCTCTTGTGTGTTTCTTAGATGGTTCTTACTCTCCTAATGCGTGTAGACAGCTCTGAGAACTGATCCAATTTGTTTCAACCCTTTTCACTGGGAACAACTAGTGTCTGATGTCTCTTTCACTCTGCTCTTATTTTCCACACGGCTTCCCATTAAATCAGGTTTTAGATAAATGTAAGCCACAAATAGGAACAGGACTGCATCTAAAGCTTAGTATTTCTCCTAATTCACAAGATTTGTTCAGGCTAGGCAATAACCATCCTAAACGTGACCTCTTTACTATCTAAGTCCAATTCCCAGTTAACTACAAATCTTATATTCTTTTCCCAGGATATCTGCTGTAGATTATGGTAGTTACATTTACATGTTCTCAGAATATACAGTCTTATTTTCTTGTATTCTAAACATCTGGAGATCCACAGGGCAAGTATCCTTCAAGACGAAGATGTGTTTCCCAATGCCCCCCCCCCCCCAAAAAAAACCTTGTGTTGCAAAAAAGATAATGTCAAAAGATAACAGACCGTGCTCCAAGATAATGGCTTCAGAGATAAAGCACTAAGGCAGAGATAAGCTTGGGATCTCCTGGGCTTGCGCATCGGGACAGAAGAGGAAGAATGTTTTATAACTTCCTGCCATTCAAATTCAGTGGACTGGGTTACACAAAGAAAGGCACAATCCCACGCCCTGGGAAAAAATGGTCCGAGTTTTTTTTGGGGGGGGGGGGGAACTGCTATTGCTATAAGTCCCACATGCTATTGTTGTGGACAAAGGACTTAAACAATGAACAGGGAGTATGTAATGAAGTGTGGTATCTGTGGCTAAACTTGCAGAAACCTAAGTCTCAGACTTACAAAAAATAAATCCAGAGAGCCGCAGTGAGAATGCTGAACTTAAAAGTATTTTTTAAAAAAAGAGAGTGAGCGAGAAAGCACCAGTTTGAAAACAGCAGAGATTGAGGTAATATTTCTTTACTATGGGCGTGGTAAGGAAAAACACACAACTGTTCAAGGAGTTTGGAATGTCAATCATCATCATCTTTATCATCACCATCATATCTCCCGTCTGTAGGTTTACAATCCCTAAGGATTGTGGAGGGAATCGGGTCCTATGTTTCCTTTCATGCTTGTTAAGCAAATAATTTATTCGCCCAAAATGTCATTTATTAGAAGCAATAATATGATAGAACAGTGCCTAGGAATATATAATAGGTAAAATCTAGTTCTTAGTTTTGGAAATGCCATTACTGTTGCTGAGAGATATACTTTCTACTTTTCCTCTCCAAACAGCTGTTAAACCTTTGAAAGTTTTTAATCTATTTTTCAAGCATACGTGCATGCCACTTTAATCTACAAATTGAACAGAAAAAGACACACATACACACATTATGAATGTTGTTGTTCATTCGTTCAGTCGTTTCCGACTCTTCGTGACCTCATGGACCAGCCCACACCAGAGCTCCCTGTCGGCTGTCACCTCCCCCAGCTCCTTCAAAGTCAAGCCAGTCACTTCAAGGATGCCATCCATCCATCTTGCCCTTGGTCAGCCCCTCTTCCTTTTTCCTTCCATTTTCCCCAACATCATTGTCTTCTCTAAGCTTTCCTGTCTCCTCATGATGTGGCCAAAGTACTTCAACTTTGTCTCTAATATCCTTCCCTCCAATGAGCAGTTAGGCTTTATTTCCTGAAGTATGGACTGGTTGGATCTTCTCACAGTCCAAGGCACTCTCAGAACTTTCCTCCAGCACCAGAGTTCAAATGCATCTATCTTCCTTCACTCAGCCTTCCCTATGATCCAGTTCTCACATCCGTAGGTGACTATGGGGAATATCATTGTTTAAACTATGTGGATCTTCACTGACAGTATGAATACAATGCTAAATTACTAGGGATACAGCTACCATCGATATATGTTCTGCTGCTGCATATGAGTTCACAAGCTTCTAAACATATCTGCAAATAGTGGCTTAGCAATGACTGTGGTGAGAAAAAATGCTAGCAGGAACACAAGGCTAGCCATTGTCAGGTCTGAAACTAAAAGAGATTGCATAACATTGTGTTGAAGGGAAGGGAGCAACACGGGTGTCTACAGTGCTCCTAAAAGGGAGTGAAGTATTACATCTGTCAGGCAAAACCAGATTAGACACATAATACAGCAAACAAGGAGTTATGTTGCCGATGCGATGTGTTTTCCAACCTCAAGATGTCCAATTGCAGCCCTTCCCCACTGTATTTCATCATACAAAACTCTTTAAAACATATTGTAATCTGTTTGTGGTTTCTTGAAGGAAGTACTGTTTAGGGAAGCGAGAGGCAGACTTCAGCACAACATGCTCTAATGAAGGCTACAGGCAGACTGATTTGTGTTTTGCATGATGAAATGCATTGGGGAAAGCTGCAATCTTTTGTCTGAGAGCATTGTTTGCAGTGAGTAATTTAAACAGGAAGAAGGTTAAATATATTAGTTTTGTTTTTGCTCTCTAGCAGGATATTTGTATGCACATACAGAAAACCCAAATATGTGCATGCATAAGAAATGTTAATCTCTTCCTTTCTGCATCATAATACTTCAGTATTGTATTTCATCTGTCCTGAAATTCAGGCAATGGTAAACACCACTGAAGGATTTCTTTTATTGATTACCTACATGAACAATAAGTAATATCTCAAGGAGTCTCTGGTGGCGCAGTGGGTTAAACCCTTGTGCCAGCAGGACTGAAGACTGAGAGGTTGGAGGTTCGAATCCAGGGAGAGTGCGGATGAGCTCCCTTCTTTCAGCTCTAGCTCCCCATACGGAGACATGAGAGAAGCCTCTCACAAGGATGGTACAACATCCAGGAGTCTCCCGGGCAACATCCTTGCAGACGGCCAATTCTCTCACCCCAGAATGATTTGCAGTTTCTCAAGTCGCTCCAGACACAAAGAAAGTAATACTACAAACAGAAACCAAAAGCATTGTTCAAAAAATTAAAACCACAATGGATCTAGCTGCTTCCAACTCAGTGGGGTCTGATCAGTAAACAGCTAATCCTGTGGACCAGCAAGGTGTGTTACAGATGTTCTAACTGAGAAAGTAAGTTATAAAGTGGCAGACAATGACAGTAGAAGATTGAGAGATATTAGTATTCTGAGTGAATACGGAAAAGTTGTGAGCTATCAAGCAGTTTCCAGACCATTTCAACAACTAGTGATTTAAGGAGGAATGATGCCAAGTTGCAAAGCACTTTCATACATGCATAAAGTCATAGAAATTAAAGTAATTATGTACCTTGCCAAAGTAGGTGTAGGTACTCCTCGGGATCGTAAGGAGGGTTTCCCACGAACTACTGGAACTTCTGCATTTTCAGAGCCACCATTTAAGTAAGTTAATTCTTGCAACTGCGCCTGCCGGATTTCATCATTGTAGTCCTAGACAGAGAGGAAAACAAAACATTTAGTCATCTCAAAAGATATTCACGTAAATATTTTTGTAAAGAAATCTCAGAATCATTCATAAAGGTGAGCGTTGATGCAGACTGACTTCTTATAACTTGGTTAACTGGAGCAGCAGCTTAAAAGTGGTGCAGGTGGAAATAGTTGAATTCCACATGATGCATGAAGTGATTTAAATTCCTTATATTGCAGTCCTCATTAAATTGCTGTAGCTTAATCGGTAAAGCAGGGCAAATGCCGGGAACATGAGGAATGCTGTATCACATCATAGCCATCTTTTGGAAAGTCACAACTAGGGATCAAAGAGGATAGCTTTCTCATATTTTTTCCAGTATCTGGTATGAAGAGGTCCACTGCTTCTCCATATAGACATCTCATTTATTTGTCATGGGCAGTAGACACTGAGAGAATGACCCTTTCCTTTACTTGTTTAATCCTTAAGCAGTGCATAGCAGCTGTGTCACATAAGCAGGGATGCATAAGAACAATTGATATCTATTCGCATTTACTGTGTCTAGCTTAAGGAAGAGAGTAGGGTAGTAAGACTCAAACATTTCAACACAACGCAGTCCAGATTTAGCTCATCCATTTATTTTGCACAGTGACACGTGAAAGGCAAAGCTTATATGTTGTTTTTTACTTTGTATGTTTTGTGATGTTACCTGGGAACCGCTCTGAGTCTCCTCGGGGAGATGGAGCAGTATATAAATAAAGATGATGATGATGATTATTATTATTATTACATATACTATTTGCTTGTTTTTGGATATTAAGCAGAATCAAACCTGGTTAGTGTTTGAAATGGATATTCCCAAAACAGGCAATCCAGCCTATTTTTCAGAGAAAATCAGTATCAAAATGCCTTACTAAATAAATTCCTGATACTCTAAGAGATACTTGGGCACATACACACAGAAATACATCAAGAGATATAGTTTCCATAATTATACTGAGTCTTCTCTGACATTAGGTGTCACCACATAAATTTGAAACAAATTACTGTTTAATGAATGTTCTACCAATTGTAGATTTTTTCCTCCCCCGTTGCACAAATCCTTTCCATTTCATGGAGAATATGGGTGGAAGTGTTTGTTTATTTTCCACTGAAATGCTGGCAGAAGCAATAAGTCACAGATGAAACCTACAAAAAGCCAGCACTTGTAGGACATCTATAAATTGTGGCTAGCTGGCTAGCTGCCTGCTAAAAAAGCAAGGTCAAAGGTAGTTGCATCAAGACTTGCTGAATTTGTTTGGGAGGAAGAGAAGTGAATACAGCAGTGAAAAGCTTTACCATCTAGATCAGAACTTTCCAAACTGTATGCCATGCTACACTAGCATGTTGCCTGTAACTTAGAAGGGACATCAAATGAACCCCCTCCTTCCCAGCTGCTGCTGCTACAAACAAAGGCTGCCTGATGAGGGAGCACATTGGGGCCCAAGGAGGAGGCGGCACTAGCGGGGGCAACGGCGGAGGCCATTCAGCAGCGCCAATCCCAAGGCCCTGCCATCCTCCTCTTCCCTGTTGTCTCAGCGCTTTGTTTCAATAGCAGCGGTCCCAACTATGGAGAAATGAGGAGGAAGGAGAGTCAAGCTTTTCCTGCAGCCAAAAGGAGAGCTAGGATCTTCTTCCAGTTTGAAGCTAAGTTCTTCCTCTCACTCGCTGTGGGGGTCAGGGAGTACAGAATTGGAAGAGACCCCCAAAAGTCATCAGTCCAACCCCTTTCAGTCAGGCAGGAAGACACAGTCAAAGCGCCACAGATGGCCATCTAGCCTATGTTTAAAAACCTCCAGAGAGGTTTAATCACTACAGAAGTGGAGTGCTGGTGCGTTCAAGTCTAAGTACTCTACTGTTATAACTTTTATTATTTGCACAATTTGATTAAAATGTAGAAATTACCACTAAAATTGATAAGTTTCCAATTAAATAAAATCTGTACACAACAATGTTTGTGATGAACCACATGGAGCAGTTATAGAGAAAACTACACAAGAATCAAGTGTAGTACATAAGAAGTGTACTACTTAAACCTCATTTATTCAGTAAAGAGTATATATAACTTATATACCCCCCCCCCCACACACACACACAACAAATACACAAATACATATACATTTATTGTATGGGTTTGGTTTAACCTCCAGTTTGTTAGTTAAACTGAATTATTGTGTCATGAAATAATGCATGTCTAAAAACCATGTCACCAACATGAAAAGTTTGGAAAATTCTAATCTAGACACAGTTTCTGCTAACAGAATCATGGAGAGCCAACTGTGGTGTGGTGGTCTAAGCACTGGACTATAACTCTGGAGTTTGAATCCACAGTCAGCCATGGAAACCCATAGGCAAACCTTAGGCAAGTTACATTTTGTCAGCATTAGGAAAGCAAATCCCTCTAAACAAATTTTGCCAAGAAAACCCTTCAATGGGTTTGGCTTAAAGTGGTCATAAATCATAAACCACAGCAACAACAAAAACATTGCAAACTATGTTTTCATGTTCAATTATCATATATTATATACACATTCTCTTTACTTCCTTTAACCAGCTTATTGATGAATAACATATCGTGTATAACATATGGTGTGTTTTTCAACTCTTGTCCATCATACATTTCATGAAATTTTCTTGTTACATCTTTTGTATACTTCCAATACACAGACATACTGATTAATGCTATCACTTAACATATGTTGCAATTTTCATAATGGTTGCATAGCGGTACTGTTTTTTACACTTGCTTCGTCCTGTTTCTGGCTCAATACTTGCAGGCTCTCTAGTTTGTTTATATATATATCCAACCTCTTCTGTTTCTGTATTATCACCATACTTCCTTGCATTTGCAGAGCAGTGCAAGGGTATCATTAAGATCTGGATAGATCAATAATCCACTTGTCTGATCTGTGGCTATGAATTAACTCAAGCCATGTTTACAAATTAAAGAAGCACAGGCATTATTATGTCCAGGAAAGCCTGCCTGTCTCAGTATTACCATTCAATTAACAGTATCACTCTTATCTATGCATCTGATGTTATGTGTCTGGCCTTAGGCTAGCTATTTATCCCTAAGGTTCTTTTGTCCAAAGGGAAGGTGCTACTGTATGTTGTTTAACTTCTGTGTATTTTTTCTTTAAGTTTAGTTTAGACCTCCTTGGGGCTAAACTTTAAAGTCTAATTTAGAAAGTAAGCACCCATTGTGAAACAATAGCTACTTATGATTTATAATAGATAAAATCCCAAAATGAACAGGGATGCTTAATGCAAGTGGTATCTTTAATTCACTTCTTTCCAGTCTCGGAATGGATGTTTTGAGATTGGAGAATACTAATACTAATAAAAACATACTAATAAAAAAATTCCGGGCATAAGCTCCCAGTTCTAAAGAGTCAGAAAACTTTTCTACTCCCTATAAAGTTTCTTACATGTGTGTATTACAAAATTCAAAACACATTTATTTCACAGTTACAAAGGGTCTCTCTTGTAACAGTATGGAGGACTTCAAAGAGCCAAATACTCTTCCATGTTCAAAGGGGACAAGCTGTTCCTCATCCTGGACATAAAAATAGATAAGTGAGTTAATGTTAGCCCTTCAGAGTTCAATTTCTATTCCAGGGGATTCTGTAATTGAGTTAGATGGTGCTTTAAACGAGTTAGCAGGGATGACAGAGCCCAATCTCGCTCCTTTCCTCTTATTCCAAAGCTTCCTCTACGTGGCTTCTTCTCTGACTAAATAAATTTTTATTCAAAATGATAGCAATGACGTCTTCTGATATTAAACAGTCCATAAATCAAGTGGCGAAAATAATATACTTGGTTTTCTCCAGTAAAGACACTGTTCTCAATTCAAACGTTTAAACAGTTTTATCGGGGATGGAGAATATAGTATAGAATTATTTCTAAATACTTCAATAATGAGGTGAAAAAGCAGAAATAACTCTTACTACGGAAAGAATACAGGTTAAGTATCCCTTACATAAATGCTTGGGGCCAGAACTATTTTTGATTTTGGATTTTCCCCCCCTTTTTAGAACATGTATTTGTGTGCGCGCGTGCATGCGTGAACTATCAGAAAGCAAAGATGTCATGACAGTATCCTTGGGAGAATTTTGGATTTTGGAGTATTCTGGAATTTTGGATAAAGGATGCCCAACTTGTACTGAACTGTAATACTATCCAATCAATAAGATTAAGGGAAGTCATTAGTATGGGAAAGGTTTGGGAAATTTAGGTTTTTCATTACAGCTTCCAAAAGCCCATTGCCCACACGTCTAGCAACTATATCAGCTGTTGGATTTGAGGAAATGCAGCTCTGTCACATTCAAGAAAGGTTTCAGATCTTCTAGGGTTCTTTTTCATCAGAGCTTTCAAAGCTCTAAGCCTTTTTAGATATGTGATAGCTGATACTTTTAGAAGGCCAAAGCACCCACTTACAGGAATAAGGAACTTTTTAATTTCTTCCAGAGCATGTCCCATCCTGGCATATGCTTCTGCTGGTGGGGCGAATACTTCAATTAAGACATGCAAGTCATCATTTAGATGGAAATACTTGGCTTCTCCACTTTTCCTCAACTCTTCTTCCTGGGAAGACAAAAAAAGTTATATACAGAATCAGCATATGGACTGGGGAGGGGATACATAACAAGGAGGAATATTGAGTTTCTATTACACAGACTTCTCATTTATCATAAAATGGAGGAAACAAATATGTACAAGACTTCATATTTCATGGTTTATTCAAGAAATTTTAATATACCCTGCTGGGATTGGGGGTACAGGATCCCTGTGAATCTGCGAAAGATGTGAATACAAAACCTTTCTTTTATCCCAGAAGAACACTTCTCTAGGAATCACTAGGTTCTTTTGTGCAATTCTATAGTGAACTTCTACTAGAAATGGACCAGAGAATTGTGTTGGAGGACTTAGGATTTCTAAAGGTGTTCTCTTTAGAAATCTATAGGTCTACCAGCACAACTTTATTTGCAACTTCCACTGGAGGACCTAGGGATTCCAAGTGAGACCATATTAATCAAACCCATGAATAACCAAATATGCTAATGTGGAAGAGAGAATAATACTTTGTACACAATATTCATGCCTTCTCTAGTTATGGTTGGGAAAGACTATGGTCTAGCATTCTGGAGAGCTGCTCTTCTGCAGATAATAAACCCGATGGGCCACTAGACTGACTTGTACACAGCATCTTCCTTTGTTCCTAACATGTCCAAAGACATGGTGTCATTCTGCAAGCAGCAGTCCTTTATCAGAGCTCCTGAAATGCAATCCCTTGCACTGCCAACCACTCCACAAGCACACACAGCACCCTTTGCCTTAGTTTTGACTGCAGGGTTGGAAGTTAACCAAATAATGCTGAATGGGTAGACTGAAGGTCATGCTGCCTCTTGTGTGACTATGGGATCAGGTTTAACTATGCTAAAAATGTATAGGATCTTGGTCACTCTTTGATGCTGCCACTAGACTTCGACTAGAGGTAGTATGTTGGCATTAGAGCCTGTGTCCTTTTAAAGTATTCTCTGTCACGGGAAAAGGGATGATTATAAATAAAATGATAGATTATATTCCAATTTCTCTTTCAACGTCTTCCCAACTCTTTAAAATGCTGACTATTTTTACAGGTGGAGAAAGTCATTCTGAAGGCTACTTCACATATTACACTGAATTTACAAAAATACACAGAAATCTACATCTATGTTTAAAACAACTAATGAAATCTTATATGGAATATGAAGCTAAGATATGACCTTTTCACCATTAACGGTGTACAAAGGACACAATGGGAGCCTTGTCCAACTAAAATGTTTCAGATAACAAGGTACCTGCAAATCTTTGAAATATGATATAAAGCTGAATCCACACCAAGTGAATAGGGCTCTCAAAAATATTAAGGACACAACAGGGCCTTAGCTAAATTTAAGTAGACAGTGCTGATCAAAGTGGTAGTCTGTTTTGAGACTATATCTCATTTGTTTTGTCATTGCATTTACTGACCTTACTGCTGAAAGAGGAATTACCCTATATACACACATGTGTAAGTTTCAACATTTTTGTGAAAAAAATCTCCCTCAAAAATCTGTGTTGACTTATCAATGGCTTAATGTGAGAACCGTACTTTAAATCTTAATCAAAAAGAAATTATCCTCTTATCTGAGTAGATAAGTGAAAGGTGAAAATTTAGTTCATCCCCGAAGAACGGGTTTTTTCTACTTTCTCAGATACTGGGCACTTCTGGTCCTTTTAAATGCTAGGGTGAGTTAAGTGGTGGTGACAGCCAAGGGTCCCCCCCCCCCCCGAGTTAGCACGAATGTACCCATGGATAATACTAAAACACAAGATTTTGGTCCAAAAATCTACCACTGACTTATACATGTGGTTGACTTATATATGAGTACTATGGTAGTTTTCTTATTTCTTGATACCAAAATATAGTTTGAACCATTTCTCTTCTACTGTAAAATAGATACTAAGAAAGAGAATGAAGTGAATTGATTCTATGATTCTATGATTCTATGACTAGAATGTATTAAGAGTACAGCTCTTGCTATGGCCTTGTGCACAAGATGTTTTCGGTTTTACAAAGCACAGCCGATTATAACCTGTGGTTGGCTATTCAACATCTCGCTATCTAAGCAAGCACATAATTTGTTTTGAACTCCTCTTATGTCATGCTGAAATACTTTGAGACAATGTTTCTCATTTTAATTAGCAAGTGTTAAAAATACTCCGATGTTAGCACCTCTCTTTCCAAAAAAGGTCTACAAATAGAAGTCTGGATGCCTGACTTTTAAAAAGCTCTTGTGCTTTCTCTTGGTATGTTGTAATTATGCATTACTTAGAAATGACAATCAGTACTAGCTTATTGCCACTAATCTTTTTGTTGTAAAATTTAGAGCATTCTGGCTGCCTAAATTGGATGGAAAAGCAAAGCAATCTGATTAGTTGATTAGAAAATTCAGAGCAGGGGGAATTAACACACCATAATTAGCTGTCTGAAACTTGTCAAAGCTGGTAATAAAAACAGCAACATATATATAAATTAAAGCCTCCCTCAATTTTACCCATTTAGCTGTTGTTTTCTTTTTCTTCTTCTATTTGTAGAGCTGAAAAACACTTGGGCTTAAGGTTTGTATTCAAGAATGTTAGCATCACATTGCTTTACTTGCATGTGATGAAGCTGCTGTTTGAAAGATGGGGATAATTCGTTACTTATGAGTAATTTGGGGAGGTCCAAAGACAGAATGCATAGGAATAGCAAGAAAGAAATTTTAATGGAGAAATCTAAGCCAGCTATCACAAAATCCTTCTCAATTGTGAGATCTGTTAGACTCTAAATAATATCCCTTGGGAAGCAATACCCAATCTACTGAATAATTTAAAACTAAACACAAAGCTCTGAGAGAGGGAAAAATGATAGGCAATGTCCGAGTCCTGTCCACCAAATTACTGTTAAACAGCCACACAGTGTATCATAGTCCAAAGCAGTCAGTCAAAATAAGGGTGAGACACAAGAGTAGGCCAAAGACCTGTCCAAAATATTCAAAGCCAACTAATCTCACCAACACCAAGGCTGTAAGCCAAAGCATATTCCACACACCGAAGTCAAGATTCACCAGCAGAAATTCAGGCTGTAACAATTTAGCAAACGTTGCTTCCAACACCTAATTAGTCCAGCCTCCAACTACTTTTTACTCTTTCTTAAGTGATCCCACCTGTTGCCCCTCAGTTGAATTGCCTAGGTTTTTAATGGGAGCCTAGCTGGAATACTTAGCTGCTGCTTTGATTCCTGAAGCCCCTGATCCAGTTCTGACTTTTTATACCTATCTCCTTGAGACTGTTGTCCTGCTTTGCAGAGGTGGTTCCTCAGTATCAGGCTGCTTATTTATGTTTGCCCATGACTCAGATGCTGGACAAAGAAACCCTTCTCCTACGTCCTCAGCACAAGTCAGGACAGGCAACCTCATCCAAAAGTAGCATGCAGGCTTCAAAGACCAAAACGCATGCTGAAGTATATTAAGTCACACTACACTGTGGTGGTAAGGTATATTTTGAAAAGAATTGATCAGAAATAGTTGTATAAAATCACTGAGCAGCATTTGAGTTGACATGTCAAGCAATCTAAGTGGGAATTTCCAGCCTTCATTTGTAGCAGGATCATGTTTAGTATCAAAGAAATGAATACTGTTTCAACCAACTCAGTGAGATTCTTTTCTATTGTATGCATAAAAACAGCTGGATTTAAGACCATCAAGAACTTAAGAACTTAAACCAAGGCAAAAGAAAATTTGCTCTGAACAAACCCCGCCAAGAAAACCCCATGATTGATTCACATTAACATAACTCTCCAACAACAATCTGCTTTAAATATCAGGGTTCCAATCCTATGGAATCCTAGGTTTTGTAGTTTGTACAACTTGTTTGGAAAACCAACTACAACCATAACAAAAAACAACAATCCCTTAATGACAACTTACTATAGCTTACACATCTACTTGTGCGTATCTACTTTTGATTCAGAGATATCTATGAGATTTCTGGCAACTGAACTGCAGATTTTAGCATTCTCAGAATCTCACCATGACTCCCACTGCCAAAAAGAAGCAAGGCTTCTGCCTATAATGTGAAACCAAAGTACCATATATGCTTGGTATAAGCCGAGTTTTTCAGCCCTTTTTAGGCTGAAAAAGCCCCCATCAGCTTACTAAGCTATTACTTTACTGTTATTATTACATCCATTATTTTATTCTATTTATTAAAGGCAAAGGCTTCTCCTGACATTAAGTCTAGTCAGGTCCGACTCTGAGGGGTAGTGCTCATCTCCATTTCTAAGCCGAATAGTCAGTGTTGTCCATAGACACTTTCATGGTCATGTAACCAACATGACTGCATGGAGCGCCACTTCCTGCAGAAGTGGTCCCTATTGATCTACTTAAATTTGCATGTTTTTGAACTGCTAGGTTGGCAGAAGCTGGGGCTAACAGTGGGAGTTCACCTCACTCCCCGGATTCAAACCGGTGACCTTTCGGCCAGCAAGTTCAGCAGCTCAGCGGCTTAACCCACTGCATCACTGGGGGCTCCCCTTATTTATTATTATTATATTTATTATTTTACTCTATTATTACTGTTATTATTACATTTCCATTATTTTGTTCTATTTATTATTATTATTATTATTATTATTATTATTATTATTATTATTACATTATTATACTATATTGTTATTGGAAGGATACATAAGCACATTTACATTCAAGGTGGTTAGAATAATGGTTTAATCTGAGTTTAACAGTCTTATCTTAAATTAGTTTTATGTAAATATTCAAAAACATTTAACCTACTGATGCCTCAATTAATGTAATTTTATTGGTATCTATTTTTATTTTGAAATTTATCAGTAGCTGCTGCATTTCCCACCCTCAGCTTATACTCGAGTCAATACGTTCTCCCAGTTTTTTGTGTAAAATTATATTTGGCTTATATTCAGGTTGGCTTACACTCAAGTATATACGGTAAACAAAAAGTGAACATATCTGAAGATGGCACTGGGCCACATAATGCAGGCTGATGATCAACTCTAACTTTCGGCAATTTTATTTTTTAAACACATGGAGCATCCAAACTCTTGAGTTAAGCCCATGCCCAGTGGCGTTGGTTCTCAGTCTTGGTAGCAGATGTCTGCTCCATCATTAGAGCCAGCCTTCAAGGCTACGATTTCCATGGACACAGCCTGGAAAAGTTGTGTTGCTATTTCTTTGTAGTAATGCCAAACTGGGTTCTTATATCCTTTAAAACAAATTAACAAGGAGCAGCACACTCTGGTCATTTCTTTAAGCAAAATTCCTTTATTGCAGTATAAATTATAACTCCATGCTCTCTCTGTATTAGGTTATATGCTGACTAGTCATTTCCTGAACATCTATTAACATTTATAATTTAGACATATTTTACTCCTCATTACATGCAAGAACACACTTACTGTATTTAATAGTATTTTTTTAAAAAAAATTAATCCTTTCATCTAATGAACACTGAGTTAATACAGGATGAGTAAGGTAGATCACCCCCTTCTCTACTACACTGATGAGAGATATTCCATCAACAGAAAGAGATAATAGCATACAACTCATTAGCCTATACACAGCTACATCCCATTTCTACATCAATTTAATCATCTTAAGTGAACCTGGAAAAATATTATCTAAACTGGCCTGCTTCAATATGAAGAACATTGATTTGTACGCAAGCCACTAAGAGCCCTTCCACACAGCCATATAATCCAGAATATCAAAAATCCCACAATATCTGCTTTGAACTTGGTTAACTGATTCCACACTGCCATATATTTCAGTTCAAAGCAGATAATATGGGATTTTATTCAGCTGTGTGGAAGGGGCCTAAGTTTCCTTCTACACTGCCAATATAACCCAGATAATCAAAGCAGATTATCCCCATTATCTGCTTTGAACTGGATTATGAATCTACACTGACATATAATCCAGTTCAAAGCAAATAACCTGGATGATATATGACAGTGTAGAAGGGGCCTAAGACTTTGAAATTGGAGGAAACAGATCTTAGTGTCTTTCGTTCAAATCATGAGCTACAGCAATGTAAGTGCAATATGACCTCTGTATCAGCAGGACTGGAAAGCACAGTTCCATTTATCTACCTCTAGCAAAATTTGACATTTCTAGGCACTCCAATAAAATCCCCATATCTGCAGGAGATACATTCCTAGACTTTTAGTGTGGATACGTAAAACTGCAGATAATAGTGAAGCCTTTTTGAAATTAAGGAGTTCTGGACCAAAAATGCCATAAAGCAAGGGGCGTCAAACATTTTAAGAAGAGGGTTGGATCACGGACTGTGATTGTTGGGGGTCAGACTATAGTTTGAATTAAAAAAGTGAACCAATTCTTATGCACACTGCAAATATCTTATTTGTAGTGCAAAAAACATGAAAGACCAATACAATATTGAAAACAAAGAACAATTCTAACCAATATAAAATTAACATAATTTCAATGGGGAGTGTGGGCCTATATTTGGCTGATGAGATAATCAAATGTCCAAATGTTTATTTTCCTTGACATAATTATTTCCTAGGGATACAAAATGGCTAATAACTTCAAGATGGGAACACATAGCTATCACTGCTGCTGTTGCTGCTGTATATGCAGCTATTTACTGGGAGAAAGTAGGAGGCTCTGGGAGGGGCCTACCTCACAATGTCCTATGGTTCTCTTTGTGGCTCTTTCCTTTCTTCCCCCTTTTTCCTTTCTTTCCCTATGGCAAGAACACCTCAGGTAGTTTGATCCGGGCTATGAGTCTTAGCTTAGGGATCCCTGCCATAGGGCTATGCTGGGGGACCTAGAAATGCCAAATTCTGTTAGAGGTAGATAAATGAAACCACAGTTCAGTATTTATTATTTATTTACTGTATTTATACCCTGCCCTTCTCACCCTGGAGGGGACTCAGAGTGGCCTTACAATACTTATCAGTACTGCTGATGTTGGGGTCAAGCTTGGAGGAGAAAGTGATTGATTCATTCAAGCATACAGTTCAGGAGAGGATGAGAAATCACTCAAATGAGCTGACTGCACATAAAGAGAACTTGACTTTAATTGAAAAGTAGGACTGTGAGGTTTCCACCAGGTTTTTGATAGCTTATCTGAGAAGAACAGGGAAATGGAGACATCACATCTCCCCCCCCCCCCCCCCCCCCCCCCCCCCCCCCCCCCCGGATATTCACAGGCTCTTATCTTTCAAGTTCCCAGATATTAGCCGAAAAAAGGGGAGAAGAAAGGCTAGCTGCTCTTCTTAGAAACTATTATGTTCTAATCAGTAGCTCATTTCCCTATTGTGTTATAGTCAGTGACTATAAAGAACACCTAAACCCTGGGGATTCCCTCTGAAGACGGGAATACACTATAGGAAGAGGTCCAGCAGGCAAGCAGAACATCAATTTAGACAGGGGTAAGATATACAACTTGATTTGTGTTTACTTTGATTCTCCCCAAACCTCACTTGGATCAGTGAAGAATGACACACACAGCAGTACAGTGCACACTAATGATCTTCAGCTCACAGATTTACCTTTGCTTTGTCCCTCATGGATCCTTTTCCCAATATTGACATTTTTGTCAATGTCTCTTCTTGCAAGCGCTTCAGAGAATTGCCACGTGGGCCCAAAAGTTTCCCCACAAAGTTGAACTGAAAGACAAAATAAGCAAGAAAAAGACAATAAAAAACTACCCATGGTGCTGAGGAGCAGTGCAAGTGACTTAACATTCTTGCCAGGTATGAAAAATGTTGCTGAAAACAGCATTTGGCTGTCTCTGAAAATAAATAAGTGTATTGGGTTGTAAATGTTACAGCCACTGAAAAGGAGAGGAAGGAAAACAGATACAGGAAATAAGTTACCACATTTCTTTGCTTCATACCACAGCAAGAAATAAATGCATTCAAATGAAGTTTAGAATCAGATGAAAGCTGCTTAAAAGCAGAATACACAGAAGTAAAAAAGAAAGACATATGAAGATAAAGAAATATGATATTCATACAAATCATAACCCTGCCTTAGATAAAACTGGTTAATGCACATCAATTGGCTTCATGCATTTGAATGGGAAGACAAACCATGGACTGGATCTCAACTACTCTAAGTGGAAGGAAGCTTGTGGAATGGGTTCCTAGGTTTCCCGCACCCTCCCCGATTATTAAGGGACTTTCCATAAGAGTAAGCAGAGGACTTCTGATGAAGGATAAAGCTGAGTTCCCATAAGATGTTATTACTGAGACATTCCTCCCTAATATAAGTTCTCTTCTATCCAGTTTTCAGGATCCAAGCCATTTTATTCTTCTCCCAGAATAGTAATCCAGCTTCTTCTAATGCTGCCCACCACATAACAGAATCACAAAATAGTGAATAAAATTCTCCACTAAAGTCCTCCCTTCCACCCAGGCTTTGTGAGATACCAGCACATTTTTTATTCTTTGGAAATGAGCAGCATGAATGTTTTTGGTTCTGTCATATTGCTTTTAGAAATGAGAACAGAAAAGGAAAACAAAACAAAACAGTGCTGTACAATTCTAAAAGAGATTTGAAAAACTACCCTGTGAAATCATGAAGACCCAAGGGGGTGGGTGTTCCTGCAACATAACGTCCAACAAATCAGTCAGTAGTGTCTCAGCTGAAGGTTTTGTGAGACGCTGCAAATTTAGGGGCTGGGAAACGATGGCAGTAGGGCTCACTAGTTGCCTGATGTGATGAGAGAGACAGCTGTATGCAAACGATGCTGGTTTCAATGGCCAGTGAGACTGAGAAAGTGCTGCAGTAATCCCTTCCCAGCAGCCTGATCCTCACCATCCTCAAAACCTTCAGTGTGAGGTGCTGCCATGTAGGGTTAGGGGGTCATTTTCAGTCGTTAATAACGTTAAACAGGAATAAAAATAATGAGATCATTAAGTCCAACTCACAATCTTGTAAATATTGAACGGGTTTGCCAGCCCAAGTTTCTTTTAAATTCTTTTAGAAACTCGGGAAGACATCCTGAACATGGAATTGTGTGTCTTGTTCAGTATCACCAAGTGACCTGAAATTGAGACTCTATCCCGAAAAAAATGGCATTGTTTATATGTTGTTGTCATTGAAAAGTTTAATATGTATCTTTATAAGATCAAACTACAGAACACTGCCTCCTTCATAAGAAAACAAAACTGTATCCTAAATGCTGAAGTTTACATTCAAAGACAGTCAGTCCTCACTAGCATAAATCATGCAAGCTACGCATTTAGTGCTTACAAGCTAACCAGATACCAAGTGGTTGTTGTTTCTTTTATTTTCTTTAAAAAATGGGAATGGGGTACAAGACAAAGCCAGAAGGACTGAAGGTAATTTCAAGATATTTCATTACCCAGCTCCAGGAAAGCTCATGGTTAAGAATTGTGAGAAGTGAATCCTGAAACCATGGAGATGTACATGCCACTTGTTCCTGAAATAAAATGAAGCCAAGAGAACCAAACATGAAGCCACATCAGAGGTGTGGGGCTTCCTTGATCCATTCCTTTTCAGAAGCAGGAGTAGAAGATTATCAGAAGAGAGTAATACATCCATAAAGAGGAAATATGCTGTGTCCAAGGTTTCCACTTACACAATCGAGACAATGGGAAAATTGCAACCCTGTTCTAATAATTTATGGTTTAACTGCACAATGGACCAGTAATATTAATAGCTGCAAAATGCTCTTTCAGATTCTGGTTACAACCATTTTATCATGTCAACGTCTATATGAATTAGGGAATGGATAAATAGCACTCTATATTAACACGGCAAAAAGAAAGTCAAGCCAAGAAGCTAAAGTAACCAATTTTGCCCTTGTACAGCTGACTATTGCAATGAAACTGTGCTTCTATAATACTATTACCTATTTCTCAGATACTATATATTTCAAATCAGGAGATTTTCTCATGTCTATGGTATCAAAACACTTAAAATCATAGAATCAAAGAGTTGGAAGAGACCTCATGGGCCATCCAGTCCAACCCCCTGCCAAGAAGCAGGAATATTGCATTCAAATCACCCCTGACAGATGGCCATCCAGCCTCTGCTTAAAAGCTTCTAAAGAAGGAGCCTCCACCACACTCCGGGGCAGTGAGTTCCACTGCTGAACGGCTCTCACAGTCAGGAAGTTCTTCCTCGTGTTCAGATGGAATCTCCTCTCTTGTAGTTTGAAGCCATTGTTCCGCGTCCTAGTCTCCAAGGAAGCAGAAAACAAGCTTGCTCCCTCCTCCCTGTGACTTCCTCTCACATATTTATACATGGCTATCATATCTCCTCTCCGCCTTCTCTTCTTCAGGCTAAACATGCCCAGCTCCTTAAGCCACTCATCATAGGGCTTGTTCTCCAGACCCTTGATCATTTTAGTCGCCCTCCTCTGGACACATTCCAGCTTGTCAATATCTCTCTTGAATTGTTGCCCAGAATTGGACACAATATTCCAGGTGTGGTCTAACCAAAGCGGAATAGAGGGGTAGCATTACTTCCCTAGATCTAGACACTATGCTCCTATTGATGCAGGCCAAAATCCCATTGGCTTTTTTTGCTGCCACCTCACATTGTTGGCTCATGTTTAACTTGTTGTCCACGAGGACTCCAAGATCTTTTTCACATGCGTACTGCTCTCAAGCCAGGCATCCCCCATTCTGTATCTTTGCATTTTGTTTTTTTCTGCCTAAGTGGAGTAACTTGCATTTGTCACTGCTGAACTTCATTTTGTTAGTTTGGGCCCATCTCTCTAATCTGTCGAGATCATTTTGAATTCTGCTCCTGTCCTCTGGAGTATTGGCTATCCCTCCCAATTTGGTGTCGTCTGCAAATTTGCTGATCCTGCCTTCTAATCCTTCATCTAAGTCATTAATAAAGATGTTGAACAGGACCGGGCCCAGGACGGAACCCTGCGGCACTCCGCTCGTCACTTCTTTCCAGGATGAAGAGGAAGCATTGGTGAGCACCCTCTGGGTTCGTCCATTTAACCAATTACAGATCCACCTCACCGTAGTTTTGCCTTGCCTACATTGGACTAGTTTGTTTGCCAGAAGGTCATGGGGGACCTTGTAAAAGGCCTTACTGAAATCCAGATACGCTACATCCACGGCATTCCCCGCATCTACCCAGCTTGTATCTCTATTGAAAAAAGAGATCAGATTAGTCTAGCATGACTTGTTTTTGATAAATCCATGTTGACTATTAGCGATGACCGCATTTGTTTCTAAGTGTTTGCAGACCACTTCCTTAACAATCTTTTCCAGAATCTTGCCTGGTATCGACGTGAGGCTGACCGGACGGTAGTTGTTTGGGTCGTCCTTTTTTCCCTTCTTGAAGATTGGGACCACATTGGCCCTCCTCCAGTCTGCTGGAACTTCTCCCGTTCTCCAAGAACTCTCAAAGACGATTGCCAATGGTTCCGAAATGACTTCCGCTAGTTCCTTCAGTACTCTTGGGTGTAGTTGATCTGGCCCTGGGGACTTGAACTCATTTAGAGCGGCCAGGTATTCCTGGACGACTTGTTTCCCAATTTGGGGTTGGATGTCCTCTAATCCCTCATCCACTCCATCTTGCTGAGGTTGAAGATGACTTTCTTTTTGTGAGAAGACCGAGGCAAAGAAGGTATTAAGTAGTTCCGCTTTTCCCTATCAGCATTGCCCCATCTTCTCCTCGAAGAGGCCCTATCGCCTCCTTGTTTTTCCTTTTTCTANGCATTGCCCCATCTTCTCCTTGAAGAGGCCCTATCGCCTCCTTGTTTTTCCTTTTTCTACTGACATAAGAAAGGAAGCCATTTTTATTCTTTTTAATGTCCCTGGCAAGCCTGAGCTCGTTTTGTGCTTTAGCCTTGCGGACCTTTTCCCTACAGGTGTTGGGCATGTACAGGCAACTCCTTAGTTACAAACAACTGACTTACTGACATATATATAATTTTGGGTGGAGATACACTTAAAAATGTACCTGTACTGACTTACAAAGTAATTCAATTTAAGAGAAAATGTACAGAACCTATCTTGTTTGTAACTTGGGGACTGCCTCTTGTTTTTTTTTTATTTTTATCCTCTAAGTAGTCAGTCACTTAATAACAATCAGCATAGGCTGCCTAGTAGGATGCTTCTTTCTCTCCTAAAGATATCTTGAACTCTTTACTAACAGAATGAAGGTCTGGGGGGGGGGGGGGGGGGGGGGGGGGGGGGGGGGGGGGGGGGGGGGGGGGGGGGGGAGGAATTCTTTTCCAAACATGAAATTAAGTTCTTTCACCCATTCCCCATACTCAAACTAGTGATGGTCATATCAAAACAGACTAATAGAAAACACTTTATTTTCAAAATAATCTATCTAGAAATATTTCCACCTCTACAAGCCCTTCTGGATCCATGTATGCCCTTCCTTTCCAAGAGCCATCTTGTAGCAATAGCCTACAGCAATAAGGGTCTTTGTTAGGTGTATAGCCATGACATGACTCATGATCACTATGGAATTTATTTCCGAACTAGCAATATACTTAAAAGTCAGTAACTACAAAAATTACACTTTCTCATAGATCCCTCAACACTAAGGCCCTAAATTCAGGCCCTATCTTTCTTAACAATTGGTAACTCAAAGTTAGGCAAAGGACAACAGTAAGACAACGTCCTTGAAGGAAACACTACTATCATCCTGATCTCCTTTATCTAGTGTTTTCATTGCATACATAAAATAAAGGTTATAAGAGTTTAAGTACTTTTCTGCATATGGCTCAACAAGTGCGGGAATTGCTTTGGTGCTCTTCTTGTTCCTCTGAGACTCCCAAGGAAACAAATCTTGAAGCCTCTCAGAAGTCATTACAAGATTAGCAGTAGCCACTTCAAATTGTTACTAGTATACAAATAGCTAGAGGGAGAGGCCTATCAGGTTTAAAAGATTAAGAAATACCATGCACTGAAGCTGGTATCCTGTTTTCTACACCAAGTCTTTAAGAGTGACTGATACCATACAGATATTAATGGGAGTGGGGACGTGAGTGGACTGAAGAAAGTAGAAAAATATCTCTGCAGATACTGTAGAACTAATTCCTAGAATTATTCTAAAGTAAGTTATCTCAGGAAAGACTAGTACTTTCAGATCTCTGCTCCATTTATCAACCCAGCCATAGTAGACATGGACAATTAAGAGAAAAAAAAATCTTTAGCACCAAAGACAACGACTGGCATTAATCTTGACAGATAACTAGATCCCTGTAGAATGGGCTCCTTCTGAATTGACATGATACAATTTTACCAGTTAAATTCATTCTTTGTCAAACTCAAAAACAGACCTATGTACAATGTATTGCAGGAATCTATTCAGGCGTCATCAGCACCATTTCAGTACAAGAACACTCATGCACACCAAGTCAACCTGAGCCTCATGCAAAGTACTGATCCCTGTGGAACTCACAGTTCAGATGACATGGAAACCAAGCAAACTACCTTCTATGTCATCTTGACACTAATTGTGCAAAGGAGTGTGGAACCAATATATCACTGTGTGTTTTAATAGACAACACAGATTTATCCCAGTAACATATCATGATCAATGATACTGAAAGATGTTGAAAGGGATCAAATATGTATCAACAATAGCACACTCCCCAATCTTTCTCACAACTGTCACCTATCAAAGCAACCAAGCCTGATTTCAAAATTCTACATCCAAAATTATTCAGAAAGACATCTAGCTAAAACATTAAGATGTCATTGAGAAATCCTGTATTATCCACCTGTTTACAAGGGTGAATCATTTTAATAGGTCTGCCACCCTTTCAGGAGGATCAGAGAACTGAATGTATTTAAACATATTGGGATAATGATCTGCTCAGGACAAATGAAGTATTTCAGCAATTCTACTAAACACAACTAACCTTCATCGCATCCAGCAAACAAATTGTAATGTGATATGAGCAGGACAAGGTGTCAGTCAATACAAGCCCATACTTACAACAGAAACACGTGAAAAACAGATGAAGGAACCAGACCCAAGATCAATGTAGCCTGCTTATAGTATGTGCAGTATAGCAAAATGCAAGGAGTTCCCAATCCTTACCAGCAAATGCATGCAACCCCAATTGCTAGACTTCTGGACCAGAAGAATACTTAAGCAACTAAAAAAGCAAGTTTCGGATGGAGAGAGTATGATGTGGACAAATAAAAATAAGCACAATGTGAAAAAATGTGTAAGAAGCAGCTCTTTTTCTTAACTCAGAATACCAGAAGCTAGGGTCACCCAACAAAGCTGGACAATACACCAGTGGGTGATTAATAGATGGTGTTAAAAGAATATGTTGCAAATTCATGAAGGAAAGCCTATCAATGGTACAAGTCATTGTGACCTATTTAAGCAATCTCCAAAGTGAGAAGCAGCATGCCATTGAAAACCAGAGGCAGTGAAATAAAAGAGAGCTCTTGCTTTCATGTTTGGCTCATGGCCTTCCTACAGGCATCTGGTTGGCTACTATGGGAACAAGGAGGATAACTAAATAGTCCTTTGATCTGATCCAGCAGGGCTCTTTTTTGGCATGGAGATATTCGGGCATAGGATTTTAAAGACACTCAAATAATTCACTAGAGTGACAGAAATGTTAAGGATGACTCACTCCCCTCAATGTGAGGAAAGATTGAACTATCAGCTGACAATGGGATAAGCACACCTCTTTCACTCAATCAGGAAAAAATGTATGAGGTTCTCCTACTAGCTAATGACGTTCTCTTGGTGCAGCTCCACAACATAAGTTTGGGGTAGGGGAGGGAGCAGCTTTTTTTGCAGAATGAGAATAATATTGGTTCGGGTTGGATGAAAATAAAGGCAAAAACAAGATCTGGAGGGCAATCCTAGAAGCTAGATCAAACAAAGGACAGGGAAACCAAACAAGAGTGAAAAAAGGTGAACAGCAGGCATTGGATTTGAAGGAAGTGAAGAGTCTTATGGAAAGACAAGGAAATGCAAGCAAACGTGTCAAGAGGGGATTTGATGATGGAAGAGAAGTTGAACGGGAGTTACAAAAGAGCCAGGAATGCTCTTACTGGTGAATGCAAGGCAGGAGAAAACAATGTGCATAAAGCAGTGGTTCTCTACCTTCCTAATGCCGCGACACCTTAATACAGTTGCTCATGTTGTGGTAACCCCCAACCATAAAATTATTTTTGTTACTACTTCGTAACTGTCATTTTGCTACTGTTATGAATTGTAATATAAATATCTGACATACAGTATGCATTTTCATTCAATGGATCAAATTTGGCACAAATACCCAATACGCCCAAATCTGAATACTGGTGGGGTTGGGGGGAGGGGTTGATTTTGTCATTTGGGAGTTGAAGTTGCAGGGATTCATAGTACACCTATAATCAAAGAGCATTCTGAACTCCACCAATGATGGAACTGAACCAAACTTGGCACCCAGAACTCCCATAACCAAGAGAAAATACTGGAAGGTTTTGGTGGGCCCTGACCTTGACTTTTGGAGTTGTAGTTCACCTACATCCAGGGAGCACTGTGGACTCAAACAATGATGGCCCCAGACCAAACTTGGCTTGAATACTCAATATGCCCAAACGTGAACACTAGTGGAGTTTGGGGAAAACAGAGCTTGCCATTTGGTAGTTGTAGCTGCTGGGATTTATAGCTGACCTATAATCAAGGAGCATTCAATAGAATTGGGCGAAAACTTCCCACATAGAACCCCAATGACCAACAGATAATACTGTGTTTTCTGATGGTCTTTGGCGACCCCTCTGACAACCTCTTATGACCCCCCATTTGTCCCGACCCCCGGGTTGAGAAACATTGGCATAAAGGAAAGGTGGAAAGGAATGAGAGGGAACAAGGATGCTGGGGACAACATTACTTTATATATTCATTTATAAGTCTAGAAATGTTAGTGAATAAATCACCCCCCCCCCCAAACCTGGGCTGATTTATGCATGGCTCAATGTAAGTACAGTACTTTTAGCTTTTATCAGAAAAGAGCCATCACTTTCTCTGAACAAAGTGGTGAAAGACCAGAGCTCGGTCCATCCTGACAATACCTAAAAGTAACTCAAACCCTCTACTCTCTTTGCTGTGCTATTGTTATTGGCCCTTTTCAATGCCTGGGTAGGAAATGGCTGCCCCTCTGAGATTATGCTGGTAATTTCCTCTGGAATGACTTTCAACTTGTCTATGGGTCACATCAAAATCCATAATTTTAGCCCCTAACACTACCCCTGACTTATTTATGAAGTCAACTTACACAGGAGTATATAAAGTAACTTTTGAAATATGTTAGTGCAAAAGAAAGATGGAAAGAAAACAAAACACACAATAATATAAACAGAAGAGACCCTATGCTACTGGCAGGAAGACAGCTGAAGCCCATGCTCTTCTACATGATAACCTGAACAAGAAGATTCTACAGGCTTACAGTATCATCAGATCAGCCTGTTTATAGTTATTTATCTCATTGCTTACTTCCACATGAACAGTAGCTGGACTACCCAATGACCCAGGGCAAGATCCACATACAGCCAAAGGCAGAAATAAAGTTGTCTTTGATGCCTTCTGTGCAAGCCTCAGTTCAAATCCCAGTACCTATACAACAATGAGCTAGCTCAAGAAACTTGGCAAAAAATCAGAGGAAATGTGGTTAACGTCAATGTAGTATCTTCCATCACAGAATAAGCGTCTCTTGACCTAAAACTAGCATATGTATGTTCATGTGTATATGCCTTCAAGTTGGTGAAAGGACCCATAAAGGGGCGTTTTCTACTTAACAGTCATAAAGAACAGGAAGTCAGCCTGACAACATTAGCTCCTATTTGACAGGCAGGCTAATAATATACTTACACCAAGCTCTTAGCTATCATGGCCTACCAAGGAATTCAGAATTGCAGGTCAGACAACAACACTTTGGAAATACCTTAAGCTTTAATTCCAAACTCATAGCAATTAACTCCAGCTAATTCTTCAAGGGTTTCTTTTCTTTTCGGGAGATAGGATAGCATAGGCTCAGACAATTTGTAAAGCAGATTTATAAAAATCTCAGACATAATGGCCTTGTCAACAATACCACCATTTTATTAGAAACAACCATTGCTTGGAATGGTGCTCAATAGTTAACATATATAAAGATCTACTTTTCCGTTTAATGGAAGAGTGATCAATATATTTCAAACCCTGTCATGATTTAATGATTACAAGACTTCTACTGCAGTAGTAGAGCAATCTGAAACACACAGTCAGGTATGCTATTAAGGGAAAGTAATATAAATAAATCTTCAATGCATTCCTAAATGAGAAATTATTCATTTACAGTAAACCATGCAAGAAATCTATTTCTTGATGTCAAGTACCTACTTTAAGATATAAATCTGAAATCAGAACAGTCACATAGACCCAAAATATCAATTAGGAAGTATTAAACTTCTGTTGCTTGATGTAAGCAATTTGACATGCCAAGTTTTTTGTAATTTAAAAAAATATACGCATAGCAACTGCGACACCACTTTTTGCAGTCTCCCCACACAATCACAGCACTGTGACTAGTTAGTGTTTACCATCTAAAATATGGATTTAAATGTATAATTAATTATAGTTGTTCAACTTGCCTTTGATATCAATAAAGATATTTCTGTTCATTTTGTACACTTGATTCTTATTATTCAGTAGGAAAACTATGGCTATTCCTTGCAGAGAGAAAGAGAAAAGCCACAGAACAAATTTACCATAGAACAAATTCATCTTGTGCTCATCCCTTGAGGCGTCAACAAGATTCTTAAGAACTAACTAGAACGAAGAATGTCCAGAAGAAGTTTCCAGTGCTGCTTGATCGAATATCTTAAAATGTGTGAAGTAGTTACTGAACAACACAAGCATTACTATTCAGGGAATAAGAACGCCAAGGGAGGACAACTGGCAAGTTTGGGGGCCAAATTTCACACCTCAAAGATGTCCTCTGATCCACTCCATTGTCAAAAATATGTATTTCCCCTCTAAGCAGCCCTGGATTCTTTAGTTTTTCACAAACAGCACTGAAAACACCCAATACACACTTACTATATTAAAGCAAAGACATATTGCCTTGCTTTGCAGCCAAATTACTTTTCCTGGAGGCATTCCATGATGCAATTCTCATCACAGCGGGAGGTAGGGTAAACAGAGGATATATCTGACCCACCAATGAGTCACCCCAATCTACACCACAAACCTACATACAATTTAACAGCAATTGTAGTTCTACTATGGTGTCTTAAAAATTACAAATAAGTAATTTCTCCCATTTCCTCCATGTTTTTTAAAGAGAAACATTTGAGAGTTAAACCAGAATGAAGCAAGCATATGTTTGTAGGAGATATTATTTATTTATTATTTCAAACATATATCCTGTCCTTCTCACCCTCGGAGGGGGACACACGGCGAACATTAGATGCCAACAACAATAATAAAAACAGACTTGAACATTAGTTAGTTCAAGAAATAAGTTTAAAAAGATGCCTTGACTGAATGATACTAACACCTGTAAGCATTTATTTTTACTAAATTTTCTACATTTTGGACTAAAAACCACACAATTTGTCATGATTGGGCCTGCTAGCTGGTGTTTCTGGAAACTAGGAGTCTACACCTTTCTCAGATTTGTGAACACATTAATGGCCTTACGACATCCCACTGTTATGCTTCCCCTTGTGATGAAGCCAGCCCATTTGTTCAAGGCTCTTTGGAGATAGCAGCTGCTCCTCATTAAAAGTAATACAGCCTATGCCAAGAATGCAAGACATGAAAAGTGACATGAATCATTTGAAAAAAAAAATTCAGTGAAGTGACAAGGTAATGGAAAATTGTTCCTGAATAATTACTGTCTTTCCTGGAGGTCTTATCACACGAAGACGGCTGCAATGTGGTTCTTTACCCCTTCCTCAAGGAAGTACTCAAGAACAGGCCTTCAACTTGTGTCTTTTCATCAGACATCGCCCTCAAGAAACAACAAAGTGCATTACTACTCAGAACAGCAGTACAGGATAGGGGATTTAATATTGGACCACAACTCTGAGAGACAAGGGTTCAAATTTCCACTGGCAATTTACTGGGTTCTTTAAAATTCCTTTTCCTCATGTAAGCCGCACCGAGTCCCTTGGGGAGATGGTAGCAGGGTACAAATAAAGTGTTGTTGTTGTTGTTGTTGTTGTTATTATTCACCATCATGGGGAAATCCTGGAGAAAACCAGAATACTTTAGAATTGGCAAACATCTCATGCTACAAGAAATATATGTTTGCATCGTTTTATTTGATGTTTGCCTTTTTTCCAATTTATGTGCTCTGTCCATTTGGGTAGAATTTAGAATTAATGCAGTTTGATACCAATTTAACCTGCCACGGTCCAAAGCTATGGATTCCTGGGGGTGACAGTTTAGTGAGGCACCATAATTCTTTGCCATGGAAGGCTGACGACATTGCAAAACTACAACAACCATGATACGACTGCCTTGAAGTGGTACTGAACTGCATTCATAGAATCATAGAATTGGAAGAGACCTCATGGGCCATGCAGTCCAACCCCTTGCCAAGAAGCAGGAATATTGCATTCAAAGCACCCCTGACAGATGGCCATCCAGCCCCTGTTTAAAAGCTTCCAAAGGAGGAGCCTCCACCACACTCCAGGGAAGAGAGTTCCACTGCTCCACTACTGAACGGCTCTCACAGTCAGGTTCTTCCTCATGTTCAGATGGAATCTCCTTTCTTGTAGGTTGAAGCCATTGTTCCGTGTCCTAGGTTGAGAAACACTGTTCTAAAAGTAGATGTGCTCTCAGTTTGTCACCTGGCTGTAACTGCCACTGATGTGTTAGCTACAAGACTCCACATGTGAGATTGGAAATTAAATATTGATATGTGAACTGCTTTTGTTCAGCGTGCCAGCTAGACAGTCATTTCCAGTATCCCAACCTCAACACACTCTGGCCACAACAAGCTCAGGTTTTACTAGGTTTTTAAAAATGATTTCCTCTTCACCTCTCAACTCTTCCATCTCTAACAAAATCCAAGGTTCCTACAAGCATGATGATTGCATCCCTGACACTACATTTCCAGAAAGCTCTTTAGTTCAGCACCTCACTTCATAGTAATGCATGTTATTTGAAGAAGCTATGAGTTCCTCACAGAACTCCAATCTATATTTTATAGTCACAGTGTGAGCTATGTTCACTATAGTAATACTGTCTTAATTATGTTTTGAACTGGTTCAAAGACGGCAATTAATCTGAAAAATAATTTGTTATTCACAATTCACTGCAATTTTCAAAACTCATTATTTTAATCTTTTTAACATCAGCATCATGAGTAAAAGCGATGCTAATGATTAATTTTTAAATTAATGCAAACATGCTAGCTTTAATACTACGATTTACAAGCTTTGATCTCAAATATTTTGGCTGCAGTTACATAGTCATCTGCTCAAAAAAAAAATTTCATGCAAATCACAGCCGGAAAGATGTATAATTTCCCCCATGTCCCTCTGGCAAGGAGTTACAAGGCTGATAAGCATCTAAATACCAATAGTACTTAAATAAGTACGTATATAAAAAGCCGCTTGAGGCATTTTCTGCAGAAGACTGATTTTTCAATCACTTAAAATAAATTATATATGGTATATAAGCATAATCAGAATTAAGTCCTTGATCAACACAAGTATCATGCTATTCATGGTATATTACTGGACATTAACAATTCAACTTGGCAGTTCAGCCAACATTACTGGTTTACCTACAGATGAAAAACCACCCCTCTTTTCCATATAAAAGACACCAAAGGATGACACAATCTCATTCCCTTTTTTACCATTTATAGGAAGACACAATGTTGTGAGACTAAATAAAAAGCACCTTGGCTGAACAAATTTATAGAGTTATAGCACCTATCCTGAATCTGAGAAAAGGTAACATTTATGAAATCAGAATTATAGATTTGGAAGGGCTCCAGAGGCCACTTGGTCCAACTCTCCACTCGATATAAGAAATTCATATCAAGCATTCCCAGCAGCAGCTGAGAAGCCTCGTCTTGAAGACACCTAGAGAAAGACTCTCCCAAATTGCTCTAGGTAATTGATTCCACTGTCAAACCACTCAACATCAAGCAACTCCTTCTCATGTTTAACATATTATCTCCAGTATCTTCAAACAATTAGATGTGATCACATCCCTCTGGGCCACCAGAGGATGAACCTGCCCCGTCCTCTTTGTTGCACCCCTTGAGGTATTTACAATGCAACTATGTCAGTGTTCAAGTCATCTTATCAACAGGCTGAAATGTTTCCAGCCCCTTCAAACTGTCCTCATTTTTTGTTTTGTTCTCCATACCTCATTGTTATCCCTGTTGTCCTCCAAATTGGCTCCAACTTCTCTATATACTTCTTAAAATCAGGTGCCCAGAACTGAATACTGTATTCCAAATGAGGCCTCAATAGCACATAATGTAATGGGACTATTATTGTCTTGGGAACTACATTTCTATTAATGAAGTCTAAGATAATATTTTAACTATCTTAGCCTGCATTACGTGAAAAATATGATTTTAACAAGTGTTTTTAAGGTTTGATAGGATATATATATATGCTTATTTTTATAGTAATGTTTTACACGGTATTGAATTGTTGCCTACATTTGTAGGCTGCCTTGAGTCCCCTATGGGTGGGATATAAATAAGGTAAATAAATATTTGCCTTCTTCTTGCAGCATCACACTGCTGACTCATATTCCACTTATTATCAACAATAATTCTAAGTTCTTTTCCCCCATTTAAGCCAGTACATGTGAACTATTCTGTAAATGTCCATTTGATTGTTGTGGGTTAAATACACAATTTTGCTTTTGTCTCAGATCAATTAATTGTATTATTTTCAGTTCAGTTTTCTAGTTTATCAAATTCCATTTATCTAACAATGTGTTAGCTATTCCTTCCAGTTGTGTGTCCTCTGCAAACATAAGGACTTCCTCTAACGCAGTGGTTCTCAATCTGTGGATCCTCAGGTGTTTTGGTCTGCAACTACCAGCAATCCCAGCTAGTTTACCAGTTGTTAGAATTTCTGGTAGTTGAAGGCCAAAACATCTGGGGACCCACTGGCTGAGAACCACTGCTCTAATCCATCATCTATATAATAGTGATGATGATGATGATGATGAAAGCTTTCTTTATACCTCACCACCATCTCCAAAACATATAATGTTGAAGAGCATTGCTCCCTGGACAGAATCCAGTAGCACTCCGCTTGAGACTCCCTTCCAAATTGAAGTGCAACCTGTTGATGATGACTCTTTGAAATTCAAAAACAGCAAATCATCTAAAATGAGCAGTGAACAAATACTGTCTACATTCAGAATTTGTGACACTGAACTTACCTTGGGAAACTGCTTTACTGGAATTAATACTTTTTGTCCCAGTTTCATGTTTTTGTTAATCACTACATCAATGTATTTTTCTTCTTCCTTGCCTTCCCCTTTCTGGCATTTGTCGATTTCTGTAACATAGAGCAGAATGTATCTGGGCATTAATTTTCTTAGATAACTTTGAACACACTATTTGCGCATTTATACATTATTCCACCAGTTTCCCCATTTCACCCACCAGTCTAAAATTGGCATTAGGAGCTTGCTAGATTCTCAGATAGAAGGATTAGGTGAGCTAGAAGACCTAACTTGAGTTAATTATGACTTCCAACCCTTCTGTATATCTAAAGTTTCCTTCCACCAGAAAACAGTCTCATAAAAACATACTGGATGATTGGATCTACATGTTCAAAATAATAGGCCAGGTAGACTGCTCTCCCTTTTTCTTCTCCCTAGCTTCATTTTTTTTAAAATCCTTACATGCCGGGATTGCAAATAACTGTTGTCTAAAGCTATATAATGCTATCATATGGAACAGCTTTTGAGTGTTCTAAACTTCACCTTTTCAAATTCCAACTAGAAATATTAATTCCTTTCTCACTCAAGTCCTATATAACTCTTCAATTAGTATTGAATAGATTGTTCGCTATTTAAAAGGACTAAACCAGTACACAATATTCTTAAGCACATCATTAATGACACTGATACGATGAATATTCAGTACCACAAAAAGTATATTTAGCCATTATTTGTTCCACCTTCTTCCAACTCCCCATTAAATTTAAAAAGGTTCGCAGTTTGGTGTGATCCTGGACTCATCGCTGAGCCTGGAACCCCAGGTTTCGGCGGTGACCAGGGGAGCATTTGCACAGTTAAAACTTGTGCGCCAGCTGCGCCGTACCTTGGGAAGTCTGACGGTAGTCCCCGCTCTGGTTACATCCCGTTAGACTACTGCAACGCTCTCTATGTGGGCTATCTTAAAACTCAAAAGACAGTTCCATTTAGTGACTAGGCCAGTTTCTTTCCATGTAGCACACAACTCCTCTGCTGCACCAGCTCCACTGGCTGCCGATATGCTACAGGGCTCAATTCAAAGTGCTGGCGTTGGCCTTTAAAGCCCTAAACGGTTCTGGCCCAACTTATCTATCCGAACGTATCTCAGCCTATCAGCCCACCAGGACCCTAAGATCTTCTGGAGAGTCCCTGCTCTCTATCCCGCCGGCTTCACAAGTGCGGCTGGCGGGAACGAGAGACAGGGCCTTTTCTGTGGTGGCCCCTCGGCTTTGGAACGCCCTCCCTATAGAGGTACGATCAGCCTCCTCGCTGATGGTGTTTCGGAAGAGATTAAAAACATGGATGTTTAAACAAGCATTCGGTTAATCCGTTGCAATGAATTTTGACGACTAAAGGACTGGTAATCATGGACGACGAATTTTGGATTGTGATTTTAGTTGCGAGATGCATGGGATTACTATTGGTGGCCCAATAATTTGTATTGTATATGTGTTTTATGTTTTAAATTGAATACTGTTTTTTAATTGTTGTAAACCGCAATGAGTCGCCGACTTAGGCTGAGATATTAGCGGTATACAAGCGTATAAATAAATAAATAAATAAATAAATAAATAAAAAATGTCTTCTTTAATGCCCAGATATCTTATACAATGCAGAAAATATTCTATATGAAAAAATGGCCTTAAAATAAAGCTATGTTGTACCATTACATTAATACCAACAATTCATATGCTACATTGTCATTCTGAAAGAACAACACATGCAATAATCCCTGAAACAACTCCGTAGCAGAGCTTCTAAAACTCTCAGATGTTGGAGACCGGCCCCATTATTTGGATCTATTGATTACTGTTGATTTTATTCTTCATTTGAAACTCACCAGGAGCTAGCAGGCAATGGCTCAGAGGCCGTCACCAAATGAGGAACAGTCTTTGGAGTCTTTAAGATAGACATTACCTGCCTACTGCATATTTGTGAAATCCAATCGAAGGCAACTACAAGGTACATGACTAACATCTTTACATCAATTTAGGAATGTGTTAGGACAGGGGTCCCCAAACTAAGGCTCGAGGGCCGGATACATAGCATAATCTTAAAAAAAGGCTGCAATAAAGAACCCCATTAATGACCAACTATGAACTGTCAACTATTTACTCTTAGATTCCAGAAAGTTTTTATTCTCAATAGAATGAAATAAATGCTTATTGTGAGAATTCCTCCATTTTCCGTATTTCCCTACCTGTTTCAGAAAATAATGGACCTCAGAAGCAATCAGAATAGTCCCAAACCAGACAAAAAGCTGTTTCTAGTATATAACTTACTAAATTAATTGGGGGGAGGGGGAGACCAAACTAGACCAATGAGGAAATCCAATCAGATTTTCAAGGTCAAATGAGTAGGAGGATTTGCTTTCTCCTAATCCCTAGATTACATTCTGTACTACTATTAGGCTTTGTGTGCTGAGGTAGTCTCTTAGCTCAGAAATAATAGATGAACATGTGATTAAAGTTTCTGATAATGCTAAGGATTAGAAATCCCATGGTCCCAGACCATAGGCCCAATGTTTATAGAAGTCCAGCTATTCATGTCAGTAAAGGAATTATTGCATTTTATTGAGAGCACAGTAGGCTAAGTAAGGATTGTTTCCCAGCAAATCCACACAAACCACAATTTCACTGAGTGCATTAGGTAATGGAAAAGTAGACTTATTTCACTTTAATCTGAAAGAATTAATCTTCCTGTGAAGCAATCATTATTTGTCTGACATGTTACTTCTATTAATATTGTGTATACAGCTGAACTGTAGAGCATATTACAGTTACTATTGTTTCTTTCCACTATAGCTATGGCCCTCGATGCCAATGCCAAACAGTAAACTCATACACTAAAAAGAGGAGATGGTTGGAAAAGAAAACAGAGGTTAATGTGCAAATAACCTTATCAAATAACAGATGTGCATTGAAATATTATAACTCGAAATAACTGGAAGAATTACATGAAGAGGAGAAGGACTAGCATACCCTAAACCAACTTCATTGGAATGCTGGCTAACATCTGTATTCTATGGCTTCTACGGACATTTTAAAGCACAACTAAGATAGGCTCTTTTATGTATTTTAATCATTTAATATTACAGGGTATATGTCTTTAATGCCAATTACAGCAGTGGGTCGTGAGAACAAAAAAATATTTTAATTTATTAATTTTTTTCTGCTCCTGTCCGCAGAGCTGACCATTGCATTGGATAGACCACATCAGTTCTAGATTCTTAAATATGGTTTTCTGTGGGCGAGGAGATGGCATATGTTCTATATCAGAAACTAGAGCTGATGTGGTCTATCCAATGCAATTTTGCAAATCAGCACCTCAAATAACCAGACCAAATCTAAACTTGACCAAAAACTGATTTGTAACCCTTGTTGCAGAGTGGTCCCTGGTCAAAAAACGGTTGGGAACCACTGCTCTAATTGGAGAAGTGGTGGTTCAAAGACATAATTAAGTTTCAAATTTCTCAATTATTCTGTTTCATGTTAGAAAGAACCAGAGCAGAGGTCTCAGTGTCATATAAGCCAAAAGATCTCTTCTATGAAGGCTATATAAAAACGCCCTGTTGCCTTTCTTTGTTTTGGTGTGTCCCAATGGCAGCACTTCCATCTCTTCCACAAGTCAAATGTATGTGCCCCCCCCCCCATGTAAAGATTTTTAACTCTGCATGTAGTTCCCTATGCTTCAGCAGTTTAACCTTAACTATTCAAACACTTCCCCATAAGTATCTCCTTTACAATTCTTCTATAAATCTCAGTGCTTTTCCAGAAAATTCAGAATGGCTTAGTAGACAGGCCACTAACCAGGCAGCATCCTTTCTAAAACTACACATAGGTTTCTTGGCCTTATCTGGCCATTAAAATATTTTCCCACTTTTCTCTTTTATAGTCGTTTTCCAATGTGCTGCCAATTTCCAGTTGTGATTTAAGGATGTATAAGAAATAAAGGGGCAACAACCTTTAAGGCAATGTTATTGTACTGTACTCCATCAATAAAATGAACTTGCTCATGCCATTAATTCTTTATTCTTTTGAAGAGTGCCAAGCAAAAGTTTTACATCTCTCATGGGAAGCCAATATATAAGCAATAATTCTCTTTCTTCAAACTGTAGTTGATTTTTTTATTTCTTATTCTGATAAAGAAGTATTAATGAGGCCTTATTGTAAGCCTCCTTAAAATGAGCACAGCTGTATTTTTAAAGACTCTTTGAATTAAAAGTCTCAGACAGTTTTAGTTTAAATGCTTATGCAGCACTTTAGCTGAAACATGGTGCTCCTCGTTTAGCATCATTATGAATTATAACTAGTCTCCAAATTAGCTCTTGGTTGTAAGATGAAAAAATCTATACCCAATGGCACTTTTACTTTGACTGATGCTTCAAGACAATATGACTTACCATATGACTTCAATTATGCTTCCAGAAATCCAACAATTTATTTGACTAGAACAATGAGTAAAATTCTCCTCTACACCGAAAGAGAAACAACTTAGTTGTCCCTTAGTTAGGCTACTTGATAATTTTAATGAGCTGAATAGTAGACATGGGCAATCCATGGTTCTAAATAGTTCTAAAGTACTTACAAAACTAGGGGGTGCTGGTGTTTTTCTTCTACGGTGTTGCTGAAATTCTGGTGGTGAAAATTTCAGAATTCTAACAAAACTTTCAAAATTTCATTATTTTGTTATTGGCGATTTTTATGACAGAACCAATTAGGAGCTGCCATTTAGAACAAAATTTTGAAAGTTTTGTGAGAGTTCTGAAATTTTCACCATCAGAACTTTAGCAAAACTGTAGAAGCAAAGCACCAGCGCCCCCTAGTTTTGTAAGTACTTTAGAAATATTTAGAACCATGGATTGCCCATGCCTAGATTACCTGGAAATGATGCAGCCTGAACTTTTAAGATATATCCTGAGATATTGCTGAACTGAAAATGAAATGAGAAGTTTCGGATTTTTATACATAAACAATTGGAACACTGAACACACCTGTGAGGCATATGTTTCTATCAGAGGTAGGGGAAAGGTCCTCCTATATTAGGTTATTCCTCCCATTACATGAAGTTTCCCTTCCACTCCTGGAAAACGTTCCCACTTCTGAGGTACCACCCCAGTTTTCATGACATGTGTTTCTTAGAAATCATTTTATTTTAGAGATCAAAGTAAAACAAGGTTAGTCCACATCCTTCTCAAAACCTTGCCTCTGCCTACAACATAGGCAAAGATGGGAGCATATCCTTGCCATCAGCTCTACTGAAAAACCCTATCTATTGAGCTCCTCCTCCTTGAACTGTTTGAATTCTCTTTTTATTGATGGTTATGTAAGCCGCTCTGAGAATCTTTTCAGCAAAACGGAAGGGTAAAAATGCTTTAAGCACATAATATTTGCAGTTACCTAAGAGATCACTGAACTCCAAATGCTGCCTCAATTTCCATCTATATTTATATTCTAAGCATAAATATGCAGAATAACAAAAACAGAAAGATATGAATGATTAGAGTTCAGTAAACAAGAGTATTGGAATTGCTTATATAAACCACTCAATCCTTTAGCATGGAAAATGCTAAAACATAGACTGGAAATTCAGCGATGGCAGCTCAGCTGGGCTAGAGGATTTCCAGTGTCAGCCATGATTGTATTCATGCTTGCAGAACACATGCTTTTACTGGCATTATGATAATCTGCAATGGAAACCTCACCAATTGTACTTCCACCTAATAGATTTCATGATCACTTATTATTACCTACAAAAAACAAGATTACTTTCAGCACTATAGGAATACCATTCAGAGCTGTATTTCTATACTACACATTTATGTCTACACGAAAACCTAAAACATTTAACTAAACCTTAATTGTAGCAAGCTTGCACCAAACATTATGAGATTTAGCTTTTATTTTTAAAATCCTGATTATCTCTCATTTTTGAGGTGACACAGGAATGCAACTTACAACACACGCACAAAGACTTAGTATCATGTCAACCTTGCAAAGATTGCCTAGATCTCCAGGCATGTTGAATAGCTTCAAGAAATAGATAAACTAAGAACATAGGAGAAATATCATTTTTCTTTGACATCTTTCAAATTGGACAAGGATTATTAACAACTTGGCGATGTTTGATAAATTCAACATACGACTCAAGGACAAAACTCAGTAGCTATTTGTGATTAATAATAATAATAATAATAATAATAATAATAATAATAAAAAATCTTTATTTGTACCCCGCCACCATCTCACCAAAGGGACTCGGGGTGGCTCACGGATAACACACACAGACAACAAAACATAAGCACAAACACATTGACACAAGATCAACAGTGCCACTGCCTCTCTTAAAGGTTTTCCTACAGCCTTTCCTATGGCACACAGCAAACAGAAAGTAATTGATCAGCAACTAAACAGAATGGAGGTATTTGCGGGGACTGACTCAAACAGGATGGAAGTTGTAGTTTACCCTGCATCAAGGCAGAAACACCGTGTCCCCCTTCAATAATGGACCTGGACTACATTTGGCCAGGTTTGGGGGAAATTGATCTAAATTTATAGGAGTTGTACTTCACCGACATCCAGAGAGCACTATAAGCTCAACCAACAACGGATCTGGACCAAACTTGCCACAGACAATGGTATTTGCAGTACATTCACCCACTTCCACAGACCTCTGTGACCTCCATGAATGGCGCACCTGGACCAAACCTGGGATGCAAAACCCCCATGACCAAGAATATGCTGGAGGGGCTTGGAGAACTGACTCACCCGCATGAGAATCATAGTTCACCCTGCATCCAGAGCACTCTGAACTCCACCAATAACGGTTCTAGACCAAACATGGCACGCAGGACCCTGGTGACCAACAGAACATACTGGAGGTGTTTGTGGGGGACCAACCCAACTGCATGTAAGTTGTAGTTCACCCTGCACCCAGAACACTCTGAACCCCAACAATGATGGATCTGGACCAAACTTGGCACACAGACCCAACATAGCCAAATGTGAATACAGACGGAGTTTGGGAGTCATTGTCCTAGGAATCTGGGATTTGTACTTCATTTTCATCCAGAGAAACTCTGGCTCCCACCGACAATGGTCCGGGACCAAACATGGCACAGAGAAACCCCATGACCAAAAGAACATACTGCAAGTGCTTGGGGGAGAGCACTCAACGCAGCTGATGACGGATCTGGACCACACTTGGCATATGGGAGTTGAAGTTCATCCTTATCCAGAGGGAACTGAACCCAGCCAACAACAGACCTGGACAAACTTGGCACACACACCCAACATGGCCAACTGGGCACACAGGCCTGGTTTGGGGAAGACTGACCCACAATTCTGGGAACTGTAGTTCACACATATCATTATATTTTCTCTAATGGGCATATTCATAAAAAATGAAATTACATTCTGGGTTTTTCCTAATAAATACCACTACTAATTAACTGATATTACTTAACATCCCAAAAAGAGTTCCTGGTGCTGCAGCGGGTTAAAGTGCAGAACTTGCTGACCAAAAGATTGGCGGTTCAAATCCAGGGAGCAGGATGAGCCACCACTGTGGCAGGAAGGTAACAGCGCTCCATGCAATCACGGCAGCCACATGACCTTGGAGGTGTCCATAGACAATGCCGGTTCCTCGGCTGAGAAAGGAAGATGAGTGCCACCCCCCAGAGTCGGACACAACTAGACAATGTCAGGGGAAACCTTGACCTTTACCACTCCAAAACAAACAATGCCTTTTCCAAATAACCCGGGCACTGCTGGTCTCAAATAAGTAGTGTTTTCTTGTTTACAGAAGAAACCCCATAAATCTGGTTTTCAGGCTATAATATGGAACTCAGAGGATGTTGTAACTAATTTTGAAGTCCCATTTCTTACCACTTCAAAACAAATTAACACATACAGGGAGCAATCCTACATAAATCAATGCACCACAATAGTTCTGTATGTGGAACTATGGTACTGTGAGCCATTTGCTATTCCCAGACCTACCACAAAGCCATTGAATTCCCTCCCATGGTCATCCAATACATGATTGAAAGGGTACAGAAAATTATGTCTATATACCTATATCCAAACAAGAAGTGGTTACATCAGGCATGGACAAACTTTGGTCATCCAGGTGTTTCGGACTTCAACTTCCATAATTCCTGATAGCTTACCAGCTGTTAGGAATTGTGGGAGTTGAAGTCCAAAGCAACATAGAATGGTATACTCAGTAACTTACCATGTACACAAATATTCCCCATATTTGTCTTTAGATATGGAAAACTCTCCTTCATCAGCCATCAGCATTTAATACATCATTTTATTTATTTATCCTTTGAATATCAAGAAGTCTTCTACCAAAAAGGAATGTAGCTCCAACAGGTCCAAGCAAGAAGCATACTATGTTCAATTACTGTTAACAAGACAGAGCTTCATTTGATGGGCCACTGGCATCTCCCATAAAAACAGAGGGATCTCTTCTTCTAAATTATTAAATATGCTAAGAGATAATGACTACAGCAAAAGGAATTCCTTCAGGGTAGCTACTCACTGTAAATAATAAGCAGTTATGCTGGATTTCCTTTTCTAGCTACACAGAAGATAAATCAATTATTCATAATTCTATATTGCTTAGATTTCACTGCACACAGTCCAGATTTGATATTGGACTATATGAGCACAGAGATACTCATAGTACCTGTTTCTGCACTGGTGTACTACAGAGAAATACATCCATGCAAATATTTTGCATCCTCTCTCAGGATTATGAATTAAATAAAAAGTATTATATTTAAAGATATATATATCTCCAATACATAACATATAAAGCAGGACTTCAAACTATCAGATGACTATTCCTACCGGATTAGTTGGAGAGATGGACTGACTTTCTAATGCAATATTTTGATAACTGGTGGCATAATGTAAGGTAAGTGCTCTCAATGGACAGCAGTTTGTCTTTATTATTGCTTCTCTCTACCAATTCTCTATTATTTTAAAGAGAGAAAAGCTTAAAGAAACAGTAAATAAATAAAATGGGCTAACATGCATTTTGTAGAAATTGCTATAATCTATTCTTTATCCATAAAGGGAAACCCGGTCCATGGAAATTCTGACCTAGAAACTCTTGGATCTAATAATTCCCATTCTCACCAGCTTCTTACTTCATTCAAACAACACTGCATTGGGAGTCTATGCCAAAACATAAACATCCTTTGTCAATCAAGACTGATATTCAGCTTTACTTCCTGTTTGCATGCAAGCTTTGCACTTGCTACCCAAGTCTTGCTTTCAGAGTAATCTCACCCACAGCTGCTTCAGACTATTCATTTTGTCATCCAGGATTACTGTTGATGTTGGCTAGGAAACTGCAGGTCAACTCATCTGGCTATTAAATTGTGGTAGACACACTGACCACAAATCACCTTGATCACAAAGCCCGCCAATTCATTCAAGATCCCATGATCAGTGCGATTTCATGAAAACAGCCATATGATATGCATTCAGAATGAACAACTCTCAGAACTTTCAGTTTCAACTATCCATGCATGAATCCCCTTATTGCAGTGGTTCTCAACCTGTGGATCCCCAGGTGATTTGGCCTACAACTCCCAGAAATCCCAGCCAGTTTACCAGCTATATTTCTGGGAGTTGAGTTGAAGGCCAAACATCATAGGTTGAGAATCACTGCGTTACTGTGTGATACTTTCCTCATTGGGATTTGTTTTGGAAGAAGTAGTTTATTCCCCTTTCTCCAGAACTCACTGTAATGTTGAAGAACCCTCAACCCATCCATTTAATATTTTTTCAGATAGATTATAAGGAAGGTTGGGCATATCATTCACAATTGTATTTTCCCAGCCTCCATTAAGGCTTTCCCCTCAGAACACTGAAACATCACTAGATATCTCTATTAGCTGTCACCTCCTCTCTGTCTCTCCAACTCAAGTCTATGTCTTCCTAACTGAAAAGATTTATATTTGCAACTTTGGGGATCAGGAAACCAACTGTCACATCAAAAGGTAGCTTGGGGCAATTAAAAGCTGTTTCTGGAAGAGACTACCTCTGAGTGGTACGTATTTTTAAAAAGATGGCAGAGGAAGGGTTGACTACTGCCAGGGGGACTGAGAGGTATCCAAGGGGAATTCAGGGGCTACACACAGACCTTGGGCTACACCTTCCTCATTCCAGACTCGAACTAAAGTTCCCATAGAGATGCTGCGCACGTGGATATTTGATGTTAGCCAAGCTTCTGTTTAAGCTTCATCAGACTGAAAAGTTTTTACTGTCCAACAATAAAGCACCAAGCTAAAAGATGAAAAAGATTCTGCAACACTATAAGAACTCCACTTCGTCACGTACTCAAAAAAAACGCATTCTCTGACAATAGAAAAGTAGGATTTGGGTAAAGTTACTCTTGTCATGAAGTTCTCCTGCTCCTGTTGTATCCCCAGCCTACAAACCAATTATTCTGAAACTTTGAAAAGCAGTCAGCCCTCCACATTTTCAAATTCAGATGTTTCATGGAATGACGCTGTTCCAGAAGTGAACAGTTCAGCTCTTTCAACTGTAATGATTTGAGTGTCAAGGACAGTATACAGATGATTAATACTGAAAAGTGTACCCTGAGCCAACTCTTCCAAGCAAGGTTGGGTTAAGGGTTAAGCTACATTTCTCACTTTTAATTGTGCAGGCTATTTAGGTATACTGTTTGAGACCAGCTATCTTCTGCAATTATCAGACTCCAGAGGTCACCAATTAGAACCCTGCAAGGATTTGAATTAAAAAGAAGGCTTTGCGATTAGGTGAAGTAATGATCCAAAAAAGAGATTAGTTCTGTTCAGCCTGCACTCATTATAAAAACCATTTCCTTTGTGTGAAGATTCTGTGTCTCGTCTATCCTCCTGGCGTTATCACACCACGGGATGGAGCGATGATTGTACAGATGTAGCCTAGAGGCTGAATGGGAGCACATTTAGATATTGCCGGATGTGAGAGACAATCCTTTGGCTTTTACTACTTCTCTCTAACAGAGAAATAGCCCGCTTGACAGCAAAGAGAGCTTTGTAATTTGCTAGTGATGTATGCATCTATCTGCTTCTTCTGTTAACAAATGAGAGGGACTCATCTGACTCAGAATTAAGTCACATAGCAATATAAAATGATCCCAGAAAGCCACAGATAAAATGGTAGTTCAGCTTAGCTTCACTCTCTAATATTCGAAAGGATATTCTCTGAATTCCATCCTACAATTCCATTGACAGAAGTCTAGAAGTGCAACAAAAGGAAAACCTTTTCGGTGATTTCCTATTCCCCATGTCCCTAAAATCTGATCCAAAGTGTGGGATGCCCTCCATAACCCTGCCTCAAGCAGACTGTTCAACACTATATGCAATCCATGAGCTAGAATGAAAAGCAAAAAGCTCTTTTATTCTTGCATCTTCAGTATCTTTGATTCAATTTAAAAAAAAAAAAAGCAAAACCCACTTTAAGTGCATTGGTAGGAAGGAAATGTAGGAGGTGCAGTTAGTCAGTCAGTAAGTAAATAAATGTGGTCTTTTTTTGGTCACAGCAGACATAATTTTCTCAGTCATTTAAGAAACTTTCCTTGCCAAGAGAAAAAAACACGCTAAATGCAACAAGCAATTAAAGTTCCTGAAAACATTATTTTTAAACCCAGGTTTTGAGCTTTAGTATCAATAAAATGCAAGAAATTTATGTTAGTATCTGGGTGGAGACAAAGTCCAAGAAATACTTCTTTTCGTTTTAACTGTGATTATTCTACCTGTATTAAAAGTGTCATTTCTTACAGCTTCCTATTTCTAAGGATAACCAGACATGCCCGGACCAGAAAAAGATCTATATGAAGTAACAGAAATAGGGTCTTAAAAGCAACTTGTGCTGCAAGTAGGTATCTACAACTGAATACATACTTATTTTACTTATTTGATCTCAAAAGAAAAAATGTTTTTTGATAGAGAGAACCTGCTTCATCACAAAACCTGGGGCACCAAAAAAGGTGTGTCGTTCCCCACCTCCCATTTTTCATCTATAAGACAGTAATCATAATCATGTTGCAAGCTTGCTGGGAGATCAAGCATGACAAATCATGAGATGAGTAACTTCCTCCAGTATCTCAATGGTCACTAGGCCTCCTTCAGGATCTTCCTCATGCCTCGTCTTTCAATTCTCTTTGCTAACTATATCTTGCTTCTATCACCTCTTGCTCCTCCTTTACCTCTTCCTTTCTCCTCTTGTCTTCTCCATAATCTTACTTTTCTGCTTTTCTCAAGCTGCCCCTCATGTGAGAGTAACACATGCTCATGCATATGTGTATCTTATATCTGTGTCCAATTCTGCACTGTACTGCCCATCCTGTATTTGAAAGTTCAAGTCCATTTGATAGCTGTCTAGCTGCACATAGAGTTTATTCCTCAAACTTAGAGAAAATGTACAATTGGAAAAAAATTACAAAAGAGACAGCAGAGTTGTGACATGCCTCCCGAGTTACTGGAGGCACAATCATTTGTGGATTTACTCACAGTAAGGATGACTGTGTTCTATTAAGTTTATTTCCAGGTACAGATCTGAACTATCACCTTAAGTGTCTTTTTCCTGTCACTGTTAATACTGGCGGTCCCCAAGTTATGAACAAAATAGGATAGATAGGATTGTTCTTAAGTTGAATTTGTAAGTCAGAGCTAGTATATTTTTAAGTGTAACTTCAGCTTTCTCTCTCTCTCTCTCTCTCTATATATATATATATATATTTACACACACACATACATACATACACATACTAGCTTGGGGACCTGGCAGTGCCTGGGTTATTTAAGAAAGGCACTGTTTGTTTTTCAAAGTTTGGTAATATCCATTTGGTAAAGTGTAATGGTATTTATTACAAAAAAGCCAGTGTTTTTTATTTTTTTAATGCTCCCATTAGAAAATGCATAATGGTGTAGGTGTACTAGAGTTTCCAGAATCGTGGGTCAATCCTTCCCAAACCCTGCTGTTTCTGTGTGCCAAGTTTGGTCCAGATTTGCTATCAGCTGGGTTCAGTGGTCTGTGGATAAGGGTGAACTACAAACCCCAAATTCCCAGGGCAATCATCCCCAAACCCTGTCAAGTATGCAAAGTTGCCCATGGTGGGTCTGTGTGCCAAGTTTGGAGCACATCCGTCATTGGCTGGGTTCAGTGGTCTCTGGATAAGGGTGAAGTACAACTCTCAGATTCCCAGGGCAATCATCCCCAAACTCTGCCGTGATCAATTACTCTGTTTGTTGTGTGCCATAGGAAAGGGTAGGAAAGGACTAAGGAGAGGCAGTGGGTGGGGTCATGCAAATTCCACACATGGAACCCTGGGATGCCTGGCTGTGGTGGAGAAAACCTGTCAAATCTAGGATGAAATTGTCCCTGAATGAAAGCATTCCTTAGGTGGTGGGCAGTATAGTGTTTGGGGAGGACATTGACAGTGTTTGGGCTACATCTTCATGGCATTCGCTATAACCTGCAATGTCAGTTGAGGGAGTGCCTTTGGAGGCTTCTCAGCACTAGGAACTATAGCCTATTTGTGGAGGCTAGAGGCTGTCTAAGTGGACACCTCTGCCACATACACATTTTTCACTTTTATATTATGTGTGTGCATGTGTGTACGTTAAAATTATATGGGGGGCTGGATAGCATAGGGAAAGGTTAACATCCCTGTGGTGTTTGCTTTGCTGTCTGTGCTCTTGTTCATAAGATTTCACCCCACTTTCTGTCCCTGTGATAACTGAATGTTGAAAAATGTGGCTTTTTGTGGAAACAAGGATTGGAGATAAAGCTTCAGTGGAAGCATCTTTTCCCCACGATAACTCTTTCAGGAGTGAATTTCCTTTCCTAGGGATAGATTTATCTCACTTCCTGTTGTCTCACCCCTGTTCTCAACCAGGAGTCATTTGTAAGTCAGATATTCGTAATCAGGGACTGCCAGTATATGGTTCCTTCTCAATTCTGAAAAGCCAGAAGAGAGGGAAAAAAACCTTGAGGAAACTTTCATCCACATGAAAATGTACAGTCCCTGCTGACCCCCTTCATTATAAGAGCAAGAGACTGCTTGTATTTCATTTTGTCTCAAGCACCAGAACTAACTAGAGAGTGACTCCCAGTAAGCAGGTTACTGAATTTTGTATACCACTAAAATTATAGTATGAAAAATGTTACATTGCAAACTGACTAGAAAATTATGAATTTGCATGTCTAATCTAGCCATGCTTACTTAAGAGTTTTTCCACCAATTTTATTACATCATTACTCCACACAGTGAGATGCCATCTCCAATTTACAGTAGATTCAACTGCTTTCAGTAAAAGCTATAAATTGTAAGGTAGACATTGTGATCCCCAAATTTCAGAGAAATATTGACCCAAAATACCAAGACTGTTTTGTCTTGTAACTTCCCACAAACCACAAAACCTACTTATCCGATCAGAATCCTACTCAAACAGGCCCAAAAAAGAACTGGGAATTGGATATCCTTTCCAGTAAATAATGAGTATTTATTTATTTACTCTGTTTATACCCCGCCATTGCCAACCCCAAAGGGGACGCAAGGCAATTTACATGTAGGCAATTATTCAGTGCCTTAAAGCAAAATACTCATCCCCACCAGTCGTGCCTGCGAAAAAGGTGGGACCGAGAGAAGGGTCTCCCCAGACAATGTTAATCTTCAAGGTGGTTCATAGAGGGAGATAGTTTGGATAGGTAAGCTGGGCCAGAACCATTTAGGGTTTTATAGGCTAAAGCCAGCACTTTGAATTGTGCTTAATAATAATAATAATAATACTTTATTTGTACACCACTACCATATCCCCAAGGGACTCGGTGTGGTTTACATCAATAAACAAAGGCAAGTACATCAATAAACAAAGGCAATAACAAATAATCAATAAAAAAGTTAAAATAAATCTCATAAACAAAAAATACACAATAAACAATAACAACAACAATAACATACAAGCATTTAAAACCTATGGCCGGGCCAAAAGTAATAATTAAAATTTAAAAATATTTAAAAATAATGCTGGTAGCAGACTGGCAGCCAGTGGATCTGACGCAACAGGAGGGATGTTCTCTCTCTGTACGCTGGTCCAGTGGGCAACCTGGCTGCTGCCCGTTGGACCAACTGAAGTTTCTGAACAGTCTTCAAAAGCAACCCCAGATACAGCGTGTAGTCTATTAGTCTATTTGGGATGTAAAAAGAGTGTGGACCACCGTGGCCAAGTCTGACTTCCCAAGGTATAGGTGCAGCTGGTCCACAAGTACTTGGGAATTTGTAGTTTTGGCTAATGCTTACCCAAAAATGTTGAAGAAAAGCCCCCAGGATGGGAAAGGACTTTAAATGTCATTTTTATCATGGTTGTGGAAGCATAGTCACAAAATAATAAAACTGATCCTGTTTACACACCACATGTACACTTTATACACCTTTTACGTATGTATACAAAAACATGAGCCTCTGCAAGGTATAGCGATAATAAAAACAGAAGAAATAAACCCAGGAAATAAACCACGGATACATAGCTTTACGATACCAGAACTACAAAGAAAGCCAATGTAAAGACTGATAAATTCCCTTCCTGTTTCAAGAATATTTTCTTCAAAGTAAGGTACACCTACTCATTTCTTTATAGGAAGAGCTCAACCGTGTGATTCCGGTTGTGTTTGATGCTACTGCAGCATTGAGCTTTTTGATTAGTGGTTTTCATGACAGGGTGGTAAGAGTATATTCCACTGAAAAAGACACCATTGAAGCATGTAGTAAATGTAGCTAGCAGTCATGGGCCCGCTATCTGTATCATCTCTTTAATTTGTGTTTCCGTTTTGTTCCGTCCATTCAAATGCACTATACGAAAAAAGCCCTCCCGAAACGAAAATAAACTTGATAAGAAAAGCAGGTGAGAGTAGGCTTTGGCTGCAAGCCTGCTTTTCAGCATCATAGTTATAGAGAGTAGAGGGATTCTGAGGTCTCTTCATTGGAGATAGTTGGTGCAGGGCTAGCAGCTTGCCAGGGCTTCCCCTCCATCACTTGGCAACATGCAAGCCCAGAAAGGCCCTGGCATGCCTGCGCACATAGGCTCAATATACACGGGTCTGCCAGGGCCTGCAACCAACCACCAAGTAAGTAGCGCTGCTTACTAGGTGCTTAGATGCGGGCCTACCAGGGTCTTTCTGGGCCTGCACTGATGCAGAGCACTAGAGGACAAGCCCTGGCAACCAGTAAGAAGTGCTCCCTACTCGGTGTTCAGCTGCAGGCCTGCGCGGGCCTGTCTGGGCCTGCATGATTGCCGAGTGGAAGGATGGAAAGCCCCAGCAACCAGAAGCCGTCAGCCCTGCACCATGGATCTCTGATGAAGATGGTATCTTCAATGATATCTTTTTTGGTAGCAGTGGCACAAATAGGTTTCCCAAATGAAGTGGGAAAGAGCAGCAATACTAAAACTATGGGGAAGGGGAGCATTTGTATAGAATCGCCAACCCATTGCTGCCAATAGAACGAAAATACTAGTTTTTCTTCTGATGTAGGACAAAAAAGCTCATTCAGAAAGGTGCTTGAAAAGGGGGCCATACAAATTAAACAAACAGAAACAGATAGCGATCCTAATCAAATGCACAAGACTATTAGCTTGTGAGGACTCAAATTACGTAAATACCTCACAAAGTTTTTCCCAAATCATAACACAACGCCAAAAGACTTCGACTTTTAGCAATATGCACTATGAATAACGTTTGCCAACTTGCTATTTTTTCATAATAAAATACATCATTTGTAGCTGTAGCTATTTCCTGTCAAATCAATTTTGTCATATGGTAGCACCAAGAATGAGATATTTCCAAATTCCTTATCAACAGGCACAACTCAGGTAAAAGGCCACTGCTTCCAGTGAGGCCAAAATATGGTCTTCCTCTTTTCCAACTGCTTTCTATCTTATCAAGCATAATTGTCTTTTCTAGTGAGTCATGTCTTCTCTCTAGAGATAACCTCAGTTTAGTCATCTTGGCTTCCAGGGAGAGTTCAGTCTTGATTGACCCTAAAGATTCAGATGTTCCCTATCCATTTGTTTTTGTAGTAGCCCAGTGCAGATAGGAGTGCATCCATGAATTCCTTCATCTCTAAGAGCAAGAAAAATAAGGAGAACAATGTTTAGGATGCAGTCTTGCAGGGAAGGCAATGTGCTCAACTGGTTGACAAACAGCCTAAAGAGTTTCAGTCAGAAGCTTCTCATGGTTTCATTAGTGATGCAGAACCATCACCTAGAAACACCTCCCTTTTGTGAGAGATCCATGTAGACAAATTAAACTTTAAAGCAAACCAGACATGGACACAAAAACATCTTCCCCTATTTACTTTCTCTCACTTCTCTCCCATGTTTAAAGAAAATTTGTTCAAGTAGTCATTTGATCCACATTGTGAATTGGATTTAATCCAGACAAAATGTTGACATTGGCCATTCTGTCTCACCATTTCCTTAAATGATACAGGTTTTACTTTCTTGATTTTATATGCATCCATACCCTTCAGTAACAACATCTACCAGTTTCAGATAGATTGACTCACTGAATCAATGACAATTTGCTTTTTGGGAGAAAGGAATAATTTAAATAAGTAAAATTATACATATAATAAAAATTGAATAAAATCTATTAAAACACAAGCTACAAAAATCCTACAAAGGTGAGAATAATAGGAGAAAATAAATAACACATCCTTAATATACTTGAATAATAAGCACTACGACTAACAAAATAATAAGAAAAAATGAGATAAGTTCTAATTATCTTTTCTGTAGGCATAATTTTACTCTTGGACATCTACCTGTAAAATATGTCACACTTCATCTATACATATAATCTTGCTACTTAATAAAACCTGCAGTTATGATAAAAGCATTTTTTTCTGTTTTGAAAAGTCTATCAGGAGTGTCCAATTCTTCACAAAAATGATTTTATTAAAATAAAACAAATAGTGTGTCAATTTCCAGTAAGTCAACCACTTTCAATAACCTGTCCTTTTTTGTAGGTTATAAATCACTCTTCCACTGGGTGACCCTGGGTAAATTACACTCTCTTAATCTCTTCTGAACAAATCTTACTAAGAAACCCTCTGCTGGGATCACCTTAGGTCATTATAGGCTGGAAACAATTTGAAGCCAAACAAGAACAACAACAGCATCATTTGTGCAGCTGAGAATTAATGGCAGTTTGTAAGGCAACACTTAGATGGTACTGACAAAATGGGTAGAGGGATAAAAAGTTCAATTTCTGCCTATATATGATGTGGTATTTAGCCCCTAAAATCAAATACCTGCATTCAAGTGCACAATAATCTGGAAAGATTATCTATGAATGCTTTCCCAACCTGTTTTCTGTTCATCAACATGAAACGGTCTATTTTCCATGAAGTTTCTACATACTTTATTTGTATTTACATTCAGCAAGTTGTGGATGTATAGCTCTGGGGGGGGGGGGTGAGAAAATTAGTAAACAAAATAGGATGGAGGTATTAGATATCTGAGGCAGAGATAGATGCTCACCTCCTTGATAGTACTGTAGATAGGAGATATTATACAAGAGGAACATCCAAGATTGCCTGAAATTCTATCAATGTGGCATTATGTCAGCTGGGACTTCACTAATGCCAGGCAACCTGTCCCTATGGCAATACAACTAGATCTTCATTGCAGAATATAAAATAACTGAATAACCTTCAAAGTGACTTGATGCTTCAGATTTCATGTTAACAGTAGGAACATTACAACAGCTTTCTTGCAATTCATTTTAATTAAATTTGACCTCTTGCTCATGGACATTCTTAGTTGCTGATCAAGTAAGGCCAGCACATTCTGCGGACATTCCATTTAATGTCTGTCATGTCCACTGGGGTTGGATATGGGAAACTAGTGACCTCTTTATTAACAATACAGAACTACTGCAGAAAGCCATACAAGCTGTGCAAGTTAATGAGGGCAAATGGTAAGTAACGACCACAGCACAGACTACACTAAGAAACCCATATTTATTTAGGCCTTCCGGAGGTATCATTTTACACCTTTTACTTAAAATGTAATCTCTCAAATGAAAATGAATGTGCATATACATCTTGAAGAGGGTGGGATAAAGGGAACCAAAGATCTCAGGGCCTCGATTGTACTTTCTGAGACAATACAATCCATCATATAGTGTACCCCTTGTGTCAGCATAAATCAAGACCAACACTCTGAAATGCCAGAACCTACCTACTACAGAAACCTCAGCTAGATAAATTTCACAACAGAAAAAAAAGTCAGACTACACTTAACTATCTTGCTCAAATATGTATTTGTGTCCCTCAAAAAAAGTCAAGAACAAGGTGTAAAGCCTCTTCCCGGAGACCTATCTATAGCAAGAACATGGATGGAGATGAGCTGCATTGCCTTGGTGAGCCAAAGAAAACCTCTCACCAGACCGATCTGATTTGAAGCCTGTCTCCATGAGATGTTTGCTCATCTAAACACTTAAAAATAGGAAACTGCAAGAAACATGTTTTGGCATGTTAATCACGATAGGCCGGGATGTCTTTCTCATTGCTTTTGTCCTAAGCAGCCTTACTCATATCATTTTTCACCAATCAACGTAATGAGACAGATATCATTCCAAGGACAATTGTGTTTTCCCTATGCTTGTTCTTAAGTACCAAAATGCACTTTGCTGAAGAGCACTGCACCCCAAAACTTTTGTCATTTTGGCACACAGTCATCATTTTCAACAAAAAAAACCCTCCATAATCACAGCAAATAAAAATCCCTGAAAACGGTAATGTTGAATGTTTACTATTAATATTAAGTAGAATCCTTAAAATCATGTTATAATACACTTACACGTGTAGCCTCAAATTTCCCATGTCTTTGTTGGCTACAGCTGGCAGTATGAAATGCCTCTTAATGCTATCTCCCTGGAAAAGCATACAAAAGGTGTTACATACCCATGTGTACCATTTTGGAACATATTGGATGGCAGATTTCTGGATAGGAAATACTCAACCAGTTGTAGCTCAGAAGTGACAGTTTTGAATTTACCATTGGGTCTGCTTTATGCTGCAGGAGTTCAAAATAGTACCCTTGCACCCGTTCTATGTTATCAGAGAAGCCATCATCACATGATTAATTTGGTAACAACTTCCTCCTTTCACATCCTGTCACTTAGGGAAGTATACATTCTGACTAGAAATCTAAAAAAAAAACCAAAAAAAAAACAAAGATCAGTATTGGGACAAATCTGTTCTAACAGTTGGCAGTAAGTCAGATTCCATTCTTCAGTTAAAATGACACATGATAGCTTCTTCTTCAGAAGTTACAAAACCACATCCGCAGTGATAGACAAACTTTTCATATATTTACAGCTTCACTCCAGTAGCAATTATCTGTTTGATATAAATTTGTCTCTGATTTGAAATAAGAGAGACAATTTGAATGAAGACCTTGTTTCTTCTGTCTTGTAGCACTGAACCATACATTCTTGAGTATTTACTCTAGTGCAGTATATAACAGATTAAGCACTGGACAAGAACTCAAAGAATTCTGATAGAATCTCCACTCAGCCAAAGAAACCAACTACGATACCTTGAGCTAGTCCCATTATCTCTGGCTGGATCTACATTGTCCTATAACCCAGGATCTGATCCCAGATTACCTTCTGATCCCAGATTATGTGGAAGTGTAGACTCATATCATCTAGTTCAAAGCAGATAACCTGGGATCAGATCTTGGGATATAGGGCAGTGTAGATCCAGTCTCAAAGAAAAGCAATGCCTAGCAACCCCCTCTGAATAAATGCTACAAAGCAAACCAAATGGTAAATTCAACTTTGACACTATGTCAGAGACAACTTGAAGGTACATAACAATGTCACAAGTTGACTGTAATGAGATGTATTTAGATTTTGGCTCTCACTGGATGCTACAGGTCCCAAAACTTTGGGGGCTGTGGATTCAAATCTTTTGCATTTAAATCTGTAATCAACCAAGGAAACATGCCCATCAAAGTGAGACTGCTTAGATCAGAAATGATCATGCACTGGTATCAGCCAAAAAGGCATGGAGCAATGAGTTTCAGCTACACTTACCATATTCTACACAAACTTCTTTTATGTTAGCTTTGTGCTTTTAAAACCTCAAAGCACCACCTTTTACATCACAGCATGTCTTTGTCTCAGAGACACAGGTTGTATGCAAAGTTTTCCAAAACCAAAGCTAGGGTGTTGTATTCTTCTCAGTCTCCATGCTAAGACTCAAATCTACTACAAAGACTGAATAATATTATTCCTACATGAATACTGAAATAGTACTGCTTACATCACTAATGACTTTTCCAGTCATTAGAAACTGGGTGAGACACAGATCTCCCCCAAGATCATAAAACAGAGCTCCATACTGCCTTCTCAGGCCAATCAAATTATGGCCTTTACAGATGCAATTTGCCTCTGTTACTCCTCTCACTGAAGAGATCAAGAGAAGGTGGCGAGACTATACAGAAGATCTGTATAGGAAGGATAATAATATTGAGGATAGTTTTGACGGTGTGGTGAATGAATTAGAACCAGACATCCTGAGGAGTGAGGTTGAATGGACCTTAAGAAGCATTGCTAACAACAAGGCAGCAGGAGACGACGGGATCCCAGCTGAACTGTTTAAAATATTGAAAGATGATGCTGTCAAGGTGATCCATGCCATATGCCAGCAAATATTGAAAACACAAGAATGGCCATCAGACTGGAAAAAATCAACTTATATCCCCATACCAAAAAAGGGAAATGCGAAAGACTGCTTAAACTTCCGTACAGTGGCCCTTATTTCTCATGCCAGTAAGGTAATGCTCAAGATCCTGCAAGGAAGACTCCAGCAATACATGGAGCGAGAGTTGCCAGATGTTCAAGCTGGGTTTAGCAAAAGGCAGAGGAACGAGAGACCAGATTGCCAATATCCGCTGGATAATGGAGAAAGGCAGGGAGTTTCAGAAAAACATCTACTTCTGCTTCATTGACTATTCTAAAGCCTTTGACTGTGTGGATCATAATAAATTGTGGCAAGTTCTTAATGGGATGGGCATCCCAAGCCACCTTGTCTCTCTCCTGAGGAATCTGTACAAGGACCAAGTAGCAACAGTAAGAACTGACCACGGAACAACAGACTGGTTCAAGATTGGGAAAGGCGTACGGCAAGGCTGCATCCTCTCACCAACCTTTTTAACTTGTATGCAGAACACATCATGCGATGTGCGGGGCTGGATGAATGCAAAGCTGGGGTGAAAATTGCTGGAAGAGACATTAACAACCTCAGATATGCAGATGACACCACTCTGATGGCCGAAAGCGAGGAGGAGCTGAGGAGCCTTCTAATCAAGGTGAAAGAAGAAAGCGCAAAAGCCGGGTTGCAGCTAAACGTCAAAAAACCAAGATTATGGCAACAAGAATGATTGACAACTGGAAAATAGAGGGAGAAACCGTGGAGGCCGTGACAGACTTTGTATTTCTAGGTGCAAAGATTACTGCAGATGCAGACTGTGGCCAGGAAATCAGAAGACGCTTCCTTCTTGGGAGGAGAGCAATGTCCAGTCTCGATAAAATAGTGAAGAGTAGAGACATCAGACTGACAACAAAGATCCGCCTAGTCAAAGCCATGGTATTCCCTGTAGTCACCTACGGATGTGAGAGCTGGACCTTAGGGAAGGCTGAGCGAAGGAAGATCGATGCTTTTGAGCTGTGGTGTTGGAGGAAAGTGCTGAGAGTGCCTTGGACTGCGAGAAGATCCAACCAGTCCATCCTCCAGGAAATAAAGCCCGACTGCTCATTGGAGGGAAGATACTAGAGACAAAGTTGAAGTACTTTGGCCACATCATGAGGAGACAGCAAAGCCTAGAGAAGACAATTATGCTGAGGAAAGTGGAAGGTAAAAGGAAGAGGGGCCAACCAAGGGCAAGATGGATGGATGGCATCCTTGAAGTGACTGGACTGACCTTGAGGGAGCTGGGGGTGGTAACGGCCGACAGGGAGCTCTGGCATGGGCTGGTCCATGAGGTCACGAAGAGTCGGAGACGACTGAACGAATGAACAACAACAACAACTCCTCTCACTCATCTTCTAAGCCACATAGTTAGTTAATACTGGTAAAGGAAACTGGTGTGGTTACTGATATCCATTCAGTCTTTCATCAGTAATTACATTAGCATGATTAAAGTAAGCGTAACCAATACCCCCAATGACACTGCATTCTCTTTCTATACAACTGGAAGCTATTTGTGTTTGAAGACCAAGAACTGTTGTGTTCTCTTGTTTGACAATGCAGTGCAAAACCCTTTCCACTGTGCAAAGATGACAAAAAAGACCTACTAAGGTATGCATGGCAGGCAATGCCATGTAAAAATAACATTCTAAGAGAAAAGCTGAAAACAAGCATTTTAAAAAGTGAAGGTATGCCGATTTTCAGGATTAATAGTGTCCAAAAATCATATCTACCACAGCTATGAGATATGGGGGTGGGGGGGGGGGTGATTGTTTGTTTGTTTTGCCATGAGAAGTTTATTTTGCATCTACAAAGGAAATGTACCTCTGTATTTACTTCTACAGAGGTCTACGAAATTGAGTATTTGAGAACCAAATATTCGAATTCCTGTTTTATTAAGCTTTAGCCTGCAACATCTGCTAATTAATCTATCTTTGCATAAAACTCTTAATGGGATACTCAGTCTTTTGCCAACATCATTCCATTTTAAGACAGTTCCATTTATTCTGAAGTAAGTATGGACAGGTATTCACAGACCCCTATGAAGGGTAGCTTAGATGACTCACAAGCTTAAGATTAGAGACTTATTTTCTGCTGAGAACATGTCTTTAAAATACACAGCCCCAGGATTTTTAGGTACAAAAAGCAAAGCTTACCAAATGAGTATGAAGGGTCTTATCTGTGCACAGTAGTTCTGAGAACTTTCTGGATGGCTTCAGGGACCCACGTCTCAGGATTCTGGAGTGCTATTAAATGTGTGAGCATATGTGCTTTCAAGTAATCTACTGACATATGGAGAACCTATGAAATTCATAGGGTTGTCTTAGTCAACTCCTTTCTCTGAAATATAGCATACAACACCTAGTATTCCATACCAGGCCAATCTACAAAATAACCTGGGCTGGTCCTATTTTGCTTCTAAAATGAGACAGGCTCAAAATACTTAAATGGATGGAAGAGAGTGGCACATCAACAAGTTCAACCCATTTATCAACAAAATATATGGAACTGCCATTCCCAGAAATAAACATCTGAAGATAAGGGAAAGGGTAAGGGAAAGGGAAGTCTGCTTATTGCTTGGACAGCATACACTCCATGGCATAATTTCTACTTTCTTCACTAAAGTACAGCACGAAGACCTGAAAAGGCCCATTGTCCCCATTCACTACCACCTCTCCCAAAAATAGTTTTCTTTAATCCCCTCAACTTACATCTTAATAAACTGTTGTTTCTGGAAGATTGGTTGTCAGGCTGTTTGACATTTTAAGAACACTGATTTAAAAGAATACATGTGCCAGGAATATTTTGATTTATAAGAATACAGGGGCCTTTTGATGTAGTAAAAATAAAATACAATAAAGAGCCACATAGCAGCATTTTCAATTATCCACATACTGGCAAAAATTGTCTCCAGGAATTTGCTAGGTCTGTTAGGTGATTCTATGAGGATATCTCCCCAAGAATCTCTAGGTCCTCCAACACATCTCTGGTATTTTGAGACTGGAAGTGAGGCATTCAATGGCTTTCAGTTGTATCTGTAATATCGCATAACTGTGATTTCGATGGGAATGTATCCCACAAGGGTATGCTTGCTGTATTAGATTTTGAGAATGGCTAAGTTTTGAAAATAGATTTAATGAGCTGAGTGCTGCGACAGGATACTACAACTATTATAGACATGCAAGAAATAATGGTCTCATCCAACTGTTCTATTAATTTTCCATTGATGTTATTTGTTTCTTATTTTGAGACAAATGTGCAGTTGGTAGAGCCAACTAGTACAAATACACACAGTCCTTAAGTTACAAACATGGAACCAGTGGGAACTTCATCTGAGTCAACAGTCAGCTTCCACTCATTCCTCAAGTTGAAAACAACTAGATTTAAACAAATTGATCAGTAACTGAAGTGTGCTGAATGGTCTACTCATAAATTAAATAATATAAATGGAACAAAAACAATAGAGCACAAGATGAAATTGAGGTAAATTTAAAACTGATTAAAATATGTAAAGTGTAAAGTAGAACTAACAGTAGGAAGGAATAAAAAAATTCCTGGAATGCTTGAGAAGACTTCACTTCAGATGAAAAGATAAAGACTCAGCAGTTGAGCCTCTCTTCATTCAATACTCCATGCTTACAGTCTTCAAGTTTTTTCTCTGTTTAATCTTAGTTTTTGAAACTGACATGGTATTTATAAATTTTATAGCTATCCTTCCCCTCTCTATCCCAAAGCATTACTTTTGTCCCCGATTCTCCATTTTTCTCCATCCTAGCAGTATTTATTGCTGTCATCAAGGTTCTAGACTACAACAACCTGATATTTTAAGTTTCAGGAACTTTGAATTCCCTGAACAGCTTACTCCCCTGAACTGCAATTCTCAAAGTATTCCTGAAATGAGATCAACCAAAAACTAAAGTTATGTAGACTCATAGTACAGACAAGAATTAAGTCTGTTATAAAGTGGAATGATGAAAACAGCCAACAGTTCCAAAACCTTTATGGAGTCCATATAGTTTCCTGAAAAAAACTTTTTCAAGCCTTCCAATCAAGAAGTTCTAGTATTTAAGCAGCCTTTCCCCACCTGAATCATGCAAACAAAAGCTTGCATTTAAGCTACCTTGCAAAACACCTGGATTTAAGAACTTCAGAAATCTTTAATGAAAATCTTGAGCCTGCTGCTTATCACATGATCCCCATCGAGAAGGTCAAGTATCTCTCACCTCTGTTCGTTTTTTATTATTTTAAAAACGCCAGCATTTTCTTTTCTTGAGCAATGGACAAAAAAAAAAAACAATTTTAAAGGATGCATTGAGGGTAAGTGCTGACCCATGAAGGATACTCCTGCAACAAACAAGTCAAGCAACATCAGACTGCTCATTTTCTTATACACTTGCATGAGCAGATTATTCACAAAGGCACAGCGATCTGCTCTTATCTTACACTCGAAGGGTCACAGTATAGATTGCCTGGTACAAGGAGGTCTGATGAAAAAGATGGTTTAGGTAGAAAACACGTGGCTCCCAAGACATTGGACTAAGGCTCCCTGCAGCTGATGCTGCTAGGATTTGGCAGTTCAACAATACCTCAAGGAGTACATGATTCCCACCTATTTTGCAATTTTTCACTGCCTTTGGAGCAATTTGCACATGCCAAATACTTTCCAGCATGTTGTCTTTGGGAGAAATTCCATTGAAGAAAATACACAGCTCAACTGAACACAGACAAAAAACCAAAAGCGAACCTGCCAATTCCAACGGTTCCAACATTTTTCCCAATACTTTCTGAAAATGTTAAGCAGAAAGAAATACTAACTCTTTCATCAGTCCACCAATGGCCTCATTTCCTTTTTTTTCTGAAATGCAACTGAGTTTCCATTTAAATGGGCATTTGAAGAAGTTGGTGAAACAACTTTGCTTGTCTGGCCCCATTATCACAAACTGTTCTAGAGAGAACACTAGTAAAGTAGTCCACCTTCTTTAGACAGGGGGCTCAAATGGGGCTCAAATGTTATTTCAGCTGATGAAGTGCCAAGTTACTATGGACAAAATAAGAAATTCTGAAATTATGCAATGATATAACCAATGTATGACAAAGAGCATGTATAGTAAAATCAATTTAAATATATATATACAACAATTAAAATGATACCTTTAAACTGTTTGCAAGATTTAAAATTAAACTTGAGCACAAATATGTTTGGTCTTATATGGCAGGGATCCTCAAACCTTTTAAGCAGTCCCTCAGACTGCTGGGAGCCCCAAGAGACTATAGCTTGAAAACAAAATATGAACAAATTCCTATGCACACTCCACATATCTTATTTGTAATGCTAAAAACTATGAAAGAACAGAATATTTAAAATGAAGATCAATTTTAACCAACATAAACTAACTAGTATTTCAATGGGGAGAGCTGTTTTTGACTGTTGAGATAGTCAAGTTAATTAGGATTGTTGTTATTGTTATGTGTCCTCAAGTCATTTCAGACCTAGGGTGACCCTAACTCTGAAGTTTAGAGCAGATAAATGACTTGGAGGGCCACATCTGGCCTGCGGGCCTTTGTTTGGTTGCTTTCAAGAAAGTCTGCTTGACAGGTTCAAAGCTAAATGTTCACTTGTCAAGATCTGTCACTTTAGGTCACTATTATCAATTACAAACATATATGACCATCCAATTAACAGAATGGATAGGTTTACTTTTCAACTTGAAATTTATTTGGTCCGTTCGGTTCAAAGAGTTCAGAAAAGTAACTTGCTACTCATAATTTGTATTGGATTTTCCAGCAAGTTATTATGCTGCATTTCATGCAAGAGTGCAGAGAACTAACAAAACATCCATTAATTATATAAATTATTGTTTTGTAAACCAATTTGCTTATCACAGTACGATACAAGGGTCGCATGATTGACAACTTGGGAGTTCCTCTTTTCCATACAAACATACTAATGAAAGCCAAGATATTGTAACAGTAATCACAGCCAGTTCAAGTATCTACCATCTGAAGTAATACATGATTTACAGAGAGGTTTGATTTAAACAGTTCAATAAAGCCTACTATTTTAAACGACAAATTCCGATAAATCCAGCTACCATGTCAATCTTAGGACAATCTACAAAAAGGACTCTAGGACACGTACAAGAAGTTTCCTATTGAAGTTGCAGAATGAAGGAGGCTGACCAAAGACAGACTTCAGGAAGAGGTACCATGCTCACATCATTCTACATACTTCTGGTGTTCACACACACTTGGCGCAGTTACACTCACACAATGCATTACCTCCAAAGCTCATCACTTCCATGGGAATGCTTTGCCTTCTCCCTAGTTGCTTTCAAATAAGTCTGCTTAACTCTCAATGTCAATGTGTTTTAGAAAAATAATTACTACTCTGGTTTAATCTGTGCAAATATTTAATGTTGTCAGCTTTATCAATTTTGTTTGATATTTAAAACTGGTTTTATGATAATGATCCCAGTTTCTGTAAATTAGGTCAGGAAACCTTCATTTCTTCAGGTGCACCCCCCATGAATCCATGTTGGTTAAGACTTCTAGGGGTTTAAATGCTAAAGACTTTGAGAATCAACGGTTCCCCAGCCCAGTTAGACAAAAATAAATGTTTGTCATTGGTTTGCTTGGAAAAGTACTGCATAAGTACTTGTAGCAACCATAATGAATACAGTCAACAGTTAAGAAACTGGGGTTGACTGGCATCAATGGCTGGACAGCCACACCATTTTAACCCATAATATCGGTAGTACTGTAAACCCATTAACTGTTGATTTACTGGGTCTGTTCCATTTGGGACTGACAAAAATAATTCAGGTCATGAAGTCACTTAGCTCATTCTCTGCACCAACAGAACGTTATGATCCAAACACAGAAGTACCATCAAATACTTGTTTCCCAGACATCCAATTTTTAGATGCAGAGAAAAGGCAATTGTGCCACTTCACCTTATAGTGCTTATTCGTTCTTATCCTTTTTCTTGTTGCTTTTAGTTTCTTCCTCAGCAGCGTCTCTAATCTTTCACAATCTATTATTTTATTTGATCTTCTGAACACCCAACAGAGACCACTTGCCATGTTAAGGGGTGTCCTTCAGCACAAGCAACAGCTTTTGTCGCATTTTTCAGGATTTCTACAGCCATGTGGACTAGAAACCTTAAGCTGTAGAGACACTAGCTTACATTCCCAGAAATTAAGCATCCAGTGAACCTCACTGTGACTGCACACAACTTCTACATTAGAATTAGAATTAAAAGATTCACAAGTGTTATTTCACAGCTGTCTCTGAACTGCCAGATTCTGCTTCCTGTTGCCACAAAACTACTGAATGATTTACAGGAAAATTTTGTGCGAATACCAGACACCATGTGAGACTAAACACAAAAATCTTTTCCCTTTCTTTTCCCAGAACCATCTAGTGCCCCTGATGTTTAGACAGCTAATACTACCACACAGCTCATAAGGATTAGGAACACAGAATTATAATAAAGTTAGCTTTGATCCATGGGATAGGGAGGAACTGGTTTCACTAAGATAGTGGGGGATGAAATTAGATCAGATTAAATAAACTGTTGGTGCAATAATTAATCTTCCAGGACAATGACAGATACAATGCTTCTGCAACACAAACCACATCACCAGTTGCAACTGAAAAGCAGTCAATTGGCATGCTAAATCCACAAGATCTCATTTATGCTTCTTTCGTGTCTTCTATGCTAGTTACCTAAATAAAATCAGATTTCGTTTGTGTGCAGTGAAGTAGTCATCTGTTCTGTATTTCTGTTTATGCAATCTATAAGCACATTCATAAACCAAGTTCTCTTGACAAGCAATGTAGCTTAATAAGCAAAGCAAGGGGATACTAAGCAAAATACAGACAATACAATAACACTCTGCTTCAAAGAATCCATATCATTCTACAAATTCAAACAACGTATTTCAAGCATTGATCAAATCCCAAACTTGATGCATTAGTTTTGGATCCAATCCCAATTTCAGAACAAGACATTACTTCAAAGGTCCTGAGGAATAGTATACTAAAGGTAAGCAAATTTAGTGACTGTAGTTCCTGTGAAGTCAAATGGAGTGGATTAGGCAAATGTTTCTTGGCATCCAGAGGACACAGCTGCCCCATTCTATCTGTTATAGGCTCATGGACTAATGCATACCCAACCAGGAAAAAAAATGCAGAGCCTGCATCAAATCTGCATTAGGCAGTCCTCCCAGAACCAAGCATACCAAGTTCTTGGTGCCATGCACTGAATATAATCATGCAGTTCAATGGAAGTTTCTGATTATACTAACAGGTTAAACCCCTGTGCCGGCAGGACTGAAGACTGACAGGTCGCAGGTTCAAATCTGGGGAGAGCGTGGATGAGCTCCCTCTGTCATCTCCAGCTCCCTATGCGGGGACATGGGAGAAGCCTCCCACAAGGATGATAAAACATCAAAAACATCCGGGCCTCCCCTGGACAACATCTCTGCAGACGGCCAATTCTCTCACACTGCAATTCTCTTGCAGTTTCTCCCGTCCCTCCTGACACAACAACAACAACAACAACAACAACAACAACAACAACAACAAAACCGTACATATTTAAATAAATGTACATTATTTAAATTTGACACTTCTGGGATGTTGGAAGATCTTTTCCAACTCGCAGATCATTTTTAAGGACTCAAGATAAAGCAAGCATAAACACTGAACAAAACCAAAGGAAGGCTGCTTGCAATCATGCTATAAAAATTATCCAGTTAGCTTAGTTCTGTCAATTACATCACAGAGTCTGAGGTAGAGGCCTATTGCTATATTTGCTACTCAGAGATACGTTTTACAGAGATGTTATGAACTGGTTTGGTAACTTACTACAGGTAGACTACAAATTCTTTTGGGCTCAATTCAAATTCCAATTGTACTCTCCAGAAATTTTGCCAGTTCACTGCTAGAACAACAAATGTTTCGAAAGAAAACCAGTTTGTTGTACCTTAACTTTTTTTTAAAGAAAGTAATGCTGAATGGAAGCTTGGGTCAATGTAAGATTAGTATGGATTGGTTTGTCCATCCCTAATATTAGCCTAAACAGATCACTCTTGAGGACTGATGCAAATATCAAAAATGTTCTTAGTTCACTGCTCTGCCAGACCTAGATAACAATTATTTCATCAGTTGTGCTTTGTTTCTTTTTCTTTTGTTTGGGTTTATTTTTATTTGGGGGGGGGGGGGGGGGGGGTGGAATCTAGCCAGCTTCTACTTGGAGCTGATGAGATAAAAAAAATAAACTTGGTATATAAAATTCAATCCAACATCCAGTGATGGAAATACAGAACACAAATTCACTAAAACATAGTACCCAAGCCCCTCAGTGTTTATATGGTCAGAGCCAACACAGTCTCATCAGCAGTGATAATGTATTCCCTATGGCTAACTACAATTCAGGCAGCTTCAAACGGCAGCTGAAAAACAGTGGGAATGTGTAGTAGACCACCTTCAGCTAGGGTGAGGATTCCCTGCAGTAGAGAGCAGGTACTTGATAACAGTTGCCTTACTATGAAAGGAAAGCCTTCCACTCAGACCTGCTTCTTAAACTTGGCTGTGGGACCAATCATCTGTTACAGTGCAATAAGGTAATAATAGGAAACCCTACCCCACTGACTGGTTCCCGTATGGCTGTTTGGAAATGGTTTTTAACAATTGATTTTAAAGTGGATATACCAATTTTAATGTTTGTGTATATTTATAGTTTGTTTTATGTTCCAGAATTGAATGCTTGCACTCCACCCCGAGTCCCCTTCAGGGTGAGAAGGGCAGAATATAAATGCTTTAAATAAACTTACAGAAACACTATGACATGGGAACTTTCTTGGCAATATACTTATTCAGAACTTTGCCTTTCTCAGAGGCTAAAAGACTGTGAATTCCCCAAGGTCAACCAGTGGGGTTCCATGGCAGAGCAAGCGATTCAAATCCTGAGCCCTAGTCAAATGCTCAAGCTACTAGCCTCTAAATTACACTCAGAGCTTGTAATAGCTCAGTGAATCGTAGTTTATACCTCACAGGTTCCAAAGTAATTGCTCAGTCCTGATGCCACTACTTGGCATCTAATTTAATCCATAGTCCATTGTTCTGTTGTAAAAAAGAAAAAGTTCTACATGCCTATTACCAGGTCATGTCAATATAGAGCGCCATGCAGTGATGAGATTATAAATATTATTAAACTCAAGATCCACGAATTAATTCATAACTCATGAAATGCAGCCATAATTGAACCATGAACTAAAGTTGAAAAGTTGATACTTCTGGGAAGGGGTTATATATACCCCATTTGAAAAGGGCAACCCCCCCCCCCATCCCAGTATCTCAATGTATGAACTGAGCAAACAACAACATACAGACCAAATAAACATTTGGCACTGAGTAGAATTTAACAAGATCTCATCATCTTCCTTCCAAAACCCTGTACACCCAGATTGCTTGTCATTTCTGTTCATCCAGAAGCCGCTTCACACTCTTAAATCTGAAAGATTCACTAAGGGTCAGCTCACAGGCAGGCAGTTTTAAAGGTTACATAAGCCTGCCTTTTAATTGAGGCAGTACATTTGTAGCTATACTGCTTTGTCTCAGTACATCTAGGTGAAATTCTTAGTAATTCATCACAGCAAAATTGCTCTTGCAGATGCCTAGACAGATGAATTAAGTCCAATATTACAAAGCTCTCCACACTCTATGCCCCTTTGAAGACATGAGCTTTATTCTGAGATTTTTAACAGAGCTGCACATACATGTCACCTTTCCCAAAAGCTTACATGTTGAAATCCATGCCTGCATCAATAAACCATTTTGATTTTAATAACCCAAACTATCAGGATAACTTGAGTTTAGTAATGCAAAACTAGCATTCACATTATTTAGTTGCATCTACCCCCACACACAGAACCACCAACTTACAAAAATTCAAAAAAAGTTTAAAGTCATCTACACTTACTACCTTCTTTTCTCATAGGACTGGTTGAGATAAACTGCATGTTATGCAAAACAATCCATCCTGAAGCAACAAGCTATAATTTCATTGTTGCTGTGGCTGTGCGCCTTCCATTCAACACTGACATTGTTACCCTATACTACAGTTTTCTTGCAAGATTTCTACAAAGGAGGTCTGCCACTACCTTACTCTAAGGCTGAAAGAAATGGGATTTGCCCAGGCTCATTCAATGGGTTTCCAAGGTTCGGTAGGAATTTAAATTGTGTCTCTTAAAGAGTTCTAGTTCACAATTTGTATGAACTAGTCACTAAATGTTACTAAAATCGGTACTGTTCCATTATCTGGGCATAAGCCATTAGGGGGCACTAGAGAGAGAAGGATAATCCAGTTTATTGGTGGTGGTTGGGGGGGGGGGAGTTGAAGGAGAAAACCCATGTTCCCTATTTTTGCTGGTTATGCCCCCCCCCCCCACTTCCCATATTGTAAAGGTTGTTTCCATGATGGGGGCATGGGTGGAGGGGAAAAACAGGAAAAAATAGTTTACTTCCTTCAATTCACCCTCCACCTCAATAAAATGACTATTTTTCTCTAGCATCCCCTAGTGGCCTCCTTCCAGATAATGGAACAGTACCTTAAAATCTTGTTTAGAGAGAGGGTCGATTTTCATAGAACTAGAACCAAAGTCCTCACTGATATCCAAGACTCACTAAATTTTGTGAATTTTCAGTAGAAATTTGGTTTATAAAACCAAACCAGACTAACTGTTGAGTCAGGAGTTTCTGACTCTCACAATAATAATAATAATAATAATAATAATAATAATAATAATAATAATAATAATAATAATAATAATCTTTATTTATGTTCTGCTCTATCTCCCCAAAGGGACTAAGGGCAGATTCCAAACATAAAAGGCAAACATTCAATGCCCGAAGAGAAACCCAAAATTACATTTTAAAATTCCAAAACAGCTATAACTGAATGACATGAGCTTCTAATTCTTTTAGTTTCTTTTGTTGCAATCTTGCACTCAAGCATAACTAAAGGACTATGGATCACTACACTTTCTCATGACTGGACTGACTAGCATCAATAACACAAACGCCTAGTAAATCATTTTTGAAAAATATCCAACACAACACTGCTTAGTCAAATGATTCTGTGAAATAGCCAAACCAGGCAAAGTAACACTTTCCCACTGTTATTCCCCAGCACTAGCATTCAATGGCAAATCTCCAAATATTAGTCAGACTACTTTTCTAAACTATATTCAAGTATCAGACAAAGATTACAGGTCTTAAAATAACTGGTTGTCTATCACAAGCATCTCCTAGATAGATTGATCTCCTGCACGCACACACTTGTCACTTGGAAGGCAATGCTGTTCCGGGAATGTTTGACAGTTTCTACTCAGAGGTGTCAGGAAAAATGCAAATGTTCGGTTTTGTGAGCCATCAGAATAAATTATCACTGCCCACTGGTGCTCAAGTGTTTTCGGAAACAGTGTGCCTGAAGTAAAGATTTCAACAACCCTCATTCTGCTAACAAGCCTAGTGTCCCTTAACTCCCACTCAAACACTCTGGAGAATGGCTGCATGATCTCTTGCATTGACCAAATATTGTCAGCTACTAAAGTCGTAGTTGTAGTGATGAAACATTTTTGGAATCTGTGATGCAATAGAACTGGGAAGAATGTTGTTACATTTGATATATTATGGCAATATATGTAATGTAAAGTCATATGACAAGATATGGATCTTGTCAGAGAGGGATCAGAGTATGCAGTGTTGAGAGTGACTGGGGATTGATGGAATCTGGAGATTTTGCAAAGGCTGGTAAATGACAGTTGGTCAGAGATGGGTGTAATCTGTCAAGAATAGGAATTAAAGGGGAGGGTTATGAGACTTAGTCAAGATCAGAGATTGTTCCACAGCTCCTCTGAGTGACCTGTTGGGTTCTGGCTGGGGTTGGAGTAGCTGCTCCCCAGAGGAAAGTTTGAATTTAAATACAGTGTCTGTGACGGCAGCAGTTAATACAAGGTGGAAGTGTCTATGGGGATACAAAAAGAATAACAAGTCACACAGGAGCAACAAGGGCATCTGTGAAGTGGCCACAGCAATGGAACAGGAGTCAATAATCACAGCAATGGGACAGGAGGACGTTTCCATATTTGGTGGCTGAGGTGAGTTTAGTGAAGCCCTCACAGTTGGTGGCAGTGGAGGGATCACTGGAAAACACCAGTCTTCTCTTAAAATGGAAACTATTATACAGGGTGGTCACTGAAAAACGGAAGGGCTTGAAACAGTTTTAGCCTTTTCATTTTCAATCTTCTTTATTTTTATAGGTTATAGAGCATCCCTTGGAAATTAAAATAGATGCTTGATGACCAGCAACAATTAAAACTCAGTCGGTTTTTTCTATCCCAGTAAAAGATCAATTCTTCTAACTCTGAGAAAATACCGGCTAAATTTAATGTCAGAGTATCTCCTAGCTATAACATCAGCTGATTTGAAATAACTGAATCAGTCATCCATCTTTCAGGAAGAGATCCTAAGCGCACTGACACAGCAGTGGAAACTGTACAACAGAGTGTCCTTAAGGATCCATCTTTCTCTACCCGGAAGGTCAACCAGAAAGAATCACCAGGGCCCTGTATAGGACAATGCTTGCCAAAAGTTTACACTTAGCAATCAAAGATAATCAGAAGGTATGGTTCCAAATATTGAGCTACTGCACACACTGCCGGGGAAACAATGGACCTCCTGCAAGAAATGTTCAATGAACAAATAATTTCAAAAAAATGGTGAATTTGTTTGTCCTCCACATCCTTAATGACTTAAGGTAAATAAACCACAAATAATTCAAGCAATTAAGAGGATCATTCAACCTGAAACCTTGCAGAAGGCCATGGAAAATGCTGTGGAAGTAGCCCATATTTGTGAGCAGGAAAATTGCAAGGGATGTTGTTTTTCATACACAATACTGAAAAATAATATTCATTAATTAAATTTCCAAATAAAATAAAATATTAAAAATCATGTGTTTGTAAAATCTGTTTTATATCATTCAATTTTTCAGTGGCCACCCTCTATTAATTGCTATCAGTTTGTTGAAATAGTTGGGATATGGTGTACTCTAGCAATAATCAAGAACCACTTCAAATTCCAACAGGTGCTACAATGACTATTATTTACTATCACTTCCATCTGCCATTGTAGTTCCTAACTCTTCACAACAACTGTCTTTACAACACAGCAGGTAAGCAGGCATCCATCCATCACACTTCTTCCATGAAAATGGTGCCAAGTGGTAACATGAAGCTTCAAAGTAACAAACAATTTGAAAGCTAATTTAAAAAGTGAACTGGGAAAATGAGCCCCCCCCCCCCCACACACACACACCCACATACGCACACGTATTTTAAATACAGAAATAATACTTTTGGGAGTACAAAGCTGATCCAGCCAACCAAGAACAAGTGAGGTAGTTTCAGCACTAATGTTGGAAATAAACAATCAACCAGTTCAGCAATTCAGTACTACAGTTTTAAATGTTTCTTCTGCCATGAGAAACTTTTTTTTTACAGCTGATGGTCTGAAGATCCCTAGATGTGGGACATAGAAAGGAGATTGCTTTCAACCCAGAGAATGTATTTTAAATAACTCTGGGGCAGCAGGTGTGTTTTCCAATATTACGAAAAAATGGTGTTTCACTGGGAATATTAGTGTTTCATTCCACTGGGAATGAAATGCGACAGCTATCCAACCAGTTCCCCACTGCATGACTGACCAGAACCAGAGAAATAACAAGACCATCTGTCATTCGATTCCCACCACGAGGTATTCTGTACGCAGAGGTAGGATCAAAAGCATCCAAAACAGAAACACCTGATGAGGCTACCAAAGGGAGGAAAGTATGTAGGTCTCTGTTTTCATCACTTTGCCCAGCCTGTTCCAGACACACACCAGATTTCCAGGGACATGAAGGTGACATCACCAGCTGCATCTTCATGCTTGTTTGCATGACAGATTACAGTTCTCCCTCCTCTCTAATCTGGTTTACTCATCCATTTAAGGTGCTCCATTTGCTATCTATCAACTCCTGCATCTAAACCTAGATTAGAAGATACCAAAACACTTCAGAGAGTAGCAGAAAAAACCCTTTCAGAGGAGAAGTCAGAAGGATCTCCCTAACACATCAATTGTGCTGGATAGTCACACGACTCCCATAGAGATCGATACTTTAACTCTGAGTGGTTCTCAGCCTCTGGTCATCTAGGTGTTTTGGATTTCAACTCCCAAAAATCCCAACCAATTTACCAGCTGTCAGAAATTGTGGGAGCTAAATTCAGAATCACTGCTATAACTTGTTTCCTGTACAGTGGATGGGGGTAAGAGTTGGCCTTCTTAGCCATGCTGCCTTCCCTCTTCCCAATTCTCTGCAGGACTTCCAAGAGAAACTGAATTCTGTAAGAAGAGGATCTAACACAGAGATTACGGTAGTCATTTGAACTGCATAATTTGTTTTCCTCACTTCAACAAAAACATTAACTTTAATCTTCCCTGCCATATAGAGGCAAGTGCCCATGCCTGTCCCTTGCCCTGCTTCCATCTATTTATCGAGGGCATCCCCCTACCCATGGGAATAAATAACCTGTACAGAGGTCCTCCTTCTAAAAGACCTTAACCATGTTCTATTATTCCCCTTGTTCTTCCTGTCTACTGTCAAAAAAGGAACTTACTCGGCCCACAAGCAGAATAAACTGTAGTATAGGACATGCTGTAAATAAAAGATGTTTCCAGTTTAACCCCTGAAACCCTAGAGAGCTCTTGCCAGTCAGTATCAACATTACTGAGCCAGGTAGAGAAATACACAGATTCAGAATAAGGCAACTTCCCTATCCTCCACTTTCTTGCACTTATACAGGTTGAGTATCCCTTACTGTAAAAGGCTTGGGACCAAAATACCTCTATTTGCAATATATGTATGCAATGCATTATCTTGGAGATAGGACTCAAGTCTAAACACAAAATCACTTTGTTTCACTTACTTTACATGCACGGTCTGAAGATCAATTTGCTCAATATTTTTTAATTTTGTCATTTTGTGCATAAAATACATTATGTACACTGAACCAGAAGTAAGCCAAGGTATCACAATCAGCCACCCATGCAGGCAATTCAGTGTTGGATTTCCTGATAAAACCTTTACAACATGCAAAGATGTCCCCTCCCCCTTGATCTCAATTTCAGAAGATTCCCTCTTCTTTAACACTTGGAAGAAAAAATTCTCTCAAACTTCCCCTCCCCTTGGGAAATTTGCACTGTCTTCCTACTAATAGGAACTATCCCTCACATCACAATCAAACTGCCCACTTGAAAGTTAAGGGAGGCATTGAAGTAAGGTGTGCAATTACTCCCCAGTCAAAAAATCCCCAATGCCCTTCAACTAAAATGACATGTTCCATGTGGTTGTGTAAGGACACATCTCTTCTATTACCTCCTCTCCTCCCCGCCTCCCCAACACATTTCAGAACAACTGAAATATTATAGAGCCTTTTGTTTTAACAGCATACGGCAATATTTGAAATAGTGGAATAGCCAGTTCACACCCTGCATTTACCTATGGAGAATAACGAAGAAAAACAAACTCAGTCATCTTCATACCTACTATAAGTAGCCAAAGGTCTCCTCAAAGACATACAGAAAACACCTCCTTCTTCTCTCCTTTTGTCTTCAATAGATGGTATGCAGAAACAGAGGCACACTGACCCTCACGCCCATTCTCAGCAAATCCAGCTGCAAATACCAAGTGTCTAGCCCAGACCATGGGTCCAAAAGCAAGAGATGGAAAAGCCCCACAGATTGCCAGGTGAGGAAAGACACCAACATTACTGATATTGAGACTACTGACAGACTTACCTTATGGAGATGTTATAAGACCATAGCAATGAACATAAAGCACTAGCTCCACCCAGAATATCCTTCTTAAAAATCTATTTTTAAAAGAAATGCAAGCTGATATTCATGAAGAGTGAATATCAACCTCATGCAGATTTACTGAGAAGGAAGCTCCCTTTTGTGCTGCTGGAGGAGTTGCTTCAAAGATGACGTGGCACTAGTTTAAAAAAAAAAGGACTCCAAAGTGTTAAAAAAGGACTCTGAAGTGTTTCCTCATCACCCCAATTTTTTTTGGGAAACTGGGAGCGAAATTATCTAGAAAAAGTTGCCTCCCACCCAAAAAAAATGTTGCTTTGTTGTAACAATCCTTTGTTCAATTTATGATTGCAACTGATACATTTTGATACATCAATACAAAACGACAGGAGAGTCCTTTTAGAAGTATTCAGGTAGCCTTTTGAGGCACATGGTCTGGAGATTACAAACCTAACTTTGGGCTTGCATACTGTTGTGTCTTATTATTTGATTATGAAGGTAATTATTAAATGTAAACTTAGTGTGTTCGTACTATTTCATGACAACTTGGTTTATGTACCTTATAGTAAAACATTGCCTTCTTTTTTTCTGGTCTACCACTCTAACCAAATGCATGTTGAGCATCACTTATCTGGAATTCCAAAATTCAAAATACTTTAAAAACGTAAATGGTCCATGTGGTTGGCTGAGATGGCGAAGCCTTTGCTTTCTAGTGGTTCAAGGTACAAACGTTTGCTTCACACACAAAAATTATTAACATTTACTTACAGGCTATGTGTATAAGGTGCCTACAAAGCATTTTCTGTTCAGACATGGATTCTACCTCAGAGGTAGAATGCTTGCATTAGATATGCAATAATTCCAAAATACAGAGCACTTCTGCTCCCAATCGTTTTGGATAACCTATATTTGATGTCACCTATTTCCATGTGCCATATGTCTTTTATGCTGGCCTATGATCCTAGCAGATGGAATTCAACTAAATTAAGTCTTTGCTCAATCCTAATAAAAAAAGAGATCCAGAAAACAGAAATAAAACAAATCCTCCACGCTAGTCCCCAACAAATCCTCCACGCTAGTCCCCAAAGCGCTTGATTCATTCTACTCACTCTTTCCCTGGTCTCGCTATGGTGCCAATTATTAAAGTAATCAGGGAAAGATAATGAAAATAAACTATTGTTTAAAAACTATTCAGGTAGCCATGGGGCTGGATGTTGAATACAAACTGTAATCTTAAGAATGTTACAACTTGCTTTTTGTTATAATTAAATACACATTTTATTCATTCATTGTTTTTTGCCACCTTGCTTTATGTACCTTATGGTTTCATGTGCCACGTTAATTCACCTGCTTTTTTTCTTATGCTGGTCTATGATTGTAAGACTATTAACCCCTTCTCCCCTGATCTAACAGTGGCTGACAGTACTGACAAAACAGGAAACAATGATAATAATGAATCCTTGCAACTCACTTTCAGCTAATATGAAGTATGAATTTTATTTTGCCCTTGTTTTTATACTACCAGTCTAGTTGTGGATAATACCTGTAAATCTTGTTTAGATTATAATAAGTAGATCAATAAAATCATTTTACAAGCGTTCAGGTAAGCATGTGAAACATATGAGGCTGTACATTAGACACAAACCTTGAGCTTAGGTTGTTTGCTACACCTTACTTTTTGCTACTACTATTTAATTATTTGTTCATTGTTTTCAATGCCACCTTGTTTCGTGTACCCTATGGTTTCATGGGGTGTGCCAACTCAATTATATGTGCTTTTTTTGTTCATTTTTCTATGCCACCTTGCTTTATATTTCCTATAGTGACACCTTATTTCATCTACCTCTCTTATTTTATGCTGATGTAGCACCATAACAGGACTAAATGAAACTAGAAGGGACATTGCCCATTTTTCTTGAGATCTATTAAAACTTATATTGTAGCATTGAATTTGCCCATTGTTTTTATACCACCTTGCTTTATACACCCTATGGCTTCGGGCAATACCTTGTTTTCTTTCATACTAATATATGACTTAAAGTAAAGGTTTCCCCTGACATTAAGTCTAGTCGTGTCTGACTCTGGGAGGTGGAGCTCATCTCCATTCTAAGCCGAAGAACCAGTGTTGTCCATGACTGCATTGAGCACCATTACCTTCCCACAGACGCAGTACCTATTGATCTACTCAAATTTGCATGTTTTCAAACTGCTCGGTTGGAAGAAGCTGGACCTAACCGCAGCTCACACCGCTCCCTGGTTTCAAACCGCCTACCTTTTGGTCAGCAAGTTCAGCAGCTCAGTGGTTTAACCCGCTGCACCACCAGAGAGCCCAATGTATGACTTATAACTTACTAAACTGGAACTCAATGTCCAGTTTTAATGGTGAATTTTAAACTTCACTGTATGCCTGCTGTTCTGTTTTGTGTATTTTGATATTTCATAGAGGCACGCTTTCATATGTGTACTTTATGAAGCATTTTAAAATGACATCTATATATTCTGCATCACAATGAAATGTATATGGGTTAGGAAATGCCCTACAATTTATTTCATTTAGATGAGACAGTACTCTAAAGTACCCTAGGTTACATATATACTTTAAAATTAATGCAGTTTAATACCAATTTAGCTGCCATGGCCCAATACTATGGATTCCTGGGGGTGGCAGTTTGGTGAGAAACTAGCATTCTTTGGTATGTAATACTACAACCCTTGTTATTCCACTGCCTTGAATCATAGCAGTTACAAGTGATATCACACTGCATTTGTTCTAAAGAGTTGATGTGCCCTCCATCTATCACCTGGTTGTAATTGCTCTGATGTGTTAGCTACAAGCCTCCACATGTGGAACTTATTATTTATTTATTATTCACAATTTGCTGCAATGTTCAAAACTCATTGTTTAAACATCAGAATCATGAGTAATAGTAAACAATACTTAACTCATTGTTTTCCAAGCCTGGCAGCATTCAATTATTTACTCAGAGTTCCAGATAAAAAGCAATGTACCAAATACATGAAATACAATGTGAAGTGCTTTTATTTAATTGTGATTTTTCAATGACTCGACTGTTGTTGAGTTTTTCCCCACATGTTTTATTAAGTTATATGTGCATGTATTTATATGTTGGCATTGAATTCCTGCCTTTTGTGGTGTTAGCCCTGGCATAGTTAAATTTGGTCCCTCCAGGTGTTTTGGACTTCAACTCCCACAATTCCTAATGGCCAGTAGTCGGTTACAAATTGTAGGAGTTGAAGTCCAAAACACCTGGAGGGCCCAAGTTTGCCCATGCCCATCAGTTAGCCACGCCATCTCTCAAATAAAGATGATGATTATTTGATACACAAGATTAGTACACACCAAACAAGATCACTATGTTGGCTGTTGTATTTGATCACACATCAGACACTTTCCAAGTGTCTAGGACTGTGTGACGTGTCAGCAGATAATGCACGCAAATCCAAATAGGGTGGCCTTTTGCAGCGGACAGATGTTAATTATAAATATTAAGTTCAGTGTGCCAGCTACCCAAAATCTATTATTGCTAAATGCTGTAGGATATTGTATTTGTTCATTGCTGTTTATACTACCTTGCTTTACCTAACCTATGGTTATGTGCCACTTTGTTGTCTCCTTTTATACTGACCCTAACAGATGGCTGAATAGAACGGAATGTTGCCTTTTTTTCTTAAGATCCAAAGAAACCTAATATTAAATATGAATTGTTTTTAACTTTGTTTAAATCCCCTTTGTTTTATACTACTTTACTTTACATACCCTACTGTTTCCATATTGTTTTCTCTGCCTATCTTCCTCTTTTATGCTGGCCTATAACCCTAACACAGTGTTTTTCAACATGGGGTTCGGGACCCCTGGAAAGGGGGGGGGGGGTTGCGAGGGAATGTCAGAGAGGTTGCCAAAGAACATCAGAAAACAGTATTTTCTATTGGTCATGGGTGGTTCTGTGTGGGAAGTTTGGCCCAATTCTATCATTGGTGGGGTTCAGAATGCTCTTTGATTGTAGGTGAACTATAAATCCCAGCAACTGCTATTCCCATATGTCCAGGACTGTTTCTCCCAAACTCCCCCAGTGGTCACCAGTGAGATATTGACAAGCTGGAATGTATCCAGAGGAGGGTGACTGAAATGATCAAGGGTCTGGAGAACAAGCCCTATGAGGAGCAGCTTAAAGAGCTGGGCATGTTTAGCCTGAAGAGAAGGCTGAAAGAAGATATGATAGCCATGTATAAATATGTGAGAGGAAGTCATAGGGAGGAGGAAGCAAGCTTGTTTTCTGCTTCCCTGGAGACTAGGACGGGGAACAATGGCTTCAAATTACAAGACAGGAGATTCTATCCGAACACGAGGAAGAACTTCCTGACTGTGAGAGCCATTCAACAGTGGAACTCTCTGCCTCTAAGTGTGGTGGAGTCTTGTTCTTTGGAAGCTTTTAAACAGAGACTGGACGGCCATCTGTCAGGGGTGCTTTGAATGCAATTTTCCTGCTTCTTGGCAGGGGGTTGGACTGGATGGCCCATGAGGTCTCTTCCAATGCTTTGATTCTATGATTCACATTTAGACATATTGAGTATTGTAAGTTAACTATAAATCCGAGTAAACTACAACTCCCAAATGTCAAGGTCTATTTCCCTGAAACTCCACCAGTGTTCAGATTTGGACATGTTGAGTATTCGTGCCAGGTTTGGTCCAGAACAATCATTGTTTGGGTCCACAGTGCTCTGGATGTTGGTGAACTACAACTCCCAAACTGAAGGTCAATGCCCATCAAACCCTTCCAATATTTCCTGTTAGTCATGGGAGTTCTGTGTGCCAAGTAGAGGTGAACTACAACTCCCAAACTCAAGGCCAATGCCCACCAAACCCTTCCAATATTTCCTGTTAGTCATGGGAGTTTTGTGTGCCAAGTATAGGTGAACTACAACTCCCAAACTCAAGGTCAATGCCCACCAAACCTTCCCAGTATTTCCTGTTAGTCATGGGAGTTCTGTGTGCCAACAGGTGAACTACAACTCCCAAACTGAAGGTCAATGCCCACCAAACCCTTCCAGTATTTCCTGTTAGTCATGGGAGTTCTGTGTGCCAAGTTTAGGTGAACTACAACTCCCAAACTCAAGGCCAATGCCCACCAAACCCTTCCAGTATTTCCTGTTAGTCATGGGAGTTCTGTGTGCCAAGTTTGCTTCAATTCCAACCTTGGTGGAGTTCACAATGCTCTTTCATTGTAGGTGAACTATAAATCCCAGCAACTACAACTCTGAAATGGAAAAAAAATCAATCCTACACAACCTCACCAGTATTCAAATGTGGGCATATTGGGGATTTGTGCCAAATTGGGTCCAGTGAATGAAAATATATCTTATTATCTGATATTTACATTATCATAGTCATAGAACCAAAGAGTTGGAAGAGACCTCCTGGGCCATCCAGTCCAACCCCCTGCCAAGAAGCAGGAATCTTGCATTCAAATCACCCCTGACAGATGGCCATCCAGCCTCTGCTTAAAAGCTTCCAAAGAAGGAGCCTCCACCACACTCCGGGGTAGAGAGTTCCACTGTTGAACGGCTCAGTCAGGAAATTCTTCCTAATGTTCAGATGGAATCTCCTTTCTTGTAGTTTGAAGCCACTGTGTCCTAGTCTCCAGGGAAGCAGAAAACAAGCTTGCTCCCTCCTCCCTGTGGCTTCCTCTCACATATTTATACATGGCTATCATATCTCCTCTCAGCCTTCTCTTCTTCAGGCTAAACATGCCCAGCTCCTCAAGCCGCTCCTCATAGGGCTTGTTCTCAAGACCCTTGATCATTTTAGTCACCCTCCTCTGGACACATTCCAGCTTTTCAACATCTCTCTTGAATTGTGGTGCCCAGAATTGGACACAATATTCCAGGTGTGGTCTAACCAAAGCTCCATAACAGTAGCAAAATTACAGTTATGAAGTAGCAATGGAAATAATTTTATGGTTGGGGGTCCCCACAACATAAGGAATTGTATTAAGGAAGGTTGAGAAACACTGCCCTAATAATTGACTGAAATGGACTGAAATTTGCTTCCTTTGCTTGAGACCTATCCACTTCTAAGCAACACAGGGATCCAGGAAACAAAACAATGAACCCACAGAGGCAGAAGATATAAGACAAAAGGCGTCCCCCTCCAGGGGCTGAAACCCACCTTGGTTGACCAGCCTCAAGGCGTGGGTGAAGGAAGGGTCCAGGGAGTCCTTCTCGGCCAGCAGTTCTGGCAGGTACTTCTCTTCCTCCATGGCCTGCCCTCCGGCCTGGAAGCCTCGCACCCTCGGTTATTCGTTAATCCTCGTTGGGAGAGTGGAAATTAAAATTTCAGAGCCAAAAGGAGGAGCATAAAACCCGGGAAAAGCCTCACAAACAGTCACAAACACGCCCAAACTCTCAACAAGCAGAGAAAAAAACGAGCGCAACCTCTCTCTTCGCTTCCCCAGCCGCGACTGAGGCTGGCCACGCCGCCGCGCCTCGCTTTATATAGACTGCCGCCCTCCAGGCCACGCCCATCCTTAGAGGAAAGCTCCTCCCCCTTTTTTTTCCCTCTCCGACCGTTCCAAAGAACAGGCCCCGCCCACCTTTGTGAACTATTGGGCAAAGGGAGGGAGCGCGAGGAAGTGTTTGCTGTCACCTGATTGGCTGGTCCTCGGGGCGAAGACAAAGGGAGCGGCGCGAGCGCCGGCCGTTATTTAGTACACACACACCCTGCGCGAGACTGTCATAGTGCGCACGCGCGCCCCCAACTGGCTTAGGCTATGCTGCTCAAGGCAGAGTATTTATTTATCGTGCAGACCAAACAGTTGCATTGCATTTTTTTAACAAAACAAACAAACAGAACACAAAGTTTGCAAGCTTGGTGGTGGATTAAATGTCCTTTGACCAGTATCTGGCCACTTGGAGTGCTTCTGGTGTTGCTGCAAGGAGGTCCTCCATGGTGCATGTGGCTGGGCTCAGGTTGCATTGCAGCAGGTGGTCTGTGACATTGTATTTTTTAACAAACAAACAAAACACAAAGTTTGCAAGCTTGGTAGTGGATTAAATGTCCTTTGACCAGTAGCTGGCCACTTGGAGTGCCTCTGGTGTTGCTGCAAGGAGGTCCTCCATTGTGCACGTGGCAGGGCTCAGGTTGCATTGCAGCAGGTGGTCTGTGACATTGCATTTTTTTTACAAACAAACAAAACACAAAGTTTGCAAGCTTGGTAGTGGATTAAATGTCCTTTGACCAGTAGCTGGCCACTTGGAGTGCTTCTGGTGTTGCTGCAAGGAGGTCCTCCATTGTGCATGTGGCAGGGCTCAGCTTGCATTGCAGCAGGTGGTCTGTGACATTGCATTTTTTTTTACAAACAAACGAAACACAAAGTTTGCAAGCTTGGTAGTTGATTAAATGTCCTTTGACCAGTGTCTGGCCACTTGGAGTGCCTCTGGTGTTGCTGCAAGGAGGTCCCCCATTGTGCATGTGGCAGGGCTCAGGTTGCATTGCAGCAGGTAGTCTGTGACATTGCATTTTTTAACAACCAAACAGAACACAAAGTTTGCAAGCTTGGTAGTTGATTAAATGTCCTTTGACCAGTGTCTGGCCACTTGGAGTGCCTCTGGTGTTGCCGCAAGGAGGTCCTCCATTGTGCATGTAGCAGGGCTCAGGTTGCATTGCAGCAGGTGGTCAGTGGTTTGCTCCTCTCCGCACTTGCATGTCGTGGATTCCACTTTGTGGCCCCATTTCTTGAAGTTGGCTCTGCATCTCGTGGTGCCAGAGCGCAGTCTGTTCAGCACCTTCCAAGTTGCCCAGTCTTCTGTGTGCCCAGGGGGGAGTCTCTCATTTGGTATCAGCCATTGGTTGAGGTTCTGGGTTTGAGCCTGCCACTTTTGGACTCTCGCTTGCTGAGGTGTTCCAGCGAGTGTCTTTGTAGATCTTAGAAAACTATTTCTTGATTTAAGTCGTTAATGCCCAAACAAGGGATGAGCTGGAGATGTCTCTGCCTTGGTCCTTTCACTATTGGCTGATACCTCCCAGCGGATGTCAGGTGGTGCAATACCAGCTAAACAGTGTAATTTCTCCAGTGGTATAGGGGGCAGACACTCCGTGATACTGCAGCATGTCTCATTAAGAGCCACATCCACTGTTTTAGTGTGGTGAGATGTGTTCCACACTGGGCATGCATACTCAGCAGCAGAGTAGCATAGCGCAAGGGCAGATGTCTTCACTGTGTCTGGTTGTGATCCCCAGGTTGTGCCAGTCAGCTTTCGTATGATATTGTTTCTAGCACCCACTTTTTGCTTGATATTCAGGGAGTGCTTCTTGTAGGTCAGAGCACAGTCCAGTGACTCCCAGGTATTTGGGTGCTGCAATGCTCCAGTGGGATTCCTTCCCAGGTGATCCTCAGAGCTCGGGATGCTTCTCTGTTCTTAAGGTGAAAGGCACATGTCTGTGTTTTAGATGGATTAGGGATCAGCTGGTTTTCCCTGTATAGGCAGTAAGAGCACCTAGAGCTTCGGAGGGCTTCTGTTCTACCATCTCAAAGCTCCCTGCTTGAGCCGTAATGGCACTATCGTCAGCATAGATGAAACTCTCTGTCCCTTCTGGCAGTGGCTGGTCATCAAGGCAGAGTAAAGCCTCACACTTGAAACTCCTTTGTCCTGTCAGATTGTAAATTGGACTTGTTATGGCTGTGTAGAAGAAGGTGTTGCTTGCTTGTTAGACAACCATTAAAGGCACAACTCCAGATATTTTTTGTAATGAAAACAGTTCTTTAAAACCAGATTTCATAGAATCTGGATATCACAACAATGGGATGTCCAACTTTTTGGCTTCCTTGGACAACATGGGGAGAAGTACAATTCTGTTAAACCAGATTGCATAGAATCTGGATATCACAACACTGGGATGCTCTAGTCTTTGGCTTCCTTGGACCACATGGAGAGAAGAAGAATTGCCAGCTGGATGGCCATAGCTTGAAGATTCCTGCTTTGGATTATCTGTTTGGTTGATTCTGGGATTGTACCTTGGATTGTTTTGGATTCTGGCTTTGACTTTTGACTGCATTTTTTGGACTGTCGGCTTTGTTGACCTTGGGATAGACTTCTGCTTGGTGTTTATTGCTGACTGGACTCTGGAACTCCTTTGGCGTGACCACAGCAACATGGACTCTGAAGTTGTGCTTTATCTCGCTCTCAACAGCTTGTGTGTGTGTGTGTGTCTAAATCTATATCCATAAATATAATGTTTGTTTGTGGGAGAAACACTGAAACCACTGGTGAAATTGACACGAAATTTTGACACAATACACCTAACAGTAAAACGAGTGTCCATCACCCCTAAAAACACACACAAGAAAAAAACACCCAACTTAAAAACCCCAAAAATACACCATATATACACCATATATACATATATACTCATATACATATACACATGCACACATTCATACACACTCATGTATACATATGCATAAGCACACACAAATATACAAATATACACACATATATACATATACACATGCACATCGATACATATACACATACTTAAACACATATATACACAGAAATATGCATATAGGCAAGCACACACATATACACTATGCATATACAGATACAAATACACAAATATATACACACATATACATACATACATACATACACATATATATACACATGCACACACCGACATATACAGATTCATACATATATACACACAAATATGCATATAGACAAGCACACACATATACACAATATGCATATACACATATAAACACATGAATACACAAATATATACACACACATATATACGTAAACACACATATATGCATAAATATATACACACACATAAACACTTATGTACCTGCACAAAACACATATACACAGACTGGGCCACAGCAACACATGGCAGGGGATGGCTTGTATATGTGTGTGTGTGTGTGTGTGTGTATGTATCTCAAGCATGGGCAAACTTCGGCCCTCCAGGTGTTTTGGACTTCAACTTCAGCATTTCCTAACAGCCAGAAGGAAAACACACAACAACCCCATTAGTAGGCTGTTAGGAATTGTGGGAGTTGAAGTCCAAAACACCTGGAGGGCCAAAGTTTGCACAAGCCTGATATATATGCTAAAACTGTCAAATTATAGGTAGCCCCTGAGTTACAAACATCCAACTTACAAATGACTCATAGTTCAGAACGGAGGTGAAACAACATGAAGTGAGGGAAACCTGGTTCTTGAGACAAAATGAAATACAAGCATTTTAAAAGTTACAATGTCTGCTTTGAACTGAGTTATCTGAGTCCACACTGCCATATAGCCCTGTTCAAAGCAGATAATGTGGGATTTTATACAGCTGTGCGGAAGGGGCCTGGGATTTTTTTTTTCTCTTCTTGTTTTTCAGAATCGAGAAATAGCCATATGCAGGCAGTACCCGATTCCAAACATCCGACTTACAAACGACTCATAGGGCCCTTCCACACAGCCCTATAGCCCAGAATAATGGTGCTCCATGCAGCCGGCCACGTGACCTTGGATAGTGAGGGCCCTCTGCATTCAAAATTCAATGAAAGACAGAAGCTTGACCTGCTAGAAAAGCCCTTTGATGACAATTTGGATTGGCATGGGATACTAGGTGCCGCAGAACAGAGCTTTCCAAACATTTCATGTTGGCAACACACTTTTCAGATATGCATCATATAACAGAATAAACTGGAAGCTAAACTAATCCCTTATAAAAGATACAGACACATATATACATAATCTACTAGCTGTACCCTGCCACGCGTTGCTGTGGCCTATAGTAAATCTTTTCAAAGTAGAGGTAGATATCTGGACTATTATGAAAGAGAGGTACCTACCTATTCCTTCCCCCTTTTTCTCCCCCTTTCTCTCCTTTCTTCCTTCTCTACCTCTTTCTTTCTTTCTTTCTTTCTTTTTTTCTCTCTTTCTTTCTTTCTTTCTTTCCTTCTTTCGCTCCTTGGTTTCATCCTTCTCTCTTTCCTTCATTCCCTCCCCCTTTCTTCCTTTGCCTCCTTTCTTCCCTCCATGTTTCCTTCCTTCTTTCATTTTTTATTTCCTTTTCTCCTTCCTTCTTTACCTCTTTCCTGCCTTTCCTTCCTTTTATTTTTCTTTCCTTTCTACTTTCTCTTCTTCCTTCCTTCGGTACCTCTTTCTTTCCTGCCTTCCCTCCTTCCTTTCTTCCTTCCCATTGCTTACCAAACCCTTCTCGTGCTTTCTGTTGGGTCATGGGAGTCCTGTGTGCCACGTTTGGTTTAATTCCGTCGTTGGTGGAGTTCAGAATGCTTTGATTATAGGTAAACTATAAATCCCAGCAGCTTCAACAGAGGGGGGTGGGAGGAGGAGGAGTGCATGGGCGGGGCATCGGTGGGTGTGGGCGGGGCTTTGGCAGAGGGGGGTGGGAGGAGGAGGAGTGCAGGGGTGGGGCGTTGGTGGGTGTGGGCGGGGCTTCAGCGGAGGAGGGTGGGAGGAGGAGGAGGAGTGCATGGGCGGGCATCGGTGGGTGTGGGCGGGGCTTCAGCGGAGGGGGGGAGGTGCGGAGGGTGCGTTGGCCATTTGACCATGTGCGCGCGCCGGGGACTTTGCACCATTGCGCATGCTCAGATGTTTTGTCCTTTTGTGAGTGTGTTGTTGTGTTGTTTTTTATTTTGATTTGATATGTTTGTACCTTGTGGGTTGAGGTATGTGCATGGGAATTTTGGTTAATTTTCGTTGGGTGGTTTTTGATTTTTGCTGTCCCGTTGGACACACCTTACAGATTTATGTATATAGATAGCAGCCATGGGCAAACTTAGGCCCTCCAGATCAAAACACCTGGATGGCCTAAGTTTTCCCATGTCTGGTCTATGGGATACAACATATCTCATTAAAAACTTTCATTTATATTTTGAAAAAAAAATACTTGATTTGTAAGATAATAATCTACACTTCCAAGTTTTTTGCTATTTATGGGTATTAATATGTAAGTATTAAGATTTTTTTTAAAAAAATTGTATGACACTAATAACTACTTACCATTTTAATAAGATGTATAAGGTTGATTAGGTGAATATTTAGTAAAATGTTAAAGACACTCACATTTTGCCATCAAGATTTTTTATGCTTCCACATTTCAGTGGTATTGCTTATTTCACACAGACTCAGAAGTTTCTCGTTAGGTTTGTGCGACACTCCTACACACCACTGCTGAAACACTAATGTGTCATGACACGTGGTTTGAAAATCTCTGTTTCAGAAAAGAAACTGGCAAAATTACCCACTAGTACTCCTTACCAAAGAAAGCTTACAAAATAAATGGGGTCCCTTGAAAGCATGTCGATAGGTAGTCATTTCTTCTTGTACATGGGTTTAACAATCTGCAGCCTGATTTTTTAAAATCCAGAAAGCATGCCATGATTTTGCAATTTTATATACAGTCATCAAATTTAGGTCTCTGCTTTTAAGGAGTAAAAAATAGTGCTCTTGTCTACTTTTTTGCCACAATTTTAATACAGGTTGAGTACTCCCTACCAAAAATGCTTGGGACCAAACCAGAAGTGTTCCATATTTCAATGTTTTATATTTATTTATTTTATTTTAATTTAATTTATCGTATAAGGAGCGAGATGCTGGGTTTTAGCCTGCCACTTTTGGACTCTTGCTTGCTGAGGGTTCCAGCGAGTGTAGGTCTTAGAAAACTATTTCTTGATTTAAGTCTTTGGCGTTCTGGCTGTTATCTGAACAGGGAATTGCTGGAGATATCACTGCCTTTAATTTAATTGAATGAATTGAATTTTGAATGCTTCCCAGATTTTTTGGAGAAGAAATCAAAGTCTAAACACATAATTAATTTGATCGATATTCACTTTATATACATAGTTTGCAAATTTTATACGATATTTTATTCATTCTGTACATGAAACAAAATCATTTTGTGCATCAAACGATAAGACAACAAAAGTATCACTATTCCAGCCAGGAGAGAGTGAGAAATAGCTCTAATGTAAAAACAAAATATTGTCATGATCAGATAAGTAGAGATCTGGTATGAAAGGTATTGATGTAACCATGCTTACCCACTACCATGTTCATATGCTACCTAGTCAAACTTGATGTATCAAAGTCCTATTTTTATTTTACTCTGTGGCTGTGAAAGTTTGGATAGCTTCTTCCATCAATGAATCACTTTTTGATGTGGTCCAGTGAATGAAAGCAAATAAAGCAAAAATCCTTGCGACTAACATTGTCAGGGCACCAGTGCAAATTGTCAACCACCAATGAAAAATTGGGCAAAATGACCAATTACAGTGCATCTACACTGTAATACGAATGCAGTTTGACACCACTTTAACTGTTCTGTCGCGCGCTGGGCCTGTAACAGCTGTCTTTTCTATAGGACGTATACGTTAAACCCAGCGGGAAGCCAGGGGCGCCTCAAAGTGAGGTTCTCAGGGATTTTTCAGAAGTGATGGTCTTTAGAGTCTTTAATGATACAACAAAGTCTTTATTATGGAACAAACAATAAATCTTCAATGGTTCAAACAACACTTCAAGGCTTTCTTAGTCTAGTCCTCAATGGACTGGCACCTGACTTTGATTAACTGAACTTTCTCTGTAAGAAAAAAAACCCTTTTTAACCTCTCCTAGGCTGTCTATTAGCTATGCCTCATCGGTGTGGGTCCTACTACCGATTCCAAATGCATCTGGGTATCGAGTAGACCTACTAGTCGAGGCTTGAGGATATTTCAACTGGAGTTCCGTGGATCTGTAATGCTGTCCTCCCTCAGAGAATTCTTTGAAAACTTCAGGGCTGTTTTCCCTCTGATTGCTGTGAGGCTGAGAGGCTGTGAGCTCTCAGCCAGAGCCTTGGGACCTTTTCCCTGGAATTTCTGTTTCTGTATCCCCAGATGTTATTAAGAAAGGAAGCTTTTCTATGGGACGAGCTGGTCTATGTCCTATAGCTTAGCTATCTTGTGTGAGACTGCCCAAAAAATGGCTCCTTTCCCTCCCGGATCCCTGAACAAGGGGCAGAACCGAAGCTTAATTATGATGGACAAGAGGCCTGTCCTATGACTGCAAACAGATAACAGAAAGAAAATAAAGTTGGAGCTCCTGGTACAGCCATACCAGCACATTAATTGCCATGGCTGAATACTATGAAATACGGGGTTATCATTTGGTGAAACAACAGCACTATTTATAACCGTTCACTCCAAGGTGAACGGTTATAAAGCCAAACCAGAACCATATCTGTTCTCAGTGATCTACAAAAACAGAACAAGGAAGCATTCCATTGCTTTTGATTATACTTTCTGCCTTTCACACTGACTACTCTTTCAACAAAATACACTGTGTTGATATGTGATATTGATCAGAAAGGAAAGAAAAGGTTTATAAATAATCCATGAGCTGAATTGCAAGAATGTTTATAATGGGGGTGAGGAAGGGGAGTTCAAAAACCAACTACACTGGTATTTCTTCCCATGGAAACATCGGCCTCTTATACTTTCTTTGCCAAATAATAATAGCAATCAACTGACCTCTGAAAATTGTTTTGCAATGTTACCTTTAACACACTTGTGGCTTAAGAGCTGTGCAAACAGCAAAACAATGTGGTTGCCATGAACATGTTTAGCAAAAGTCTGGAAATACGTTGAATCAGTCTGCTTTAAAATGAAAACAGACGGAAGTATTATCTCTTTGTAACCTTTATGTTTAGTTATTTAAGTTTTTTTAAAAAAAATTAAATTTCCACTTTATATACAATATCACAATACAGTAAATCACAATCTAAAATTTTGTTTTACCGCAGCCACCACTCTCCCTCCCATTCCCGAGACACAGACATTTACAGACTGTCAATCCTCTTACTGCTAAATTATTCTCTATTCTATTGTCTAATTGTCAACCAAACTCTCACTTGATCTGAGGGTGGTTTAAATTTGCTATTACTTTGGTACAGATACGGTAGCTATTAAATGGTTTCCTTATAACCTCAAATTCTCGTTTATTTTTTCTCTCACCAATCTTACTTTATATGTCAAATTTTCAGATAAAGCTATGGCCTTTACTCTGTTTATCCAATTTTGTACTGATATTTTTCCATGCTTTGACTATCTTCATCTTTGCAGCACATACTAGAAATAGTATAAGGTATTTGTTTAGTAGTTTCTCATTTTTCTCTTCAAATATGAAGAGTAGCAGTAATGTCCCTTTAATGTGGACTTATTATCCTTTGAAGCATATGATTTCTGTTTTTTAATGAAAATTGTTGAGAAAATGCTGAAAAATTCTACAGAATGAGATCTGTCAGGTGGCTTACGCTGGTATAAGCTCTTACCAAGAGTATTACGTTTAAGGCTGTACCTTTTTGCATGGCACCTAACGCCCTTTCATTCCTTCCAGGGCTCAAGGATAAACCTACATTGTAGAATTAGTGTCGTTCCTCCACACTTGCGGTTTTGACTTTTGCCGGTTTAATTACTCGTGGATTTTATTAAAATGTTCTTGTTCTATCGCGTGCTGGGCCTGTAACAGCTGTACTTTTCTATAGAATGTATACTTTAAGCCCAGTGGGAAGCCAGGGGCGCCTCAAAGAGAGGTTCTCAGGGATTTTTCTGAAGTGATTGTCTTTAGAGTCTTTAATGATACAACAAAGTCTTTATTATGGAACAAACAACAAATCTTCAATGGTTCAAACAACACTTCGAGGCTTTCTTAGTCTAGTCCTCAATGGACTGGTACCTGACTTTGATTAACTGAACTTTCTCTGCAGGAAAAACCCTTTTTAACCTCTCCCATGCTGTTTACTATCTATGTCTCATCGATGTGGGTCCTACTACCGATTCCAAATGCGTCTGGGTATCGAGTATACCTACCAGCCAAGGCTTGAAGATATTTCAGCTGGAGTTCCGTGGATCTGTAGTGCTGTCCTCCCTCAGAGAATTCTTTGAGAACTTCAGGGCTGTTTTCCCTCTGTTTGCTGTGAGGCTGAGAGGCTGTGAGCTCTTAGCCAGAGCTTTGGGACCTTTTCCCTGGATGCTCCTTTTCCCTGGATGCTATTGAGAAAAGATGCTTTTTCTATGGGACGAGCTGGTCTATGTCCTATAGTTTAGCTTCCTTGTGTGAGACTGCCCAAAAAATGGCTCCCTCCCAGAGCCCTGAACAAGGGGTGGAGCCAAAGCTTAATTATGATGGACAGGAGGCCTGCCCCATGACTGCAAACAGATAACAGAAAGAAAATAAAGTTGGAACTCCTGGTACAGACGTACCAGCACAGTTCTCTCCAAGCATATTTTGGTCCCCCAATGTGATTCTATGGTCAATTTCATCCAATTGGGTTGGAGAACCTGGATATTTTAGAGTGAACACTTCCCAAGGAATCTCTAGGTCCTCCAATGTGATTCTATAACCAGCAGAAGTCAACCATAGAATCATGCTGGAAGACATAGAAATTCCTAGAAAGATGTTATCTCAGGTAAACAATAGCAATTCCTATATCCATGGTTTTTTGTTTTTGTTTTTGTTTTTACTTTCACAGGGATCCTGTGCCCCTAATCTGGTGAATGTTAAGGGCTTACTGCAGTGCAGTTCAACCCCATTCTAACCGCCATGGCTCAATGCTGTTGTAAGTTTACAATGTCTTTAACCTTCTCTGACAAAGAGTGCCAGTGCCTCACCAAACTAAAATCCCAGAATTCCATAGTATTGAGTCATGACAGTCCAAATGGTATTAAACTGCAATCATAGTACAGTTAAGAGTCAGAAAAAGAAGCTGTTTCCAACCTTGTTTGGACATTGCTGGTTCTACAAAGCTCATTATGACTTGAGTTCAGGCAGGATTTCCAAATAAACCTGTCTGTAATCAAAACTCTTTAGAAAAGTTTCTTCTCAAAAGTTTCATAGGCATGTCTGATGGAGCTTCAATGCAGCTGTTTTTTTCTTTTATGTTTAATTGTGTTTTATCTGGATTGTTGTGGATGCTCTTATATTATTGGTGTTTTAATTTTAATGGATTGTTCTGTTTTTTTGTCTGTTGGATTTCTGTCCCATATGTAAGCTGCCCCGAGTCTTTTTTGGGGAGATGGTAGTGAGGTATAAGAATAAAGTTATTATATATTTGGAGGGAATGTAGATAAGGACCTTTTTTGGGTAGCTGCCTGGAACTCCCTTCCCAGGGAGGTTTGACTGGGTCCTGCCTTGTTGTTTTTCTACCATCATTTTTTCCAATCAAATAGGCATTTGGGAACTGCTTTATATATACAGGTAGTCCCCAAGTTACAAGAATCCAACTTACAAAGGATTCACAGTTAAGAATGGGGGTGAAACAACAAGAAGTGAGAGAAATTGACCCTTCTGAAGGGAAATTCACTCCTGAAAGAGTTATCATGGGGAAAAGAGGTCTCTTCTGAAGCTTTATCACTAATCCTTGTTTCCACATTTTTCAGCATTCAATTATCACAGTGACAGAAAGTGAGGTGACATCTTCTGAGAAGGGCACAGGCAGAAAAACAAACACCACAGAGGTGCTAACCCTCCACTATGCTATCCAAAGCTAAGCTTTACGGTGTGTGTATACATACGGCTGGAGTTACGCTTTAAAAATGCCCCTGTTCCAACTTACATACAAATTCAACTTAAGAACCTATCTTGTTTGTAACTTGGGGACTGCTTGTAAATACAATGGATTTTCCATATTAATGTTTTTTAAAAGCTATGTTTTTAAACTATGCTCATAAATAGACGTTTTATATGAAATTTAATTCTATAGATAATTTGATGTTATTTTCATCTTTGTATGTTTTTAGCCATATGTGGATTTCCTTCTGTAAGTTGCCTTGAGTCCCACTTTGAGAGAAAAGGATCTAAATAAAACGATTGATTGACTAACAGATGGAGAGATGGCAGCTGCCTCTTCTCTTTCCCTGGATTCGGATGGACAGTTTCCGTGCCCAGTCAGTGGCTTCAAGCTGCTCCCCAGAGTCTTACCTGCCCTTACAAAAGCTTAAACAGAAAACTCAACCACTATGACAGGGACACCAATTGTTCTGTCGTGTGCTGGGCCTGTAAATAATTGTCTTTAGAGCAGGACGTGCAACCTTTGCCCAGCGGGAAGCCCAAGGAGAAGTTCTCAGAGGTTTTCCACCACAAATGACCTTTAGATGGCTTGTGAAGTATAACAAAGTCTTTTATTAATGAACAATAAAACAGAAACTTCTCTTGTCTTCATAAAGCTAAACTAATGCTTCCAAGCTTTATGCAACTGGTGACTTCCTAATCTTGCCCTTGAAGGACAGGCAACTGTCTTCAATAACTTCTTCTTTACTTTAAAGGAAAATCCCCTTTTTAACTTATCCCAGGCTGACTGTAATCTAACCTTTACTGATGTGGGCTCCGCTACCGGGTCGAACTGTGTCTCGAAGCACCGAGTGGACCTACCAGTAAAGGCTTAGATATCCCCCAGCTGGAGTTCTTTGGTCTTTAGGGCTGTTTTCCTGGAAATCTTTGGAGACTCTTAAGACTGTTCTCCCCCGGAAAGTCTTGGATGCTCTTAAGACTGTTTACCCCCCGGAAAGTCTTAAGGGTTGAAGCTTTTGTACAGGGGAAGCTTGCACACGTCCTGTACATTAGCTTTCCTTGCTGAGACTAACTAAAAAATTGTTCTTTTCCCTTCCCAATTGCCCTGAGCAAGGGGCGGGACTAAAATTTAACGATGATGGACAGGAAGCCTGCCCTATGGCTGCAACCAAAGGAAGCCACCTATCTACAGAACCCCTGAAACCTAGGACTGCAAGCAAACATTTAATACAAAGCAAATAAAGTTGGAGTTCCTGGTACAGCCGTACCAGCACACCAATTGAAAATTATGTATTACCATTATAACTATTGGATTTTGGTCTTGGGTTGCAATCCTAAATACAGTTCAACTGTGATTTCATTGTCTTGTGTGTAACAATTGTCAACAGTTCCTTTCTTCTCTCTTCAACAGGTTGTCTTTATATGATTAATTCAGGATAGTGTGACCTTATAGCCTTTTTAAAAAATAGAAATAAATTATTACATCATTATGCCACAAACAATTTCATAAAATCATAGAGTTGTAAGAGACCAGAAGGCCATCTAGTCGAACCCCGTTCTGGCTTTGTGGAATATGCGATAAAAGCACCCCTGACAGATGCCCATCCAATCTATCTTGAAAAAGCTCCAAAGAAGGAGACTTCACCAGAATCTGAGGCAGTAGCAGATTCCACTGTTAAACAGCTTTCACTGTAAGAAGGGTTTTTTCCCCCCTCATCTTTAAGTGAAATCTCTTTCCTTGTAGTTTGAATCCATTGTTCTATGTTCTTGGGCCCTTCCACACAGCCCTATATCCCAGAATATCAAGGCAGAAAATCCCACGTTATCTGAGTTTCAAAGCAGAAATTGTGGGATTTTCTGTCTTGATATGCTGGGACATAGGGCTGTGTGGAAGGGCCCTTAGACTTTGGAACAGCAGAAAACAAGCTTTCAAATATTTAAACTTGGCTATCACGTCACTCATTTGACCTTTTCTTCTTCAGGCTAAACATACCCAGCTCCCAAAGCCACTCCTCATAGGGACTCATGGTTTCCAACTCTTTAACCATTTCAGTCACCTTCCTCTGGTCACGTACAGCTTGTGGATATCCTTCGTGAATTGAACTGGAAGCAGTATTCCAAGTGTGGTCTTATGAAAGCAGAATACTCTGTACCATTGTATTGTCGAAGGCTTTCATGGCTGGAATCACTAGGTTCTTGTGGGTTTTTTCGGGCTATAGAGCCATGTTCTAGAGGCATTTCTCCTGATGTTTCGCCTGCATCTATGGCAAGCATCTTCAAGATGCTTGCCATAGATGCAGGCGAAACGTCAGGAGAAATGCCTCTAGAACATGGCTCTATAGCCCGAAAAAACCCACAAGAACTCTATACCATTATTTCTCTCAATCTCCACATTATACCCTTACTGATGTAGCTTAGACTCGATCTACACTGCCATATCATCCAGTTTCAGAATGCAGATTAATTGCGTTGAAGTGAGTAATATGGCAGTGTGGATCCTTAGGATCACATGGGCTCTTGAAGCTGTTATATCACATAATTTTATTATTTATTGAACACATAATCCAGCTTTCTCTCAAAATGGGATCCAAGGGAGCTTATGGTAATTTTAAACATGCTTAAGTGACTTTTTGTTTTACAAAAATTAAAAATAATTAGATAACAGTATTATTATTATTATTATTATTATTATTATTATTATTATTATTATTTTAAAAAGGCTAAAACTGAGAGAAGCAGAATTAAAACATAATTACATTTTTTCAAAAACCTAGGAGATTGCCACAGTATAGCGCTAGGTTTTCAGGATCAAAGGACTTTATTTAACTGAAATAAAATAAACTCATTATAAGAGCAGCCACTTGGGACTCCAAAAAGACAGGTTGAATCCATGTATCTGCTCTTCTACACACTTACTACTCTTCCTGAACCAATCACCAGTCCTCACTATCTCCATCTTGATTGGGTCACTACATAGTGTTTTTTTAATCATCTTAAATGTTGTAGGTGGCAGATTTTTTAAAAGGACTATTGGACTGAATTTTTCATATAGTAAGGAACATATATATGTTTGGAAATACAATAAATGATGCAGTGAAAGATCACTGGACTATTTCTTTTAAAAACATATATCCATGAATCACATCCAACAAAAAAGAAAAATTAACATATTTAACTACCCCTCAAGTTAGCTGTATTTTAAGATAGGGAGTCAGTGAAATTCCAGAAAGACCAAAATAAGAACTGAATAATATTCAGCCAAGGACATAAGAACAAACACATCTCCTGTGATAACAGTGATGCCATCTGTAATGTCCTGGTAGAACAAAGCGTGCTTTCGTCTTAAATGCACACGTTACATGCAAGTCAATTATTCTGCCCCAAGAAATGGAAATCAGATTTCTGTGATCCATCTGAAAATAGGGAGGAATAAATTCTCGTAACTTCAGAAGTAGTTGTGAGGACTTGAAGATCATGTTTACCATGAAAGAGGTGGGTGTTTTTCCCTCGCTCTCTTTAAGACACTACACCCTCCTTCCTCTGCTTTCAGGAGGAGGTTAGTCCTTTCCTTTCCTCTGCATTGAGTACAGAAGCGGAGGAGGGAGTTAGGCCTTCATCGGCCAATTACTCCACTTCGCTTGACGCACATGCTGGGACGGGAAGATCTAGCAAAGCAGACTGTTCCTGGCATTTTCCGCAGCTCTCGTGCTTCCAAAGAGTCAGGGCAACAGAATTGAGAACTCTCTGACAGAGCTGTACTCCCACAGTTCCAAATCTATTTGCAACCGCTGAGCAGCTTGGTGCCAAAATTACTGAATTTTAATGAGCCTTCCACCCCAACCGTCAAAGCAAGTTTCTTTTGAAGTAAGTGCTTTGGATTTCACATTAGCCCTGCAGGAAAAACACACATAGAAAGCAATATTTGGTCTCTATTCGTAATTTTCAGATGCCACCGAAGAAGAAATAATCAGAGTGATGAAGAACTCTTCTTAAGTTGCTGTACATTTGAGTACGGTACAACTTCTGTATCAGTGGGGATATATTCCTTGACTTTATGTGGATACGGGGATCTGTCAAAAATATTCTCCAAATTTAATCAATGCACGTCAAAACTATGTTAAGCCACTATGCCCTTCATTGGGGGTGAGATGGCCCCATGTGTAATGTGAACACGGAGCGAATTCTCGTCCGCTTCAGAATGTATGGCCCAAGTAGATGGGCCCAAGAAAGGGTAGCTATGAAGCCAATAAACAAGATCCTCAAGTGTAAAGACAAAGCACTGAATGCGAAAGTTAGGATGGTTTGTGTCATCATATTGACCATTTCTATATATTATTGTGAAAACTGGACAACGAGGGGGGAAAGCTGATAGGAAGAAAACCAATTCATTTGGAAAAGAATTCAATGGATACTTTGCAAACCTCCTCTGAATAAATATTCCCAAGAAAACTGTATGATAGGGTCACCATATGCTAGAGTCAAATGGAAGGCACATAGCAATGACAGCCACAAGCTTATATAAACACACTTTTAGTCAACTTGTTTGATTTGCATACCGTTTAGTAAAATGTGTTTATTCGAGATTGCCTCTTGAGTTGGCCTGCTTATCAACAGCTTTGTCAAAGCATCAAAAGGAAGAATACAGTAGCAGCAGCTTACCAGTAGGAGGGAAGAAAGATGGGATTTTTAACTGTATCCACTTGCTTTCAAGGACAAGACTTAAGAGAGTAATTGGTGTGATTTTTTTTACAAGTATCCTCTTCTCTTGAGAAATGGATGGCTAGACTAAGGAGTAGATTTAAGTGGAAAGGGTGACATTGTAAGCCACAGAGCTTTGTTTTGTTCAGGCACTATGACAGCAAGTGGAAGTGGTTGGACAGCATACACAGGCATGCAACTCAAAACTGATAGGGTTTGGATCCAGGCTGTCTGAAGGACTGAATCTCCCAGAGTAAACTTATTTTAGCCCTAAGATCTTCAAAAGAGACCCTCATCTTTGTCCCATTATCCTCTCAGGTTCTTTGGTGTGACCAATTGTTCTGTCGCCGCTGGGCCTGTAATTGGTTGGCTTTAAAAATAGGATATGTAACCTTTGCCCAGCGGGAAGCCAGGGGCCTAAGGAGAAGTTCTCAGAAGTTTCCACTACAAAGAATCTTCAGACGGCTTGAGAAGTACAACAAAGTCTTTTATTAATGAACAATCAAACAGGAACTTCTCTTATCTTTAGCAAAGTAAAGCAAATAATTCTGAGCTTCTAAGGAACTGGTGAATTCCTAAACTTGCCCACGAAGGACAGGCAACTATCTTCAGTAACTTCTTCTTTAAAGGAAAAACCCCTTTTTAACTTCTCCCAGGCTGACTGAAATCCAACCCTCACTGGTCTGGGCTCCGCTACCAGGCCGAACTGCTTCTCGGACGCCGAGTGGACCTACCAGCAAGGCAGTGGATATTCTCCAGCTGGAGTTCTTTAGTCTTTAGGGCTGTTTCCTGGAAATTCCCAAAGCTGAGGGAATGCTTCCATGGAGTTCCTTAGGAGTCTCTTAAAGCTGTTCTCCTCTGGATTTCTTTCCCTTCTGTTTCTGTTGGAATTTCTGTAACCCTGGAAATTCTTAAAGCTTGAAGCCTTTGTACAGGGGAAGTTACACACATCCTATACAAAGGCTAACCCTGACTGAGACTAACTAACAAAATGGCTCACTTCCCTTCCAAAGCCCAAAAGGGGGGCGGGACCAGGGAACCAAATGATAATTGACAAGCAATTGACCCAATAACTGCAAAGTAAGGAAAGCCATCTAACTGCAAAGGCATAGAACTTTAAAATACATGCAGTAATCAACAAATAGCAAGATAAGCTGGAGCTCTTGGTGCAGCTGTACCAGAACACCAGTGGAGAGGGCCTTCTCCATGGAACCCCAAAGGAGAGGCTTCCAAGGCTGCAATGTCTCTGTCCTTGCTCTCCTTCCACCCACAACTGGAAGCAATCATATTCCATCAGGCTTTTAGAAACTGACTGTATTGGATTTTTAATGGTGTGGTATACTGTGCGGTAGATTTGTATCTTGTTGTTTTAATGAATATTAAATAGCTTCAACCATAGATGGTTTAATTAGTTTTTACATTTCATTATAATTTTATTATTAATAAAAAAATTAGTGGTTTGACTCTGGAGCCCAGGTTTCAATTTCTCGTGTGACCATTTAAACCCTCTGGGTCACATTCGGCAAGGCACACACTTTCAAGCTCAGAGAACTGAATTTATAGGCTTACATTAGGGTTACCATAAGTCAGAACCAACTTGAAGAAACAACAACATTAGATAAACAGATACATACACTCAGGCCCCCATCTTTACGGTGGTTATGGTACAGGACGATGCTCTTGAAATCCATGGGAAGAAGAATTGAGAATGTGACAGTTGCTTTGATAGGCAGAAATACATTGGAAATGGAGCTTATTATACTTTTAAGTTCCCACTTACTGCCAGACTTTGTCCCGCCATTCCTTCCACTGAACGTCACAGATGATATTTCAATCCTGCATAACATGTCATCATAGCTGTCACTGTGTTATGTAGTACCTGTCTGAACGGTGTGAAACGTAACAGTTTTCCTGACAGTATCCCCGGTTGTTTAAATAGGTCAAACCAGAGGTCTAAATTGCAAAGTACTCTGGATAGATTAAATGGTTGACTGTAAAGGATAAGAACCAAAAGTAATCCATAAGCAGGATGGAAGCTTATGAAAAGTATGTGTTTTAACATTTGTGGGGTTATCAACTGTATATGCTCGCTAATACATTATGTGCAGCAGATTTTAGGAAATAAAAGAGGGGAAGGTTGGCAGAAATTTGCAACAATACCTTTTGTTAGAACCTATTTAATGCTTCATACCCTGCTGTTCCTCTTCAATAGCTTTGTATGGCTTGTGCAAATCCTCTCAAGGATAACATACTGTGAACATGCAAAAGCCAGCTATATGGAAATAATCTGGCCCTCCTGATTTTATAAGATTGCATTTTCCACAATCCCTGATCATTAAATATGTTGGTGGGGCTGATGGAATCATCATCATCATCACCATCATCATCATTACCATCACATTTATAAGAGAGTTTACAAGAGACTCAAAGTGGTAGAGCTGGAATCCAGCACTACCTGGAGAGTCCTATTTCAGAAGCAATATATATGATAGCTATCAGCTATATTATTTCTCTCTCTTTCTCTGTTTCTCCATATACGTGATAATAATAATAATAATAATAATAATAATAATAATAATTATTATTATTATTATTATTATTATTTATATACCACTCTATCTCCCCAAAGGGACTCAAGGCGGTTTACAACAAAAAGTAACAGAGTGGTAAACATTCAATGTCAAAATGAACAAACAACAAATCAACTGGAGCTGTGGCGGCCTGGTGGGGGGCGATGACGAGACCGTCCTGGGCCTGGCTTGGAAGTGGGTGATGACGAGGTCCTCCTGTGCCTGACCTGGAAGAGGGTGATGACAAGGTCCTCCTGGACCCAGCCTGGAGGAGGGCCATGATGAGGCCCTCCTGGGCCCAGCTTGGAGGAGGGCCATGACATTTGTAATGTGTTACTATTGGAAAATGGAAGCAATGAAGTTCCTTTTGGAAAGCACCAAACAAGGGCAATACATCATTGCTTCTAGTTACTTTTAAAGCTTACCTTTATTAAAAGGATTTATCAACTCTTAATGCCATTTCCAAAGTCAAAGTTTTGGATGTCTCAAAAGAAGTTATAGAAGATAATAGAAAAGTAGCGTACAGCAATCATGGAACATGTTACCTTTTCAGCATCACAATAATTAACAGCAACAAGTCAATGCAACCAATTATTTTTAAAAAGGTAAGTAACTTTCAAAGTAATGACCTTCTTTGCCCTTCCTCACTTGATCTCAGGTAGAATTCTAGAACATACCCTAAAGGCACCAAATCCTCTTTAATCATTGAAACTAACCAGGATCAACCCAGGTTAGTACTTAGAAGGGAGATCGTCAACAAATACCAGGTGCTATAGGTCATATCTGAGGGTAAAGATCTGGCAAAACCACCTCTGAGAATCCTTGCCAAATAAAACCCCATTAAATTAATGGGATTGCCAAACAACAGGCAACTTGCATGCACACATAAAATTTCAATTTTCAAATCAATATTTTAATTGTGCTAGCAAAGTGTTGGTTTTGACCTTTAAAGCCTCACATGGTTTACATCCAGGTTATTTACAGAATTTCCTTCTCCCTTACAATCCACCGCAAACACTTAGGTCAGTGGTTCTCAACCTGAGAGATTCCCAGATGTTTTGGACTTCAACTCCCAGAAATCATAACATGTGATAAACTGGCTGGGATTTCTGGGAGTTGTAGGTCAAAACACCTGGGACCCACAGGTTGAAAACCACTGACTAAAGTCCTCTGGGGAGCATCTATTATAGCCTGCCAGAACCCGACTGGCGACAGTCACCCATAGGAGCTTTTCATTGGCTGCCCCAAGACTGTGGAATGACCTGCTAGTAGAGCTCCAACAGCTAAATGAGATGTTGGAATTTAAAACAGAGTTGAAGACCCATCTCTTCCAACAGGCCTATTCAGTTAACTTTCAGGCATGAATTTTGACTTGCATTCTCTTACCACTATATCTCACTTCTGTAGCTGTTTTAGTATATTTTAGTATATATATACACACACACGCACACCATATTTTCTGGCATATAAGACTACTTTTTAACCCAGGAAAATCTTCTCAAAAGCCGGAGATCATCTTATACAAGGGCCATCCTCTAATAGGGCAGGTGCTCAAACTTCCGAGCCAGACTGGAGAAAAAAGAGATAGAGCGATGCTGTGCCCAGAAAAACATGCCTCTTCCACCCATCTGGCCCACCCTTGTATCTTATTACCGTACCTCCTTCTCAGATCTCACTCCTGAGGACTGCAGTGAAGCGGTGCAGGCATGCATGTGCAAGATCTGAGAGGCAGGGAAAGAGGTAAGGTGATAGGAAAATTATCATATGAAATCAGATCTGATGATTTTTAAATTTTTATTTGGTGTATGTTGGAAGAGGGGTAGTCTTATACACTTATATATCTCCCAAATTTTAACTGGAAAAGTTGGGGGTCGTCTTATACACCCAGTCGTCTTACACGCCATAAAATACGATGTGTGTGTATATGTGTGTGTCTTATATTTTGCACAGGGTATGGCTGCTGGTTACCCTAGAACAGTGGTTTTCAACCTATGGGTCCCCAAGTGTTTTGGCCTACAGCTCCCAGATATCCCAGCCAGTTTACCAGCTGTTAGGATTTCTGGGAGTTGAAGGCCAAAACATCTGGGGACCCACAGGTTGAGAACCACTGCCCTAAAAGTAGTGGTATGACACTTGTTTGCAGTACCAACTAGGCATTCAAGGTTTACATAAATGTTGCTTCAGCATTTAACAATTCATCCATATGGAAGGGTGCTGGACTGACTGACCTTTGTGGTCTCTTCCGACTCTATGATTTTGCTGCCAATTTCAACTAGAGTAAACCTATTTTGTCATGGATTCACAAAGTTGTAAGAGGCAACAAGGATAATGCAATCCAACCACCTACAAAATACAAAATCAAGGCATACCCAACAGATGGCCATCCAGGCTTTGCTTTAAAAGCTTCAAAGAAGGAGACTCTACCATGCCCTGGGGAAGCATATTCCACTGCCGAACAGCTCTTACCTTCAGGAACCTTTTCATAACATTTATGGGGAGTCCCATTCCCTGAACTTTAAATTCATTGCTTTTCCTAGTTTCTGGAGAAATCAGAAACAAGCCTGCTCCATCTTCAGTTTGACATCTTTTAAAGTATTTAACATGGCTGTCATGTCCCCTCTGAAACATACCCAGACACTACGCTCTTATTGATGCAGCCTAGAATGGCTTTGCAACCAATGTGATTTACATTAGTGTTGGCTCACCATTCAAGAATTGATACAATAGGTCTACTCTAGTTGAGAGTTCCAGTAGGAATCGAGCCATCACGTGCCATTTCCATTGTTGGCCAACTCAAAGTGAAGAAAGCGTATGTGGGGCACAGAAGTGAAGTGTGTGTGTGTGTTTAAGTGAAGAAGTAGTTCTGGAATTCAAAAAGTGAAGGTGAAGATGAAAAGCCAAAGAAGGTCAAAGGAAGGCAATGTGCACTTTAATGCTCAGGAGGGAGTCGGAAGAAAGAAAAGCCAGGTCTTCATGTGAAAAGCAAGCCACAGAGCTAAGATACTTTCTTTGTGTAGTCCTGACCTGATTTAAGTTTTAAATTTAGAGTCGTGGGATTCAGGGTTTGCAATATTCATTTCCCAGATCTTCCTCTATCGTTGAAAAGAAAACCACTTCTTCTCTGTGAAAGCTCTCTGTGGGATCAAAATGAGTAAAAGGACTCTTAAATCATGGAATATAAGCAGTGGGAATCCAAGCATTTGGAAGAACTAAAGAGGCAAAGTGAAAGGACAGAGGTAGGACTGGAAAAGAATGGCTAGCATGTTTTCCTCTGCTCTGTCTTCTTTCTGGAGGGGAGAACCTACCTGCCAGCCATTTGTTTTTTTCAGGGAGCCTATTGTTGTTGTTGTTGTTAACATTTTATCTTTCCCCCAAAACCAGGACTAGAGGGCTAAATCATAGAGTTGGAAGACATCCCAAGGTCCATTTAGTCCAACCCCACTTTGTTCAAAAACCTTACAGAGGAGGAGATTCTACCACTCAGCTTCACCTCTCCATGTTAAACATACCTACCCAGCTTCCTAAGCCACTTCCCACAGGTACTCCTTATTTTTGTGTCCCTTCTCTGAACATGTTCCAACTTGTCAATATTCTTCTTGTATTGTAGTGCTCAGAACTAGACACATTATTTCAGGTGATGTCTGACCAAAGCGGATTAGAGAGGTGCTATTATTTTCCTGAATGTAGACACCGTACTCCCAGTAATGCAGCCAAGAATCACATTGGCTTTTAAAACTATGATGTCATACTATTGAGTCATGTTCAGCTTGTGGTCTAGTAAGACTCCTAGATCCCTTTCACACATAGTTGTCAACCCAGGTATCAACCATCCTATTTCTCTGCATTTCATTTGGGGGGGGGGGTGAGGAGGACAAACTGTAATACAGTGTTCCCTCGGCACGTCGCGGTACACTAGCCATGGACTTGCTGTTTCACAGCTTTTCAAAAAAAAATCATTTAAAATACAAATAGTGAGGGAACAAAGTATATAACAGACTTGAGCTGCAGAGATACTCACAGACTTCTTCCTCCGGGGCCGGAGAGGGCCACCAAGGCAGCTTCCACCAAGGCCAGAGAAGGCTGCCAAGGCAGCTTTCGCCGGGGCTTCTTCCTCTGGGGACAAAGAAGGCTGCCAAGGCAGCTTCTGTAGGGGCTTCTTCCCAGTCGCTCTTCCTCGGGTGACCAGGTGAGAGCCCCATGACAGTGGAGAAGCAGAGAGGGAGGGAGAAGGGTGGCTTCAGCAAGGGGAGGGGAGAGGGAAGGAAGGAGAGAGAGAGAGAGGAGTGGGAGAGAGGAGTGGGCAGAGCTATACTGTACATTAGGCATGGTTTGGTTCGGTCGGAAAATTTGTAATTCGAAATAAATTCGGAAATATTTGCTTTTTGAAGCGATTTCAAAGTTTTTAAGGAAACTGGAAGACCCTTTGCCCTTTCGAAGCTTTTTCCGCCATTTCTGTTACGAAGCAGTAAGTGAGTCGGAAATGATTCAGCATTTCCCCGCTTCTCTTCCCTTGCCTTGGATCAAGCCTGGGAAGCTCTGTTAAAACAGAGTGGATGAGTTCCGCCCCTCCTTTCCCCTCACATTCTGCTTGGATCCAGGGAAGCCGTGTTAAAGCAGCCTGGATTAATTTCCTCGCTTTGCTGTCCCTCCCACTTCAGTCTTACACTAAAGAAGCCGTTTTAAACCAGCGTGGATGAATTTCCTCCCTTTGCTTCCCCCCCACTTTCAAAGTAAAAACCACCCAATGAAACAGGAAATAACAATTTCAAACCATTATTCAGAATTCTGAAGTCTCAGAAGTTTCAAAAAGTTTTGAATATTTTTTCTATGAAAATCGGAATTGATTTCTGAACCAAACCATCAGCGCCCCCGACATCTGAAATGAGTTTTGAACCAATTTTTTTGGATCAAACAAGTCTACTGTCTATATACAGTATAGCGTCCCTACATTGTGGTTTTTCACTTATCGCGGGGGTTCCTGGAACAGAACCCCCATGATAGGTGAGAGAACACTGTACCTTACATTTCCTCCTTCTGTAATCAATTTTGTATATTTTTGGTCTGCCTCACCTAAAAGGAAATCCCAAGAATCCATAGCATTGACTCATGACAGTTAATGTGGTGTCAAACTTCATTAATTCTACATCCTATATACCTCTTAGAAGACTGTAGGTTGGAGGTCTGGGGGTTAAATCTAGACTGGGTCGTTAGAGGTGTGACCTTACAGATATTGTTAAGCTGCATATCCCAGAATTCTTCACCACTGGATATATTGTTATAAAAAAAAACACACACACACACTTTAATAGAAATTCCACAATATTAAAAAAGCTCTGTTCTCATGGTCCGCAGTAGGACTTCTTCTCCAGGTACCCAGACTAAACCCCCAGGGGAGGTGAAGAGGAAATATGGTTCTGTGAAACCCAGAACAATAATACTATTGTTCTGGGTTTACAACCTGTGAGGATGTCTTCCATAGATGCAGGCGAAACTTCAGGAGAGAATACTTCTAGAACATGACCATAAAGCCCGAAAAACCTACAACAACCCAATAACGCTATTATAATTCCCCTAACAAAAGGAGTTTTGTTCCATGCCTCAGAACTATACATCTCTGATTTTTTAATGAAATAGCATTTGTATCAAACACATGATCATAATCTTTTTGGACTCCTATACATGCTCTCTGCATGAAAAAGTAACTAACACATGCTGGGATGTTGTGGGGAAAAACACAATTGTATATGATGCACCAACAATTGTGCCAACTACCCACCTACTGTGAAATCCCATTCTGTTCTGAGGCTCAACCTTTGTGCAAACTGGATATGATCAATACTCCTATCATGAACTATTTAACATACTGATTGATCATACGGTTGCCCACCCACCTTCTTTCCAAGCAGGCTCTTCCAAATGACTCTTGCTCCAAATCAACCAATGATAGCTGCTTGATTTTCCCACTACAGAAGAGAGTCTGTCCTCCTGGGATGTCATGAGGATTCCCCAGCCAACACAGACCTGGATTTAAACCAGGATGATTTCTGGCCCATCAGGAGAAGGCGTGAGAGTTTTGAATGGCTGCCAAAGAAGATAAAATGACTTGCACTGTACTGCTTGGGTATGTCTGATTCCTTTTGAGCTGAGACTCTGTATCAGACATCTTTTCAGGTTGAAAAGTAAATAAACTTCGGTTCCTTTGCCTTCAACCCATTCTGAATGTCTTCATCTGGCTAGCATAGTAGGAGGGTTCACCTGGCATCAGATCCTCCTTCCATTCCTTGATCGGTAGCTCCAGTTCGGCTTCAACATGAACTAGGGCTGGTGGGTTCTCCAGTTCAAAAGTACTGGGAAGGCTTCACTTTTCTCATCCTAATATTTGTTGTTGTGTGCCTTCACGTCATTTCCAACCTATAGCAACCATAAGGGGAACCTATTAAAAGGTTTTCTTGGCAAGATTTGTTCAGAAGTGGTTTGCCATTGCCTTCCTCTGAGGCTGAGAGTGTGTGACTTGTCTAGTGGTTTTCATATATACGGCTCTGGCCCAGCGTACCTGTCTGAACGTATCTCCTTCTATGTCCCACCTCGGAGTTTAATACCTTCTGGGGAGGCCCTGCTCTTGGCCCCGCCTCTATCACAAGTGAGGCTGGTGGGGACGAGGGACAGGGCCTTCTCAGTGGTGGCCCTTCGCCTGTGGAATTCACTCACTGAGGAAATTAGGTCATCAACATCCCTCCTCTCCTTCAGAAGGAAGCTGAAAACATGGATATGGGACCAGGCTTTTGGGTAATCTGGCAGACTGACAAGGTAATGACGACCAGAATTTGGAAAGGACTATGGTAATGTTGAATGGACTTATGGATTTTAGAACTCAGTGAACGTTGGCCACTAGATTGGCTTTTTAATTGTTATTGTATTAACTAAATGCTATAATTATTGTGGTTATTGCTGTTATGTATTTTATCTGATGAATTGTTGGCATCGAATTGTGCCGGTTGTAAGCCACCCTGAGTCCCCCCCCCCCCAGGGGGTTGAGAAGGGCGGGGTAGAAATAAATAAATAAATTTCATGGCTCAAGCAGGGATTTCAACTTTGGTCTTTAGAGTCATAATCCAGTGCTCAAACCACTGTAATATGCTGTCTCCTTTACTCTTATTTAGATTATCTGAATTTTGCACACACAGGGGAGCCAAAAATCATATGCTTAACTATGGAATTCTAACACTTCTGCCTCATAAACTCCATCTGCTCATTTCTTGCAGCATTTGTAGGGAAAGGAGCTAATACCTTGAATCCTCTGTCTTATTGATAAACCATTAGTCACTTTTTCTGCAAGGAAACTCTCCCAAAGAAATCACTGCAGGCTTCCTCACAAAAATGGTCAGCCCGCTATCGACTTTCAGTTTACCTTTTTACATAAGGCCCGTAAAAGAAGTGCAGAGCTTGAAAAATAAATGAGGCCTTTAAATTAGCTGAAGGAGCTTGGGATATCTTTACAGCATCAGTAGTTAGTAGTTGATGCATTCCTTCTAAATCTCAACTTTGCTGGTGCTGCAAGTCCCACAAATTAGCATAACAATCCGTAGAAAAGAAATTAGTCCCCAGACTACAGGCTTTCTTGCATCTCCTTTTTGCATTCATTACCAGGAGATCTGTCTGTGGGTTTTTTTATATACCATAAATGTTCTGCTCACATGATATAATGCAACACTTAATGTTAGTTCTTCCTCTTATACTCCTTCCCTACCTAACTTGATTGTGTCTCACTATTGCACTCTTATGCCCAACAATCCCATAAAGCTGGTAAGGACTCTATAAATGACATGTCCCATTATGCTCTTTTAATATCAGTTTTCGGCTCTTGTTACTCCAGAGACTCCCTGTGAGACAGAGTGTGAATTGTAATTGTATACTTCTTCAATACACTTTTCCAGTGTGCTTTATTGAAGACTATGGATTTCTTCAGCATATTATGAAACAAATACCTAACAAATCCTTAAAAAAAAAAAGCAGAAAAGCACATTGTGGCACTATCTTTTTTATCTCTTTTGTGTTCCTAAAATAGCACAAATCTAATTTTAGAGGTACAATTCAAAGCTCAACAGTTTTCAGGTGCACTGGAGCAAAGGGTGGTTGCAGGGGGAAGGGGTTTCTTTTCAAATTTTGGGTGCAGAGAAAGAAAAGAAGTGTCGTAGCAGTTCTCTGCAAGGAAGATCTTGTAAATCTTCTCTGTGAGTAACCCTGTCTCTCACGTTCCCTTTAACTATTCAACCGTGGGTGTGCCGAGAACAGTTAAGTTGACCAAAGAGCTTGGAAATCTTTTACTTTCTTTTACTTATATCATTTGGAAAGGAATTGGTAGCTATTGTTCTCTGTTGTTATGAGTCTTCAAGTTGCCTCCAGCCTAGGGAGACCCTAGTCTAGGGGCTTATCGGTGAGAGATCCTGCACATCTCTTGGGAAGATAGGGGAACAAATGTCATCATGCTAGAAGAAGCAAAGACCACTAGCAGTGGAGCATTGCTCCTATGCTATCAACTCCGCTGGACTGGACACGTTGACCGAATGCCTGATCATTGTCTCCCAAAGACGGTACTATACTCCCAACTCAAGAATGGAAAACAGAATGTTGGTGGACAGGAAAAGAGATTTAAAGATGGCATGTTTTCCCACAGTGAGGGCATTGGTTTCCAGGTGGAAGGCGGTCCCGGTCGGGGTTGGCTTGACACGCCTTCCTCTTGGCACGTTTCTCTCTTTTGCCCTCCATTTGTGCCTTTTCAAATTCTACAACAGTGCTGGTCACAGCTGACCTCTAGCTGGAGTGCTCAAGGGCCAGGGCTTCCCAGTTCTCGGTGTCTATGCCACCGTATTTAAGGTTGGCTTTGAGGCCACCTTTAAATCTCTTTTCTTCTCCTCCAACATTCCGTTTTCTGTTCTTGAGTTCAGAGTACAGCAACTGCTTTGGGAGACGGTGGTCGGGCATTCGGACAACGTGGCCAGTCCACCAAAGTTGATGGTGTAGGAGCATCACTTCAATGGTAGTGGTCTTTGCTTCTTCCAGCATGCTGACATTTGTCCGCCTGTCTTCCCAAGAGATTTGCAGGATTTTTCAGAGGCAGCACTGAACAAGATCGTAAGAGTTGTTCAGCAATGAAATGGACTAGGACTTTATAATCCATAGCTGAAAAAGTGGGATAAAAGCAACTTTGGAAAGGACTTACTGTATGACACCATGACTCTCCCATTGTTCCATTATGCTTGGATCATGCTTAGAATGTCTATTTTCATTGATGGGGGGAAACTGTCAAAGAATCCAATATTGCTGTTTTTCCACCACTCTTCATTAAAGATGTCCTTCCATTGCATCCTGAAATTGCAAAGTGGAAGATCTCGTGAGAATGCCAAATCTGTACTACTGCAAAGTTGGGCAAAAAAAAAAATTTAAAAAGGAGGAGAAGGAAAGTAGGGAAAAAGTGCAGGCCACCAGCATTGAAGTGAAAGTGAAACTGTGCAGAAGACTGATCACAACATTGGGCAATATTGTCAAGGTGTGGAAGTGATTGCTCCAATAACACTATGTTTCCTTTTGCTTAAAGCACACAATTCAGTCAAGAGAAATGCTGGGTGGTAATGTCCTATTTCAGAGAATGATGGAGTTTCATTCTTTCGAGGTCTTGAATCCTATTGATACTGCTTCCCAGAGAAAACTTATTGAATAACTAGAATTTAACTGTGTGTTGACTCATCAGTTTTCAAAATAGGAAGTTGATGGTAAAATTGTGCCGGAGGAGCTAGAAATTCTTAGGGCAACTATATTAATTAAATCCATGAACAATCACATCCCCAAATTTTATACCCACAATGTTGGCAACTGATTGCATACTGATTTTTTTCAAGACAGTGCTGTCACCCTGTGCTTTTTCTCCCTTGATCTGAAGATCATTGAAGAAGATCTGGGCTGTGAGAGTCAGCATTTTGCTACTCTAACCTGTTTTCTCACCACACTCACATTCTTTAAGCAAATGGAAATAATACCATTATTGGAACAATTGCTTTCATACTTCGCCACAACCACCCATTTCTGGCATTTGGTTAATATGAAATCATCAAAACTTTCCTTCATATCCAGGGTATGTGCATTATGGTTCTTTTCTCATTTTCTTTCCCTTCAGTCTTGCTGCAACTGCACAGTGACAAATTTTAGAATTCTTCCAAAACTTGTCTCCACTTGTCTCCACTTTGCAATATCAGGACTACAGCAGATAGTCAACATCAATACCAAAATACAACACTGCCTGAGCTCTGCGAGTGCAGCATTTTTTCGAATGAAGCAGAGAGTGTTTGAGGACCGGGACATCCATAGGGATACCAAGGTGCTTGTTTATAAAGCTATTATCCTCCCAGCCCTGCTATACGCCTGCAAGACGTGGACTGTCTGCAGACGTCACATGCAACTCCTGGAACAATTCCATCAGCGCTGCCTCCGGAAAATCCTGCAAATCTCTTGGGAAGACAGGTGGACAAATGTCAGCGTGCTGGAAAAAGCAAAGACCACCAACACTGAAGCGATGGTCCTCCGCCATCAGCTCCGCTGGACCAGCCACGTTGTCCGGATGCCTGACCACCGTCTCCCAAAGCAGTTGCTCTACTCTGAACTCAAGAATGGAAAATGGAATGTTGGTGGACAGGAAAAGAGATTTAAAGATGGTCTCAAAGCCAACCTTAAAAACTCTGGCATAGACACTGAGAACTGGGAAGCCCTGGCCTTGAGCGCTCTAGCTGGAGGCCAGCTGTGACCAGCAGCGCTGCAGAATTTGAAGAGGCACGAATGGAGAGCGAAAGAGAGAAAAGTGCCAAGAGGAATGCGCGTCAAGTCAACCTCGACCGAGACTGCCTTCCACCTGGAAACCAATGCCCTCAGTGCGGGAGAAGATGCAGATCAAGAATAGGGCTCCACAGTCACCTACGGACCCACCAGAACACTGATCCTGGAAGACTATCCTACTCGACCAACGAGGGATCACCTAAGTAAGTAAGTACAGCAGATAGACATCATCATACAAGGAAGAGGGATGGAAGAACAGTGATATTGGGTTCATTCACAGATCTTTCCCAACAGTGAAAAAGAGCAATCCAGTTATGTGTTGTTGAAGGCTTTAGTATTCTTACTAAAGAATACTAAAGAAAACCACTAACCACATAGGGAAGCTGATGAAGAAACATAACCTACAAACTATCTACAGAGCCACTAAGAAAATCTAACAAATCCTGCGTTCAGCAAAGGACAAGAGGGATCCTCTCACCTCTCCAGGAGTCTACTGGATACCATGCAGCTTTGGACAAGTCTGCATAGGGAACACCCAATGCAGCATTGCCCAAACATGAATCAAGGAACATGAAAGGCACTGCAGAGTAAGTCATCCAGAGAAGTCAGCCATAGCAGAGCACCTGATGAACCAAACTGGACACAGCATATTATATGACTGTGGTTCTCAACTTCTGGGTCCCCAGATGTTTAGGCCTTCAACTTCCAGAAATCCTACACCGGCTGGGATTTCTGTGAGCTGTAGGCCATAACATCCGGGGACCCACAGATTGAGAACCACTGTTATGTAAGACCCGTCGCAAACTAGGTTCCTGCGGGAGAAAACCTTGCTAGCATGTCCCTGACGTCATGAGACTCCGCCTCTCGCCCCGCCCCTTTCTCCGCCCCTTTCTCTTTGCCAGCGTGGTTTTTCCTTTGCTAGGGCAGCATTGCCCGCATTTTCTCTCAGTTGGAATTCTGCCAACTGAGAGAAAATGCGGGCAATGCTGCCCTAGCAAAGGAAAAACCACGCTGGCAAAGAGAAAGGGGCGGAGAAAGGGGCGGGGAGAGAGGCGCAGGCTCATGACGTCAGGGACATGCTAGCAAGGTTTTCTCCCGCAGGAACCTAGTTTGCGACGGCTCTAAGAACACGGAAATGCCAGACCAATCTAGCAACAACCATGTCAGACTACACAGAAAAGCCATTGAAATCCTCAAGCATGTGGACATTTTCAACAGAAAAGAGGAAACCCTGACAATGAACAAAATCTAGCTATCGGTATTAAAAAAACCTCTAAAATAAGGACATTACATAAAGAACAACACTCAAAAAGCAGGGGAATTCCAGACAAGAATCAAGCAGGGACAGCTAACAGCTCCCAACAAGGGATTCCCCCAGGCAGCAAGCAGCAAGGTCATTAAACGCTAATCAAGGCGGCCATTGGTAACATTCACACTTGCCTCAACCAGACAAGAGTTCTTTCTCCCACCCTGGACATTCCACAGATCTATAAACCCCACTTGCCTAATTTCCAACAGAGCCCCTCAACCTCTGAGGATGCCTGCCATAGATGTGAGCAAAATGTTAGGAGAGAATGCTTCTGGAACATGGCCAAACATCCCAGAAAACTCACAACAACCCAGTGATTCTGGCCATTGTTGTCGTGTCAGGAGCGACTTGAGAAACTGCAAGTCACTTCTGGTGTGAGAGAATTGGCCGTCTGGAAGGACGTTGCCCAGGGGACGCCCGGATGATTTGATGTTTTTATCATCCTTGTGGGAGGCTTCTCTCATGTCCCCGCATGAGGAGCTGGAGCTGATAGAGGGAGCTCATCCACCTCTCCCCGGATTTGAACCTGCAACCTGTCGGTCTTCAGTCCTGCTGGCACATGGGTTTAACCCACTGCGCCACCGGGGGCTCCATGCCTTGGATTAATGTTTCCTGTTTTTCCTGAATTATATTAGAGTCCAACAGACCCTCAACCTCTGAGGATGCCTGCCATAGATGTGGGCAAAGTCAGGAGAGAATGCTTCTGGAACATGGCCATACAGCCCAGAAAACTCATAACAATCCAGTGATTCTGGCCATGAAAGCCTTTGACAATATATTTTCCCACTTGCCTAGTTTCCAACAAACCCCTCAACCTCTGAGAATGCCTGCCATAGATGTGGGTGAAATGTCAGGAGAGAATGCTTCTGAAACATTCATCCCAGAAAACTCACAGCAACTCAATGCAGTTATGATTCAAGCACAATGTGACTACGACACACATATGGGCAGCATACGGTGAGCTCCATCCAAAGGTGCTTTTATTGGGCTGTCATTGTGCTCTATCAGCCTTCTGGGCCCTAAAATCTGGAATCTCTAGGACTGATATGATCCATATTTGCTGTGGTAGTTTTCCAGGGTAATGTCAAAGCATGGAAGTGCTCTCACTCTTCCGCAATGAATCCCAATGCCTTTAAAAAACATAAACAGTACAATCTGATCCACCAGGCCAGAGACAGCCATTAGCTATGCATTGTTTGCCCTGCCAGCTGCTTGACAACCCTTCATGATTTTTTCCCCCTTTTGCAGTCCCAGTCAAGCAGCAAAAACAGGATAGCAGGCTTATCGATCCCCCGGTGAGTTGCCATCAGCTGAGTGGGTCACAAGTTGTGCAGCCTGATATCATTTAAGCCCAAGTCTGACAATGTGGCGGCTCTTTGGAGTTGAATGAATTCCAATATTTATACACAACTAGAAAGCTTATCCAAATATTGGTACTCAGCTCCTTTCCTCATGGGACTGGCATTCTTCTTTTCCATTTGAATATCATCCAATGACTAAAGAGCTGGTGATATATTTTCGTGTCCTGTAGAGATGATTTCTTAAATATGCATAATTCCATTTAAGTGTCAATGCCCATTAATGAACTGGCCTTGGAAATGCTGTTTCGTTGTTTTTATTTTATTCTGCTTTCTCCTTCATTCCGGAGATATTTCCAAATACCTCTGAGGATTCGGAATGTGTCCTAAAAATGTTTTCCCATCAATAGAAGCAGAACTGTCAACCTACAAAAAGAATAGAAAGCACATTTCCCTTGGAAGAAAACATGTTGATTTATCTCAGTGGTTCTTAACCTTCCTAATGCCACAACCCCTTAATACAGCTCCTCATGTTATGGTGACCCCCAACCATATAATAAGTTTTGTTGCTACTTCACAACTGTAAGTTTGCTTCTTGTTATGAATAGTAATTTAAATATCTGATATTCAGAATGTATTTTCATTCACTGGACCACATTTGGCACAAATACCCGATATGCCCAAATTTGAATACTGAGGGAGTTGAGGGTGGGGATTGATTTTGTCATTTTGGGGTTGTAGTTGCTGGGATTTATAGTTCACCTACAATCAAAGAGCATTCTGAACCCCACTGATAGAATAGGGTCAAACTTGGCCTCATGTAAGCCGCTCCAAGTCCCCATCGGGGAGATGGTGGCAGGGTATAAATAAAGTATATATATATATATATATATATGGCTTGGGCGGTTTCATTCGTTAATTTCGTAATTCGTTATTAATTCGTATTTAAATTAGCTTACGATCCAATATTGAGCCATGCAGGAATAGTGTGAGGAGTAAATTAGATTCGAAACAATTTTTTCAATTATTTTGTAATTATTTCGTAATTATTTCGTAATTATTTTCGCATGTCTGGTGCAAGTTTTATAGTTGTTGTTTGTTTTATCACACCAACAGTCAACAACAGAGGGAGAGGGAAGCTTCAGAAGTTCCCCTGTCCCATTTGGAGGTTTTTTTAGCATATTGCGCAATCGCGTCCGCCATTAACGGATCGATTCGTAATTATACGAAATTTCGTAAATTTCGAAATTTTTAAAAGGAAAATTTCGGAATTCTTTAAAAAAACGAAACGCGATGGACCCCTAAAAACTAAACAAGTATAGAAACAAATTTTTACATTATTACCCCAGCCATATATATATATATACTTGGCACACAAAACTCCCACAATCAACAGAAAATACTGGAAGGGTTTGGTGGGCATTGAATTTGAGTTTTTGAGTTGTAGTTCACCTACATCCAGAGAGCACTGTGGACTCAAACAATGATGGATCTGGACCAAACTTGCACAAGCACTCAATACACCCAAATATAAACACTGGTAAAGTTTGGGGGAAATAGACTTTGAAATTTGGGAGTTGTGGTTGCTGGGATTTATAGTTCACCTACAATCAAACAACATTCTGAACTCCACCAACGATAGAATAGGGCCAAACTTCCCACACAGAACTCTCATGACCAACAGAAAATACTGGAAAGGTTTGGTGGGCATTGACCGTGAGTTTTGGAGTTGTAGTTCACCTACATCCAGAGAGCACTGTGGACTCAAACAATGATGGATCTGGACCAAACTGGCACAAATGTTCAATATGTCCAAACGTGAACACTGGTGGAGTTTCAGGGAAATAGACCTTCACATTTGGGAGTTGTAGTTACTCAGATTTATAGTTAACTTAAAATCAAAGAACTGGCCTTGAACTCAACCAATGATGGAATTGAACCAAGTTTGGCACACAAAACTCTCTTGATCAACAGAAAATACTGGAAGGGTTTGGTGGGCCTTGAATTTTGGAGTTGTAGTTCACCTATATCCAGAGAACACTGTGGACTCAAACAATGATGGATCTGTACCAAACTTGGCATGAATATTCAATATGCCCAAATGTGAACACTGGTGGAAGTTTGGGGAAAATAGACTTTGACATTTGGGAGTTGTAGTTGCTGGGATTTATAGTTCACCTACAATCAAAGAGCATTCTGAAACCCACCAATGATAGAATTGGGCCAAACACAGAACCCTCATGACCAACAGAAAATACTGCATTTTAATGGTCTTTGGCGAGCCCTCTGACACCCTCCTCGTGACTTCCCCCAGGGGTCCCGAACCCCAGGTTGAGAAACATTGATTTAGCTGTCCCTCTGCATACCATGGTGTCTGGATTCAGGGTGTTCTTTAAATGACTTTTTTACCTTGTAAAGCTAACATGTGAGTCATTATTGGATTAGAGGAGAAGGCTGCCAAAGCAATAAATGTGTTGAACAAGGTACTTTAGGGGTTTTGTCTTCCTTTTTTAAAATAAAAGAGGCAGATACGCAAAACATGTAAGTACTTCCACAATGCTTTTGCATGCTCAGAACAGTTCACAAACGCCAGCTAATCCTTATCACTCATGTGGGCAGGTGAGGGTTACTAAGGATCAGACCAGATAAAAATAACCTCTGCGCTCGAAAGAGAACTCGGGATAAAAATGTCAGAAATGGATTATTGTATCACACGAACGGCATTTGCAGGATTAGGGCCAGAGCGGTAAGTATAGAGAGGATTGTGTCTTGAGAGGGCTGCTGTTCATACATCCTGCTAAGCATCTGGAAGTGGTTCCCAATGCTACTTTTGGAGTATTTTATTTGGATATTAGAAAGCTGCTTCAGACTCAGGGCTGGCTTTATCTTCAAGCAAGATTGGCTGCTTCCCGGCAGGAAATTCTCTGATTCTCAGCATCATGAAAAGATAGCAAGTTAACTGACAGACTGATTTTTATATATCTCATTTTCCTCCTCGTATGCGGCCCAAGGTGCCTTACAACATACATTAATGCAAGATGTTTGCTGTCGTCTGGATGAGGGCATTCAGTGTGTGCTGGAGAGGGTTTTCTTTTGTTGTTGTTTTGTGCCTTCATTCCCAACTTATGGCTGCCATAAGGCAAATCTATCACAGAGTCTTATTGGCGAGGTTTGTCCTTGTCTTCCTTTGAGACTGAGATGTGTGGATTTCATAGCCAAGAGGGCATTGGAACCCTGATCTCTAAAGTTATAAAGGTAAAGGTTTTCCCCTGACATTAAGTCCAGTCGTGTCCGACTCTGGGGTGTGGTGCTCATCTCCATTTCTAAGCCAAAGAGCCAGCATTGTCCGTAGACATCTCCAAGGTCATGTGGCCAGCATGACTGCATGGAACACTGTTACCTTCCCACCGGAGCGGTACCTATTGATCTGCTCACATTTGCATGCTTTCCAACAGTTAGTTTGGCAGAAGCTGGGTCTGATAGTGGGAGCTCACGCCGCTCCCCGGAATCGAACCTATGACCTTTCAGTCAACATGCTCAGCAGCTCAATGCTTCAACCTACTGCGCCACTGGGGGCTCCCTCTAAAGTTATACCCCCTTGAAATATGAGGTTTGCAGCATGAGTGTCCTTCTGGAATTAACCCTGGGTCTGGATAATGAATGTACATCTACATTGTAGAATTAATGCAGTTCAATACTGTTGGAGCATGTTGGTGAGTGTGTTAACTGAAAAATACAAAGCAAATAAAATTCGGATAAATATAATAATAACTAGCTGTGCCCTGCCACGCGTTGCTGTGGCCTATAGTAAAACTTATCAAAGTTGAGGTAGATATCTGGACTATTATGAAAGAGAGGTACCTACCTATTCCTTCCCCCTTTTCCTCCCCATTTCTCTCCTTTCTTCCTTCTCTACCTCTTTCTTTCTTTCACTACTTGGTTTCATCCTTCTCTCTTTCCTTCATTCCCTCCCCCTTTCTTCCTTTGCCTTTCTTCCCTCCCTGTTTGCTTCCTTCTTTCACTTTTTATTTCCTTTTATTTTACCACCATCATAACAATAACAATAATGCAATGCATTGCCTCTGGGACCTGACACCTCTCCCATTCCCCCAGGGTCTCATAGGAACAATAGCATAATAATAATAATAATAATAATAATAATAATAATAATAATAATAATAATAATAGAAATAACAACCTTTACCCGCCACGTGTTGCTGTGGCCAATCTTCCCTCTTTCTCTCCTTCTTTCCCTCCTTCCTTCCTTCCTTCCCTCCCATCTTTCCTTCTCCTCTTCTTTCTCTATCTCTTTCCTTCCTTCCCCCTTTTTCTTTCTTTTCTGCTGTCTCTCTTTTCTTTCCTTCCATCTTTCCTTTTCTTTCCTTTTCTTCTTCCTTCTTTCTCTAACTTTCCTTCCTTCCCCCTTTTTCTTTACCTCCCTTTCTCTTTCTTCCTTCTTTCCTTCCTTCCTGTCTTTCCTGATTTTGACAGGGCGGGAAGGGGCGGGGGGTTTGGAGGTGGCGTGAAGTAAAAGAAGGTAAGATTGGGGGGGGGAGTGATGGAGCGTGGGGTTGTGTTTGTGTGTGCGCGGCGGGGGGAGTGAGCGTGGGGTTGCGTGTGTGTGTGCGGCGGCGGGGGGAAGTGATGGAGCGTGGGTGTGTGTGCGGCGGGGGGGTGGCGTTGTGTGCGGCGGCGGGGGGAGTGATGGAGTGGGGTTGCGTGTGTGTGTGCGGCGGCGGGGGGGGGTGCGTGTGTGTGCGTGCGGCGGCGGAGTGATGGAGTGGGGTTGCGTGTGTGTGTGCGGCGGGGGGAGTGGGGTTGTGTGTGTGTGTGCGGCGGGGGGGAGTGATGGAGTGTGGGGTTGTGTGTGTATGTGCGGCAGGGGGGTGTGTGTGTGTGCGGGAAGCGGCGCGGCGGGGCTTGGAGTGGGCATGGTTTCCACAGAGGGAACGTTGGCCGGAAGGGCATGTGCGCGCGCCAGGGAACTTGCGGCTGGGCGCCAATGCGCATGCTCAGTTGTTTTGCCGTTTTGTGAGTGTGTTGTTGTGTTGTTTTTCATTTAGAGTAGATACGTTTGTACCTTGTGGGTTGTGTTATGGGCATGGGAATTTTGGTTAAGTTTCGTTGGGGTTTTTTTGAGTTTTGTTTTTTTGCCGTTTTGAGTGTGTTGTTGTGTTGTTTTTCATTTTGAGTAATATGTTTGTACCTTGTGGGTTGTGTTATGAGCATGGGAATTTTGGTTAAGTTTCGTTGGTTTTTTTAGAGTTTTATCCTTTTTGCCGTTTTGTGAGTGTGTTGTTGTGTTGTTTTTCATTTTGAGTAGATATGTTTGTACCTTGTGGGTTGTGTTATGGGCATGGGAATTTTGGTTAAGTTTCGTTGGGGATTTTTGAGTTTTGTTGTTTTGCCGTTTTGTGAGTGTGTTGTTGTGTTGTTTTTCATTTTGAGTAGATATGATTGTACCTTGTGGGTTGTGTTATGGGCATGGGAATTTTGGTTAAGTTTCGTTGGGGTTTTTGTTTGTTTTGTTTTGCCGTTTTGTGAGTGTGTTGTTGTGTTGTTTTTCATTTTGAGTAGATATGTTTGTACCTTGTGGGTTGTGTTATGGGCATGGGAATTTTGGTTAAGTTTCGTTGGGGGGTTTTTGAGTTTTGTTTCCTCGTTGGATGCCCCTAACAAATTTATATATATAGATGAGTTATCTTAGAGATGGGATCTCAAGCATAAGCATGAAATTGATGTATGTGTCATATGCATTTAATAAACATAGTTTGAAAATCATTTTCTACAATATTCTAAATAGTTGGGGTTAATATCATTGGAATGTCCAGGGTGGGAGAAAGAACTCTTGTCTGTTGGAGGCAAGTGTGAATGTTGCAGTTGGTCACCTTGATTAGCATTGAATGAAAGAACTCTTGTCTGTTGGAGGCAAGTGTGAATGTTGCAGTTGGCCACCCTGCATTGAATAGCCTTGCAGATTTAAAACAAAACAGGGGAATTCCAAACAGGAAGCAATCAGGGCCAGTTAAAAGGTTAGTGGTTTGAATCCAGGAAATGGGGTGAGCTCCCACTGTTACTCCCAGCTTCTGCAAACCTAGCAGTTCAAAAACATGCAAATGTGAGTAGATCAATAGGTACCTCTTTGACAAGAAGGTAATGGCACTCCATGCAGTAATGCCAGCCACATGACCTTGGAGGTGTCTATGAACAACGCTGGCTCTTCGGCTTAGAAATGGAGATGTGCACCACACTCCAGAGTTGGACATGACTACACTTAATGTCAAGGGAAACCTTTACCTTTACCTAACACCTCCTTACAAAGGATTCCACCAAGCAGGAAGCAGCCAGGCTTTGAAGCTAAAAGGCTATTCAGTACTAATCAAGACAGCCCATTGCAACATTCACTCTTGCCCCCAACAGACAAGAGTTTAGATATATAAACCCAACTTGTCTAGATTCCAACAGACCTCACAACCTCTGAGAATGCCCGCCATAGATGTAGGTGAAACGTCAGGAGAGAATGCTTCTGGAATATGGCCAGACAGCCCAGAAAACACACAGCAACTGGTGATTTTGCCTATGAAAGCCTTTCGACAACACATTCTAAATAGTTTTTGACCATGAAAGGAAGGTTGTGTACATAAAAAGCAAAAGTGCTAGTATCCCAGCTAACCTTGTTGATTTATCGTGTCAGGGCAACCAGTTAATTATATTACATTTCTAACAGAACAAAGCAAACAAACAGACAAAATACAAAATTTGTGAGTTTGGTAGTTGATTACATGTCCTTTGACCAGTATCTGGCCACTTGGAGTGCCTCTGGTGTTGCTGCAAGAAGGTCCAACCTTGTTGATAATTTTGGAGGATTTCAAAATTAAGGGTAAGAGATGTTCAACTGGTGCAAAAAAGAGGTTTTGTCGATGCCTGATTTTTAATTTTATTATATTTTATGTTGAGCTTGAAACCACTGAGAATATGACAGTTAAAGGGTAAACAATGATATGTTCACAGTGCAAATGACAATGAAATCACCTAATTAGATTGGCTACAGCTTGCAAAGAATAGAGATGGAAGAGAACAGTTTCATACTTTGGTTTGACCATTGCAATATTGTTGCTCAGTAACAGTCCAAATGTCATGCCCAAAAACTAGGTACTATGGGAACGGTTAACACAGGAATTGCAGGGTTTTTAGAAGAAGCTGAATTAGTTGAATGGCCAGGCTGGACATTGTTATATTGTTACATGTTTTTAATTAAAAGTCTATTGTGAAGGTGTGAGCAGGCTGACCTCAATACGCTGCATTATGGGAGACCAACTTCAAAAATCCCATTTGTCCAGCTGCTCACCCAGATAAGAGACAGCAAAGAAATTCTCTTTCGGAAAAATCCCGGAGCAGGTGTCGAACACAGTCACGTCTTTCAGAAATCAGCAGAAGATTGACATGTTAACCGGCTTACATGGACTGGATAAGTGACCCAGCTAGCGGTGGGGTGCTTTGAGGAGAAGAAAGCCCAAACTAGCTTAGCTTTCTAATATCGTTGACATATGTTAAGGGAATCGTTCGGTACTTTTGAATGCTGGAAAGGGCTAGTTACCCCATGCAGGGTCATTTTCCTTTTTCCTCAAGTGACCTGCTGAGAGCCCTAATAATATAATAAGGTGGGCTATAAATAGGAATGACAACGGTGATGATGATAATGTATTTATATAGTGCCACCACTGTGCACGACACAAGTAAAAACAATAACAACAAAACAGTTCCCTGCTCTCAGGTTTATAATCTAATTAAGGCTTGACACATAAGGAAAAGGATATGGCAGTGTGGGAAGGGATTAAATCCAGCTGATATTGCCTCATCTTCACTCCCTCTGTCGCACCTCAGGATAGCTTCACCTTGCTCAGCACACCACACACACCAATCTTGTAGGTTTTGTAGTTTATTAAAGAAAAGGAAAAGTCTTAAACACAAAAGTAAAGTTGCAAAAGTTCAATGGCCAAACAGAGTCTTAAATGCAAAGGAAGAGTTTCCAAAGTCCAAAGGTGAATAACATGAAGCATAATCCATAAGCATTGATCAAACAAGATTCCATGGCAGCATGACAGAGTCCCAAGAAGCCAAGATCCAAATCAAAGTCCCAAGAAGCCAAAAGCATTGCCCAAAAGCCGAGGCAATCCCAAGAAGTTATCAGGGTGTTCGCTGAAGTTGCACTGACAAAAGGTTGCCTTCAATCAGCTCACTAAATACTGTATATACTCGGCCAGTACTTGCTGCAAAGTGTAGACACCCCCCCCCACACACACACACACACTATTAAAATTATAAATACAATATGAGGCCAGTGTGGAATAGTTCATCAGTACTAAGAATATTGTTTATAGGGTGCCGTTACCTCCCCACCAGAGTGGTACCTATTGATCTACTTACATTTGCATGTAAGGGTTATAGGGTTATAGCCTGTGCTGGACGGGGTTACACTCCCCCAGGTTCGCAGTCTGGGAGTTCTCCTAGATTCATCGCTGAGCCTTGAGCCCCAGGTTTCGGTGGTGGTCAGGGGAGCTTTGCACAATTAAAACTTGTGCGCCAGCTGCGCCCGTACCTTGGGAAGTCTGACTTGGCCACGGTGGTCCACGCTTTGGTTACATCCCGTTTAGACTACTGCAACGCTCTCTACGTGGGGTTGCCTCTGAAGACTGCCTGGAAGCTGCAGCTAGTCCAACGCTCGGCAGCCAGACTACTAACGGGTGCTGGGTACAGGGAGCACACCACTCCGCTGTTACACCAGCTCCACTGGCTGCCAATTAGCTTCCGAGCACAATTCAAAGTGCTGGTGTTAACCTATAAAGCCCTAAACGACTCCGGCCCCGTTTACCTCTCCAAACGTATTCTCCCCTATGAACCATCAAGATTATTAAGATCGTCTGGAGAGGCCCTGCTCTCGGTCCCACCGGCCTCGCAAGCGCGTCTGGTGGGGACGAGGGACAGGGCCTTCTTGGTGGTGGCCCCTCGACTCTGGAACTCTCTCCCACTGGAGATCAGAACCGCCCCGTCTATCCTGACATTTAGGAAACAGGTGAAGACTTGGTTATGGAGACAGGCATTTGACGAGTGAGCCAACACCCTGAGATATGGATGGAGGATGATGAGCAACGATTTTAGTGTGACGACTGACCATTATAGTTATTGATTGTAATTGCTGTTTTAATGTTTTACTGTAATATGTATTATGATGTTTTATTGATTGTATGTGATATTATGGTTGGAAACCAGTCTGAGTCCCTCAAGAGAGGTGAGAAGGCCGGTATACAAAACTTTTAAATAAATAAATAAATAAATAAATAAATGTTTTCAAACCGCTAGGTTAGCAGAAGCTGTGGATAACAGCAGGAACTCACCCCGTCTTGCAGATTCGAACTGAATCTGCAGCCTAGCGTTTAACCCACTGTGGCCCTATAATACACTACTGCCTTCCAGTACCTAGGATGGAATTTTATTTTGTGGAGGCATGAGTGCTTTTTGGCAGAGAATGCTAAAGATTTTATAAAACTACAACTCTCATGATTCCCTAGCATTCAGCCATGGCAGTTGAAGTGGTAGCTGTAGCGGACTGAAAAACACACATAGTTCATGTCTTTACCAATCCACCCACTGTCTTGTTAGAGAAAAGATATGCCACACAGATGATCAGTAAAGAATAAGGTATTTACACTTTGTTATGTACAGCAACATATATACAGTCATGTAACAGTTGCATTGACTCAAACAATGTCCTTTGAGAAAGATTCAAATGTTCCTTGGGTGTCTATGCGAAAGATCTTCTTCCAGCAGCTCAGAAGCAGAAAATATATTAACTGTCTTGGCAAGCTCCCTACACAGAAAAACAAGACATATCTGTTTCAACAGGCCTTTGACCTTTGATATTGCTGTTTTTAAATTGTTTTAAATTGTTTTTAAATTGTTAGATTTTAGCCTGTTCTTGTAAGCCGCTTTGAGCCCCAGGGAAGTGGCGGCATATACGTCTGAATAATAAATAAATAAATAAATAAATAAATATGTTATGAGGGAAGAATGAAAAGTAATGCCTCCACTTTTGTAACTCTTCAACAGATGGCAATACTAGTATGCGGCAGGTACTGGCTTGTTCAGTAGACTCTCTTCTACAGTTCCATTTTGGTGGGAAGCCTTAGCATTGAATGAGGAGATTCATCAGAGAATGCAAGCTGTTGATGGTGATTGTGTTGATGTGAGTACTATGCGTCATTGGGCGAGTAAGTTTAAAGATGTTGAGGTGGGAACATCTGACTTGCGTGACAAACAAAGAGTTGGACATCCTGTGACAGCAACCACTGAGTTTCACAAGCAAAAGGTTGAAAGATTGATTCAGGACAATCGTCTTATCTCTCAGAGAGAAATTTTAAACATAATCAGCATTTCACAAGAACCTGTGGGTCATATTATTGCTTTGTTTGGCTATTGGAAGATCTGTGCATGATGGGTTGCGGAAACAGAGTGTCGACTTCTTCCATGATGGCTTCAGAAAACTTGTTCATCATTGGCAGAAATGTATCCAATTGTCTGGTGATTATGTGGAAAAGTGAATAGTGGTAGTTAAAGAGCACATTCTAAGGATTATTTCTGCATTTGATTTATTAAAATATTCTCATCCAAACCCAAGTAACGAAGGTGGAGGCATTACTTTTCATTCAACCCTCGTATTTGCATCTAAGGCACAGAAGTAATGAATAATAATGAATAAGTATGGTGGAATAGGTTTTCAAGCTTTGTAACTATGTTCCTTTACAAACCAATTAATTAGTTTCTAATTAGCTAATGAAATGAGTTAAATAATAACAGTTCATTGTATTAGGGGCTACATAATACATCTGACTGAATGATAGGCCCCCTTCACACTTACAGGCAGTAATAGAGCATGTCCGTGTAGGACACGTACTAACTAACAGCAGGGGTATATGTGTGAATGAAACAAGCATATTAGCCTGGCAAATTGTGCACTTCTTTCCCATGTAATTATCATCGTTCAAGAGGACAGGTACTAATTGGACAGAGAAGACGGTTTCTTTCACCATGTGAGTGGAGCTGAATGATTATTTTCACATATCTCTCTGCTTATTATTCCCACACCGTCAGGTTGTGATTTCACATTTGAAACAAATTTTGGGGTTTGATATCTGTCTAATGCCATGCTGTAATGGAAATCAGGCTTGACTCTCTTCTCCCTTCTGCCCTCCAGCCTGAGAAACAGGAATCGACAACATTTGCCGTACTATTAGATTGCGACGACAATAGAAGGATGGTGAAAGTGGAAAGAGAGCATTGCTTCCTCTGAGCCCGAGGAACTGTAAATAGGATTAAGACTTTTATTTGTCTTCAGAAAACCTTTTGTGTGGAATTAATGAGGATCTAGTTCAAAGTTAAGTTTTGGATAATGAATGTAAGTATCATACATCACTGTTCAACTGAAAAAAAAAAAAAAAAAAAGAAAAAAAAAAAGAAAAAAAAAAAAAAAAAAAGAAAGAAAGAAAGAAGGAAAGACAAAAAAAAAAAAAAGGAAAAAGAAAAAAAAAAAAAAAAAAAAAAAAAAAAAAAAGAAAAAAAAAAAAAAAAAAAAAAAAAAGAAAAAAAAAAAAAAGAGAAAAAAAAGAAAAAAAAAAAAAAAAAAAAAAAAAAAAAAAAAAAAAAAAAAAAAAAAAAAAGAAAAAAAAAAAAAAAAAAAAAAAAAAAAAAAAAAAAAAGAAAAAAAAAAAAAAAAAAAAAAAAAAAAAAAAGAAAAAAAAAGAAAAAAAAAAAAAAAAAAAAAAAAAAAAAATAAAAAAAAAGAGAAAAAAAAAAAAAAAGAAAAAAAAAAAAAAATAAAAATATAATAAAATAGAAATAAAAGTAAATAAAAATTAAATAAAAAATAAAACAATAACAACAATAACAATAGATATTTGTCTTCAGAAAACCTTTTGTGTGGAATTAATGAGGATCTAGTTCAAAGTTAAGTTTTGGATAATGAATGTAAGTATCATACATCACTGTTCAACTGAAGGATTTGGGGGGCATCCAAAGCAGGCGGATAAACAGGAAATTAGGCAAACATGACTGTTGTTTACACAGGATTATGCGGACATGGAGGACAAACAGTGAGTCTGAGCATCAAGGAGTTGTGGATATGGCAGATTCAATTCATTACTGAAGTCTGGGTTAAAATATAGGCTTGATTCAGATGCATTTCTAGGCAGAAGAGAGTAGGCAACAGACTGAAGAGGATCATAAAGCTACTCACAACTGGGTCCTAAATATACCTCCTCCCCAGATCCTGACCACTTTATTTATTTATTTATTATTTACTTCATTTATATACCGCTTTTCTCAGCCCTCAGGCGACTCAAAGCGGTTAACAACAGCAAAATTCAATGCAAAACATCATAAAATGATTATGGGACAGTTAAAACAATAGCATCATCAACAATTAAACATCAATATAACAATCATTAGCGTCTCATCAGTAAAATCAGAATCCAATCTCATCATCCGTTAATCCGTGTTCCTATATTCATTACACTGCTTAATCGAATGCTTGTTCGAACAGCCAGGTCTTCACTTTCCTCCGAAATGCCAATAGGGATGGGACCGATCTGATATCTATAGGAAGGGCGTTCCACAGCCGAGGGGCCATCACTGAGAAGGCCCTGTCTCTCGTTCCCGCCAGGCGTGCCTGTGATGCAGGCGGGACTGAGAGCAGGGCCCCCCCAGATGATCTTAATGTCCTAGACATGTAGACATGATGACTGGGATTCTCATTAGGTAGGCATTCTCAAACTGTTATCCTTCAGCTGGTTGGGCCTCCAACTCCCAGAAGTCCTAGCCAGCTTGTTCAATGGTCATGAATTCTGAGAGTTGGAGGCCCAAACAGTTGGAGGGACACAGTTTAAGGATGCCTGTCATTGGGCATCACATCAGAGCAAATCATATTTATGTTGGCAGTTGTACTGCTTAGACACCTCATTGGCAATCTTTAGAAGGAGCTTGAAAACATGGCTGTTCCAATGTGCCTTCCCTGAATAAAAGAACAATAATTCCCTGTTCTGACCAATTCTCTGCAAAATGTCCTCTGAAGCACTTTATTCTACTTGTTGGGCAATCAACCCTACCTTACCCTAAAAAAAAAAACCCTGCTGTTCACACGCAGTGTTTTAAATTTTTAATCCATTAGACTTGGCCCTGCCCACAGAGTTGTCTCCTTGTGTTCTTAAATGTGTTGTTTTATTGCTGTTGTGTTATTTATAATGGTTTTTGTATTGTATTTTTATTTTCTTATTTTCATTGTTGTGCTGATTTATTGTTGTATTGTATTGTTGGGCTTGGCCTCATGTAAGCCACCCCAAGTTCCCTTGGGGAGATGGTGGCGGGGTATAAATAAAGTTTATTATTATTATTATTATTATTATTATTATTATTATTATTATCCAGAACTGGCTTAGGCAGATTCTTTCCTCATTCACTCACAAAACAACAGTAAGAATGTATTTTTTTCACTAATTTTCTTCTCAAATGAAACAATAAGTAATTTTAACCAAAAAAATCTGCTCTGAGAATTATTTTCTGTGCATTCTGGACATCCATCTTCTACCTCCTTCCTTCAAAAAGGTCAGCCCCAAACTAGAGACCCATTAGACAGCCCAACCAAAGAAAAATGTTGATGCCTTGGTTTTTAGACCTGTTCTTGGGCTCCTAGTGTGTGGCTTACTCAAGGTCATCCAGTGGGTTTCCATGGCCTAGTAGGTAATTGAACCTTGGTCTGCAGAGTTGTAGTCCAACACTCAAATCACTATGCAAGGCTGCCTTCCTATCTAGCCACAGTAATAGGAATTGTTTGTTTATTTATTTATTTATTTATTTATTTATTTATTTATTTATTTATTTCTAGACTACCCTCTTGTCCCGAAGGGACTCAAGGTAGTTTACATACAAAAACAGCAAACATTCAGTGCCTCAAATAAGTACCAACAAATCCAAAATAAATACAGAATAGTGCACAATAACAACAGTAAACTTATAATAAAAGAATTAAGCATTGAAATGAATAGCAAAATATAAACAATCCAGTAGGACATAGTGAACTAAAACATGAGTAAATATTAAGTCATATACCCTAAACAACAATTAAAATGCATTACATTACAAATGGCTAACGCAGAAGTACATTTAATGTATCATAGCCGCCATATAATGCAATGCATTAGCCAGCAATTCCAATGAATTAAAGTCTCCTAGACATTCTCCACTCCATACGCCAAAGTTCATTGGTGCATTTTCAAAAGTTTCTTAAAGGAGAAGGGGGTGGGGGCATTTTTATTTCTTTAGGGAGGGAGTTCCAGAGATGGGGGTTGATCATAGAGAAGGCCCCCTCTCTTGTTCCCACCAACCAAGCTTGAAACGGGGGTAGGACCAAGAGGAGAACCTTCTCGATTGACCGCAGTGCACGGGATGGTCTGCATAGGGATATGCAATTAGACAAATTACCTGGACCCAAACTATTTAGGGCTTTAGAGGTAACAACCAGAACTTTGTATTTATCCCAGAAGCAGACTGGCAACCAGTGGAACTGCCACAGCATGGAAGTCGTCCTTTCATGGTTCAGTGTTTCAGTTAGCAATCTAGCCACCAATTTCTACACTAACTGAAGCTTCCAAACTATCTTCAAAGGCAGCCCCATGTAGAGAGCATTGTAGTAGTCCAAATGGGATGTGATTAAGACATGGACTACCATGGCCAAATCTGGCATCTCAGGATACAGGTGCAGCTGGTGCACAAGTTTTAACTGTTCGAAGGCGCTCCTGGTCACCACCGACACCTGAGATTCCAGGATCAGTGATGAGTCCCGGATCACCCCCAGACTGCAAACTGTGTCTTCAGGGGGAATGCAACCCCATCCAGCACAGGTTGAAATCCCACACCCTGATCCACCTTACGACTGACCAGGAGCACCTCTATCTTGTCTGGATTTAGCTTCAGCTTGTTGGCCCTCATCCAGTCCATTTCTGATGACAGACACCAGTTCAGGACCAGAACGGCATCCTTGGTATTTGGTGGAAAGGAGTAATAGAGTTGGGTGTCATGCACAAAAATTGGACATCAAACTCAAAACTCCAGATGATCTCTCCCAGCCAGGCATGTAGCGGGGGGGGGGGGGGCTTGAGGGGCTTCAGCCCCCCCCCCCGAAATTCTCATGGTGGTTCGCGAAAAGGCCTTAATGGTGCATTATTTAAACTGTTATGTTTATTCATATCATGATCTGATCACCATACTCAATATATCCCATATGCATGGGGGTATTGGGGTAATGATACAAAAGGTTTGCTAGGCTAGACCCTCTTTCACTCAGACTCAGCCCCCCCCCAAAACTCAGCCCCCCCCCAAAACCCCCCCTGAAAAAAAATTCAGCCCCCCCCCCCGAAACGAAATCCTGGCTACGGGCCTGTCCCAGCAGTTTCATGCAAATGTTAAACAGTATGGGGACAGAACTGAACCCTGAGGGACCCCCAAAGGCCACTGGCCAGGGAGTTGAACAGGAGTCCTCCAGCTCCACCATCTGGGTCCAACCCTCCAAGAAGGACCCTCTGAACCCCGTCCTAGAGAGGCAGCCCAGAAGGATACTATGGTCCATGGTATCGAAAGCCACTGAGAGGTCCAGGAGGACTGAATTTTGCCCATGCCTGGTCTAGAATAATAGAATTGACTGACTGTGTCCGCCTTAATCTCCCACATAATATGGTATGTGTGGGTGGTGGAGCTATAGGACTGTGATGCTTTCTTGTGCTATAGACAGCCTGCTTTATTGACCTGCCACCAATAAAGTATATTCTACAATATGGATGTGTATCAGTTTTCAATACTGAAAAAAAAAATCCAAGGCAACCAGAAAATGCAACCAATTCAAATTCAGAACAAAGAGTTAAGGTGTTGACCAAAGTTCTCAAATTATATTAGTTCAGGGAAAAGAATGGTTCTTGCATACATTCCATTAAAAGACAGCTGGGATTTGTGATTCACCTATGTGACTGGGGGGTAAGAAGGACACATTTTAAAATTTGAGCACAGCTCTTTTAAAAGTGTGTTTGCTTGTTTGTTTTGGGGGTTGCTGCATCATTGGAAAGGCTATATCATGCACACACTCATACTCACACCCCTGGTTGCAAAAACAGATCTTTCCAAAAGCCATTAAGGAGTAGCTTGCTTGTCACAACCTCCCATTGTAGTATTTCAAAGCTACGTCTAATTAGAATGAGATGAATACAAAAGGGTGCCTTGCACTAAAAAATGTGGGGGAAGTACTAGAGAAAGGCTGCCTTAGATTCGGGTCACTTACAGAAGTGGTTCACTGCTTTTACTAAAAATGACTTCAGTACAGTTCAAGGGAGATTCAGATACATCGGCCTCTAAAGATCGGGCTGCAATACATGTTTTCTACACTTTGATGTACTTATTTGGGAGTTGACCTGCACACTGTTCTACTCCACTCTGCTGCACAGCCTCCCAGAGGACTTGCAACACAAAAAGAAGAGAGAGTAAGTAGATGCTGGCCTATTTGCACAGCAAGGCAACACTGCCTCCTAGTGAGATTTCCCTATCTGTTTACATTTGTACACACAACTCTTTCTTTTTAAAAAGAAATAATTGATTACTTTGAAAGATTGAAGATAAATCATACTGTTAGCGAGCATCTACATTGCAGAATTGGTGCATTTTGACAGAACTTGAACTGCCATAGCTCAATGATATGGAATCCTGGGATTTGCAGTTTGGAGAGGCACAAACACTCTTTGGCATAGAAAACCACAGACCTCATAAAACTGCGAAACATGGACTGTCTACAGACATCACTACTTCCTTACTTACTTAGGTGATCCCTCGTTGTCCGAGTAGGATGGTCCTCCAGGGTCAGTGTGCAGTGTGTGGTGGTTCCGTAGGTGACTGTGGAGCCCCATTCTTGATCTGCATCTTCTCCCGCAGTGAGGGCATCGGTTTCCAGGAGGAAAGCGGTCCCAGTCAAGGTTGGTTTTGATATGTCCCAGGACCATATAGTTCACCTTTGTTGTTGTTCATTCGTTCAGTCGTCTCCGACTCTTCGTGACCTCATGGACCAGCCCACGCCAGAGCTCCCTGTCGGCCGTTACCACCCCCAGCTCCCTCAAGGTCAGTCCAGTCACTTCAAGGATGCCATCCATCCATCTTGCCCTTGGTCGGCCCCTCTTCCTTTTGCCTTCCACTTTCCCCAGCATAATTGTCTTCTCTAGGCTTTCCTGTCTCCTCATGATGTGGCCAATACTTATACTTATAGCAAGTATCTTTCCCTCAAGTGAGCAGTCGGGCTTTATTTCCTGGAGGATGGACTGGTTGGATCTTCTCGCAGTCCAAGGCACTCTCAGAACTTTCCTCCAGGCCCACAGCTCAAAAGCATCGATCTTCCTTCGCTCAGCCTTCCCTAAGGTCCAGCTCTCACATCCGTAGGTTACTACAGGGAATACCATGGCTTTGACTAGGCGGATCTTTGTTGCCAGTTCTGATGTCTCTACTCTTTACTATTTTATCGATATTGGACATTGCTCTCCTCCCAAGAAGTAAGCGTCTTCTGATTTCCTGGGCACAGTCTGCATCTGCAGTAATCTTTGCACCTAGAAATACAAAGTCTGTCACGGCCTCCACTGTTTCTCCCTCTATTTTCCAGTTGTCAATCATTCTTGTTGCCATAATCTGGTTTTTTTGACGTTTAGCTGCAACCCGGCTTTTGCGCTTTCTTCTTTCACCTTGATTAGAAGGCTCCTCAGCTCCTCCTCGCTTTCGGCCATCAGAGTGGTGTCATCTGCATATCTGAGGTTGTTAATGTTTCTTCCAGCAATTTTCACCCCAGCTTTGCATTCATCCAGCCCCGCACATCGCATGATGTGTTCCCTCCACCCGTGCCTCCCCCCAAATTCTACAGCACTGCTGGTCACAGCTGGGCCCCAGCTGGAACGCTCAAGGGCCAGGGCCTCCCAGTTCTCAGTGTCCACGCCAGAATTTCTAAGGTTGGCTTTGAGTCCATCTCTAAATCTCCCCTCCTGTCCACCAACACTCCGCCTTCCATTCCTGAGTTCGGAGCAGAGCAACTGCCCTAGGAGACGGTAGGTACAGACATCACACTCAACTCCTGGAATGATTCCATCAGCATTGCCTCCAAAAACTCCTCCAAATCTCTTTGGAAGACAGAGGGACAAATGTTACTGTGCTGGAAGAAGCAAAGACCACCAGCATTGAAGTGATGCTCCTATGCCATCAACTCTGCTGGACTGGCCACATTGTCTCAATGCCTGATCACCACCTCCCAAAGCAGTGACTATACTCCCAACTCAAGAATGGAAAATGGAATGTTGGTGGACAGGAAAAGAGATTTAAAGATGGGCTTAAAGCCAGCCTTAAAAACAGTGGCATAGACACCGAGAACTGGGAAGCCCTGGCCTTTGAGCACTCTAACTGGAGGTCAGCTGTGACCAGCAGTGCTGTGGAATTCATTTGGGACACGAATGGAGGGAGATAGGGAGAAATGTGCCAAGAGGAAGGCATGTCAAACCAACCTGACTGGGACCGCCTTCCACCTGGAAACCAATGTCCTCACTGCGGGAGAACAGAGGATCAAGATAGGGCTCCACAGTCACCTACATATCCACCGTCAAGACACTAGATACTTGGAAGGCCATCATACTCAGACAACGAGTAAGTAAAAGGCAGAAAAGGCCTCAGACCTCATAAAACTGCAACTCCCATGATTCCAACTGTTTACCTATAACTGTTAAAAGTAGTGTCAAGTTGCATTAACTGTAGCATCCATAGACCTAATACTGTTTTAAACAAAAATACAATCTAGGTCAGGAATGCTATCCGTGCAGTATGATGATGTCACCATGCAAGAAATTGTAAGGGGAAGAGGTTAAAAAACGATCTATTAGGAACTGGAAATTTTGACTGTAATCAAGGAATGAGAAGCTGCCTCCATCTGGCAGCATACTCCTATTTCTTTCCTCTTCTGAGCCAAGATGAGCTGCTTTTGTATTGACTGACTTTCCTCCGCAATTCCTCCATTGCCCAGCAGTATGTAGTATCAGCATTAACCCAACAGACAAAGGACTTTAACACAGAGATTGCTAAAGTATAATTAAAACAGGATGAAAGCACCTATTGATGCAACTCACTGTTTGATGCCATATCTGTCCCAGAATCTCATTGCACTTGAATTCTGATTTAATCATCTCTTTTCATTGACAAGAAAAACCATTCAACGAATCCAATGGTACTGTTGTTTCTCCACTATTCATTGTGCAATAATTTACTTACACTGTAGTCCTAGTATTGTGAAGTGGATCAAAGTCTTATGAAAATGCTGAATATAAGGAGAAAAATGCAGCTTGCAGAAATCTGCATGAACCAAGTGCATGAGAATGTCCATCTACTTCTGTAGGGGAAAACACACAAATGTAAGATACCAAGAGGTATCTCACAATCAGGAAATGTAACGAACATTTAATTTTTGGTTCATCATATGCAATCTCACTTGGATTTGCATAGGTCAAGCATAGCTTTACAATCTGAGAGACAATAGTTGGGTTTCAAGTCTTTTTCTATAAAAAAGACTTGAAACCCAATTCCTTGAAACACAATTCCTCTCACTTAAGCTCTGTAATATATAATATTGCTTGTCGAGTGAAGACTTTAAATCATAGTTGGAGACGTGTTGGCTAACTGCAAGAATTATAGGAGTTGTAGTCAAGAGGGAAACTTTTTCCGTCAGTGATCCTCAGTCTGCTTTCAGTTCCTATAGTAGTAGTAGCAGTAGTACTAACAACAACAACACTTTATTTATATTCCATCCTATCTCCCCAAGGGAATGCATGGCAGATCATAGTAGTAATACACGGCAAACATTCAATGCCATTTTGGTCAGACAGGACAGAAACATAGAATCATAGAATCCTAGAGTTGGAAGAGACCTCATGGGCCATCCAGTCCAACCCCTGCCAAGAAGCAGGAATATTGCATTCAAAGCACCCCTGACAGATGGCCATCCAGCCTCTGTTTAAAAGCTTCCAAAGAAGGAGCCTCCACCACACTCTGGGGCAGAGAGTTCCACTGCTGAACGGCTCTCACACTCAGGAAGTTCTTCCTCATGTTCAGATGGAATCTCCTTTCTTGTAGTTTGAAGCCATTGTTCCGTGTCCTAGTCTCCAGGGAAGCAGAAAACAAGCTTTCTCCCTCCTCCCTGTGACTTCCTCTCACATATTTATATATGGCTATCAAATCTCCTCTCAGCCTTCTCTTCTTCAGGCTAAACATGCCCAGCTCTTTAAGCAGAAGAGAAACAGAACGGAGGTATGTATGAGAGGGGCCTTCTCACTGGTGGCCCCTCAGTTGTGGAATGCTCCGCCCAGGGATAGTAGATCAGCCCCCTCCTTCTTGACTTCTAGAAAAAAAGTGAAAATGTGGCTATTTGAACAAGCCTTTGGAATCTAATGCAAGATTCAAACACAGTCTTGAATGAAAGTGAATATTGGAATGGCTCAGACAACGATTTGTGGACAATGAGACTAACAATGAAGGCATTGGTTTTATATGTTTTATTGAATGTATGTTTTAATTCTGTTAATTGTATATTGTTACACATCAAATTGCTGCCTGGTTGAAAGTCGCCTTGAGTCACCTTCGGGTTCAAGAAAGGTGGGATAGAAATATCATAAATAAATAAATAAATGATGTGTCAACGTCTAGCTTTTTGGCACCTTGGAAGTTGTGCTCAAATCCAGCCACAGGAGGGTGCTGTCATTCCATCCTCTCTGATGAAGAGCCATCAGGACTTACTCCTTCCTTTTGGTCACCGGGCATTTCCTGATCTTTTTCTTTATGGTGTCGTAAAATACGTCCCCTGCTTGTTTTAGCGGTACCTAATTTCTCTACTTACAGTTCAAGATGTTTTTGAACTTCTTAGGTAAACAGTGAGCATGGCTGACAGTCAGGAGTTCACACTGACCTGGGGCTTCGAATTGGCAACCTTTCGGCAGTAGCATTTCAGGGTCAAAGCAGATGGAAGACGAAGACCTATCATTAGGAGCTCCCATGGTTTTTGTTGTATTGATTAACTTTTCCACAAACTTTAAGGACTGATGGAATGGTGAGGATGATTAATCAATTTCTCTTGCATTGAGAAGTTCAACATAAAGTTTAGTTGCTAGGTGACACTAGATTTGGTTATATCTGGATGCAGTTAGAATTATCAGCTGCTGTTGGGTCAGAGAGACATTTGGTCCAGCCTCTTGCCTGGTTTCTCCCCAATGCCATGTTGGATGCTCCTTACCACAATCCAGAATGTATGGATTTCAGCTGCAGCAACACTGGTAAGCTGGAAACTTCCAGGAAGAACCTCCATGGTGAGTTTTAAAGACTTGACCTTTCAAATTCTGGAGGCTCAAGGTGAAAACAAATAGTAGTTTATGACCAAAATAAAATGTAATGTGCACTGTCCTTAGCCACAGCAATGTATACACGTCATGCAGCAGCAGTTAAATTAACAGATGTTACCTTCATGCCATGGAATTAAAACTGGAGAGTTAAAAATAACAAGCCTTCCGATGACCAACTAAGAAATAACAAACCAGACATAGAGAATTGGGTTTAAAAAGGGCCCAATTTGCCCCAGAACATATTTCATTATGTTATGCCTAGGGATGAGCAAAAGTGGAAGTAGAAAAGTGATGTGGATCTGGCCGAGACCAGGTGTCACCCTATGTCCATCTCCTCAGCTTCACTTGGATGAAACACTTGACCCTGACGGTAATCCAGTGGTATGGGTTGCTCACCCCAGCCAACCAAGGGTACTCTCATGATGTCACAAAACTTTAAGAGAGAAAGTAAACCCCAAGGTTAGCTCCAAGGGCAGGCTTTTCCCACAACCCCTAAGTCATAGGACCCAAAGAACCCCACCATTCATCAAAATGGCACCAAGTTTTCACCAACTCTCATATTCTATTTTGATACCTGCCAAAGCCAGTCTATTTTGTAGACATCTTTAGAGAATATAAAAGCCATAGAATCATAGTATCATACATCTGGAAGAGACTACAAGAGCCATGGGTCCAACCCCCATTTTGCAATAGTCGTACGATTACTGCAATCTCCGATGTCCTCATTCTTGAGGATTGGAATGTATTTTGAACATTTGCCAGGGAGTGAAAGAAGAAGCAAAAGGGCACAAAGTGTTCAACCTCAGGAATTATGTGATAATCCATTAATTTATAGTTTTTTTAACACAGTGGCTGAGATATGTGAGAAAATCTTGCATGGGATTTAAATATTGTATAAGAGATAACTGCAAAGGGCTGGTCTCTATAGGCTGGAAGATAACATATATTATTGGGTCATTTGTTGAGGAATATAGGATTTGTGACAGGAAAAAAGGATTTTTTTATTACTTCAAATTAAAAAAAAAGATTTAGAAATGTGAAACTATGTGAGTGCATGTGTATGTGAAATATGTTAGATATAGGTCATATATTTTTAAAGGTCATATAGCCTATAAAGCCCTAAACGATTCCGGCCCAGCTTACCTGTCTGAACATTTCTCCTCCTATGAACCATCTATGCAGGGGCGGCTCAACCCATTACGCAAAGTAAGCATTTGCAGTATAGTTGATTTTGCCCAGGGGCGCTCTTGAGGCGCTCTTGGGGGAAAATAGACCTTGACATATGCGAGTCGTAGTTACTGGGATGTATAGTTCACCTATAATCAAAGAGCATTCTGAACTCCACCAATGATGGAATTGGACCAAATATGGCATACAGAACTCCCATGACGAACAGAAAATATATATCAGTGATTGGTTGGGGGGGGGGGGGGCAAAATACTGTTTGCTTACCATTGAAAATTACCTAGGGCCGCCTCTGTATGACAGTGGTTCTCACCCTGTGGGTCCCCAGATGTTTTGGCCTTCAACTCCCAGAAATCCTAACAGCTGGTAAACTGGCTGGGATTTCTGGGCGTTGTAGGCCAAAACACCTGGGGACCCACAGGTTGAGAACCACTGATCTAGGACCTTAAGATTGTCTATGGAGGCCCTACTCTTGATCCTGCCTGCCTCAGAAGTGTGATTGGCAGAGATGAAGGACAGGGCCTTCTCAGTGGTGGCCCCCTGGCTATGGAACTCCCTCCCCAAGGATATTAGATCGCCCCCCTCCCTCCTGACTTTCCAAAAAAAGTAAATACCTGGCTCTTTGAGCAAGCTTTTGAGAATGCAGCGGAATAGATAACACGGAACTATGAATGATGAACATGGAATGGCCAAACGATGTTACTGGATAACGTTTTAAACAAGATGACACCGATGATTATATGCTTTAACAGTTTTTATTTATGTTTATATTGTAATGTTGATTGTTTTAAATGGTACTTTTATGAATGCCTGACACTGAATTGTGCCAATCTGTAACCTGTCTTGAGTCGTTGTATGGCTGAGAAAGGCGGGATATATATATATATATATATATATAGAGAGAGAGAGAGAGAGAGAGAAAGAGAGAGAGAGAGAGAGAGAGAGAGAGAGAGAGAAAATAAATAAATAAATAAATAAATAAATAAAGGCTATTGTATATAAACTTGGTTGGTAGCTATGCTTGAACAGTAGATTATAAGGAAAGATATCTGCTAGGTTAGAAAAAGATCGGAGGATGTCTTGTTATAAAAAAGAAAGGCATTATCTGATATTTGTATTGAGATAGATTGCCTGTAAACATGGATGTAGAAAGGTAGAATAAGCATTTGATTGTGTTACTTGATAAAGATTATTAAGACTAATATTGTTATTTGATAAAATTACTAACCCTTTATTGACTTTTTTGTATAGGAATAACTAGACCTTTTAACAAGTTTTGATTCTGATTATTACATCTATTTTGTAGAGATGAGAACAGTAGCTATTACTTGAAAGAGATATAAATTCATTATATGATTAAAAAATTCTGAAAAGTAGCTGCAGAATTATCTTTATCTCTCTGCCTTTTCAATCTTTTTTCTACTTTCCCTTCGTTTCTTTTTCCCCTCTTTTTCTCCTCTTTCTTTCTTTCCTTTTCTTGACTTTATGCACGCATAAATATATTTTAAAATAAATTAATGTAGATAACACCATAACTACCACAAAATAGCAAAAATTTGGAATGATTACTAGAGAAAGTAAAGAAGGAAAGTACAAAAGCAGATTTGCATTTGAACATAAAACAAAAAAACAAAAATAATAGTCACAGATTTAAAGTAGACCATGAAAACATTGAAGCAGTTCAGTTTTTCATATTATGAATTTAAACAGATTGGAGGCTACAATCCAGAATTGAGAAGAGGACTAAGTGTTGCACCTGAGGCCTGAAGCTACCTATGACCATAGTATCACACAAGAGTCCAGAGTAGAAGCAAACAGTTTATTGCAAAAGCACACAAAAGATATATAGTAAAAAAAATAGTAATAATAAAATAAGATGTAGAATTCAAAAGTCAGCAATCAATTTTCTCTTATAAATCCAAAAGCAATACAGTCCAAAGATAGTCCCTGTCAAGACCCAGAAGCCTCAGTGAAGCCAAACACAGGGTAAACGATCCAAACACGAGTTTATTAGTTACAAAAGAGTCTTTAAAGCACTTAAAATCAGTGCTGCAGGTTCAGTCAACAAGTTGACATCAAAAACAAGGTAATATAAGTAACTGAAGTATAAACCGGATTATCCTGGCGTTTAATCCGGGACAACACAAAAATACAGCAATCCGCTTTAAATTTACACAGTTCAAAAGGCACAGTTCAAGAAGCAAAAAACAGAGTCAAAAAACGTTCCTAAGTCGAAGCATGAGGTAGACAAATTGTTCAAATCCAATTGGCAAAAGCGTTGTTCAAACCAGTCCGGAGTCAAGCCCAGGAACACAGGAACACAGGAATCTGTAGTCCAAGGACCCAAGCTCGAGAGTTGGCAGTAACAAAGATTCACATCCCAAAAGAGACACTTTGCCTTCTGCAAAGAGCCATACAACCAAAACCCATTTTTATCCTAAAGTTCCTCATCAGAGGATTATGAGCTCCCCACCCTTTCATCATTGCTCTCAGCTGCCTCCATCCCCGCAGCTGAACCTGAGCGGCCATCCCTCCACCTCTGCCAGTGTCTGTCAAGACTTAGATCTTGTCAAGTGCTCCCCGGTTGCCATTCCCCTGTAAACCCCTCAAATTCATCACTGGAGGTGGGTTGGTTACAAATGTCCCTAATCTCCTGAATACGGGTCCAATCCAGCTCACCCTCCTCCCCCATATCACTCCCAGACCCATCACACCTTTCAAACCCCATGAACTCCTCGTCCTTTGTAGGAGCACTAAGTATATCACGGATACACTTCCTTTGAAGCTCTTCGTCGGACTCTTGTTCGCGAGTAGCCCGCTTGACTCCCCTGCTTTCCTCCCCATCCCCCATTTCACAGTCGGAGAAGCCCTCAAACGTCTCAGAATCACTCGGAGCCATGATTATCTCTCTAATCTGCTTTCGTTGCTGCTCCTCTTCCAACACCTGCGCAGCCCTCTTCTCCCTTCTACCAGTAGTAGTAACATTACCATCACGCTGAACTACAAGAATCCCAATATACAAAGGTAGCTTAAGTCCATAAGCAAATACAAAACAAGTATATTGAGAATCCTTGGATCCAAAACCAAAACAAGAACTAGGGAACCCAGCCTAGCTGTACTTTAAAACCATGTTGCCTGAACTGAAATCAGAATGCCCGTTAGCTCCTAATAGGCTGACAAGAAAGCACTACGTCTGCCCTGGAATGTCTGCTTCCCATGAAACCGTGTTGATCTACAAAGCTGACTATATGCTTTAATCTGCAAGTGTGCTTCCTTGCTTAGGTCAGTATCACCAGGCGCTTTCCCATGAGAGTTTTTCCTCAGTTCGTCTTTGCTAGACTTCTTATCTAGAGAGGATGATTCCAACTCCTGTGACTGGCCTTGAGGTTCAAAGGCAAATGCCTAATGATTTTGTATTGTGTATACCTAAACTGTTGTAAACCGTCTAAGGGCTGAGAAAGAGGTATACAAATAAAATAAATAAATAAAATAATTACTTTTTCAAGCCCTGCATCTGTGCCAGCTTGAGATTCAGAGACAATTACAATCTCAGGCCCTGCATCTGAATGAATCCCAGGAAAGCCCACAATTACATCTGACTTTAAGTCAATATGAAGGAACTAGACATGAGCCTCAAATGTCATATCATAGAATACTTCAGTAAAGATTGTCACATGTTTATGGTTGTGAAACTGGGACAGAGAAGAAAGATAATAGGAAGTAAAAATCAGTTTACTCCAAATGTGATGCTGGAGAAGAATTGTACCGCTAAGAAGTGGATCCTAGAGCAAACGAAGTCTAAATAATCCATAGAAGCCAAGATGACTAAATAGAGACAGTCATACTTTGGCCATACCATGGGAAGACTCAACTCATTTGAGAAGACAATAATTCTTGGTAAGAGAGAAGGCAGTAAGAAAAAAAAAGAAAAACTGCATTATAGATGAATAGATTCAATCAAGGAAGTCATAGCCTTGAGGTTGCAAGAGTCTGCAATATATATATATATAATGAGGTCTCTGATTTATTGGGTTACCATAAGTTGATGGCAGTAATCAATTAAAACCTGGATATACGATAATACTTCAAGTGAGGTCTGCTCAAAGTAGATTGCAATGGTACTGTGATTTTCCTTGATCTCAACATCATACTTTTGTTGATACAAAGCTATGTTAGCTTTTGGGGGCTGCCACAGTATACTATTGGCTCATGTTTATCCTACAAAGATATCCAGATCTTTTGCACTACTATCAAATGAGGTATCATTCATGCTGTATCTGATTTTTATTTATTTATTTATTTATTTCCAGTATTTATATTCCTCCCTTCTCACCCCGCAAGGGACTCAGGGCGGATTACAATATACATATGCATGGCAAACATTCAATGCCATAGACACATAACATATTTAGACAGACACACAGAGGTCATTTGACATTCCAGCTTCATGAGGGTATTCTGGCCACCAGGGGAGCTGTCGCTTCACTGTCCATTTGTGACACTGATGGAGTACTTCCTCATTCTTTGCATGCTTGCTGGAGATTTTTATGGTGTTGTAAATTAGTTAAATTAGCTTCCCCCCATAAGTGGTACCTAAATTTCCTGCTTGACAGATGCAACTGTCTTTTGGGCTGCAAAGGTCGACAGTGAGCTACACAATGGCCGAAAGCTCACTCCGACCCAGGCTAGCTTCGAACTCATGACCTTTCGGTCAGTAGTGATCTAATGCAGCTGACTCCCAGCCAGCTGCGCCACAGTCCCAGCAATATAACTCTGATATAGCCTTCTGAAATATAGCCTAAAGATATAACTCTGATATAGCCTTCTGAAATTCATTTTGTATGTTTCCCCTCCGTTTTTCAACCCGTTAAGGTAATGTTTTAAAGCCATTTATAATGCAAGAATTAGCCACTAGTCAATACACTTAGCTAGACATAAGTGAATAAAGCAATTACAAGGAAGTAATCAAGCACACATTTCCTGATGTTCTGGAGAAAAGTATAACTGCAGCAAAGAATAACTATAAGAAATGGCCGGTGACAGATGCTCCACTATACAACTGGAAGGGAATGTTTTCTGTTTATTTTTGCAAAAAGAATGCCTAGAGGATATTATAGAATAGCTTGGCACATGAAAAAAAGAGAGTCAAAAAAATCAAAAGAGTGTTCAAAGCCATTTTCCTCTTTCCTTCTGTGCAGGGTTGCAAGTCTTCTCACAGTAGGAAGGAAATATATTGTTAACTTTCCTTTGAGAAACCATAGGAAAGCCATTGGAGATTCAGAGTATGTCGAAGAAGCTTCCCACTTCATATAGGCTGCTAGAGAGAAGAAGAAAAAACTACCAGAAATGTAAGTTTCAATGATTTAGAGACAAGTCAACAGACCACAGATGGAAGTTGCTCAAAGGCAGGGGTGACTCATTCGGAGCCCTTCTTAATAGTAATAAACAGAGATCTATAGAGTGCCTTTCATCCCACCAAAGATCCCAAATCATTTTGGAAACTCAGCCAACTGCTCAGCAGGAAACATGGCAAAAGATGGGTGATACGTCTTTTCCAGAGAATAGCAGTGAATAACTTTATTGTCACTGTACTTTGTACAATGAAATTAAATCCTTTTTCCCAGTTCCAACAGACCTCACTACCTCTGAGGATGCTTGCCATAGATGCAGGCGAAATGTCAGGAGAGAATGCCTCTAGACCATGGCCGTATAGCCCAAAAAAACCTACAACAACCCAGAAATCAAATCCTTTCCCCAGCACACATCACAAAAATAACACACCCATCTGTCCACACCCCAACCACTACCGCAGAGCCCCAAATGTCACATCAATGTGAAACCATGGAGTTCAATATGGTTACAGCTCTAGGATAAAAGCTATCTCTTAGTCTGTTTGTCCTTGTTTTTGTCATCCTGTACTGTCTGCCAGATGACAATATTTTTTTAAAAAAGAATATGCTGAGTGAGATGAGTCCTGAGCTGAATGTTCTTAAGGCTGCGAGACTTATAAAGTTCTTCCAAAGAGGGGAGAGGGCAACCAATGATTCTCCGTACAGAAGTGATGATCCTTTGAGCACCTTCCTATCTGCGAAGGGTTGTTTTGTTTTTGTTTTTTGTCATTTCAGGTGCGACTTGAGAAACTGCAAGTCACTTCTGGTGTGAGAGAATTGGCCATCTGCCCAGGGGACACCCGGATGTTTTGATGTTTTTACCATCCTTGTGGGAGGCTTCTCTCATGTCCCCTCATGAGGAGCTGAAGCTGATAGAGGAAGCTCATCCATGCTCTCCCCGGATTTGAACCTGTGACCTGTCGATCTTCAGTCCTGCCGGCACAGGGGTTTAACCCACTGCACCACTGGGGGCTCCATATAAATATAAATATATAAACAGTATTCTGGCACCCCCAACCAATCACTGATATAAATTTTCTGTTCGTCGTGGGAGTTCTGTGTGCCATATTTGGTTCAATTCCATCATTGGTGGAGTTCAGAATGCTCTTTGATTGTAGGTGAACTATACATCCCAGTAACTACAACTCGCATATGTCAAGGTCTATTTTCCTCCAAGAGCGCCTCAAGAGCGCCCCTGGGCAAAATCAACTATACTGCAAATGCTTACTTTGCGTAATGGGTTGAGCCGCCCCTGTGCCACCGGGGGATCCTATCTGTGAAGGCGCAGTTACCAAACCATGCACAGATGCAATATGTTAGACACTCTACAGAACAGTGGTAGAAAGTCACCATCAGTTTTTCATTCCGTTGGTGGTTCCTTAGAAGTCTCAGATAGTACAATCTCTGCTGGGCCCTCTTAACCAACACTGCCATATGAATGTCCCAGGTCAGATCATCCTTCACAGTGGCACCCAGGAACTTGAAACTGGCTACCCACTCCACTTGGCCTCCATTTATGACCAAGGGCTGAATTTCTGGTCTGCTCTTCCAATGGAGGGGGACAAGCTCACCAGCACTCCAGGCAAACTTTGCACAAGGTCAGGAGTCCCCTTAAAGGCCTGGGCAGCAGTGCAAGGAAGATGCTACAAGTTGGATTTTCACTACAAAGGCTACTTATTGCAGGTCAGCTGCACAAAAAAGGTCTGTCGCATCCTCAAAATGGGGTTGCAAGGCTTTTATTACTTTTACAGAAAGTTCAAAGCACATTTTCATTGGTGCACAAAGATCAATTATTTCATTGTTCTAAGCTGGCTAATGCAGCCCATGAGGTCTCTTCCAACTCTATGATTCTATGATTTTTCATTGGCTCTCTATGACTAATAAGCAGGAAGGCAACAGGTGGTGGCAAACAATTGCACAATTATGCTTTCATGTCTCTGACCCTGAGCACTTAATTGCAAAGCATCTGTGGATTGGTCTTATCTACTTTTCTGTTTCAATCACAAATTTCAAGGGGCTGGGAAATTAGGGAGCACTATCTAGACCAGTGGTTCTCAACCTGTGGGTCCCCAGTGTTTTGGCCTACAACTCCCAGAAATCCCAGCCAGTTTACCAGCTGTTAGGATTTCTGGGAGTTGAAGGACAAAACATCTGGGGACTCACAGGTTGAGAACCATGATCTAGACCAGTGGTTCTCAACCTGGGGTCCCCAGATGTTTTTGGCCTTCAACTCCCAGAAATCCTAACAGCTGGTTAACTGGCTGGGATTTCTGGGAATTGTAGGCCAAAAACATCTGGGGACCCCAGGTTGAGAACCACTGATCTAGACATTTCTATTCCAATGAATTCATCCCTGAGAGTACTCACCTCCCCATGGCAGCTCTTTCTCCAAACATCAGCATTTTTGCAAACAAAGGCCTCTGCAAGTCAGGACATATGGGACTTACAGTAATTGGAAGCATCCATGAACATTCTATTTAAAACTCTGTCTCTCTCACCAATAATCCTTTATGAACTCCTTGGTCTTATTGATGTTAAGAACCAAGTTATTGTCCCTGCACCATGAGACCAACCAATCCACCTCATCCTGAAAGGATTATCCCTTCAGAGATAAGCCCCACCACTGTTATATCATCCACAAATTGGATGAAACCCCTGTGCCGGCAGGACTGAAAACCGACAGGTCACAGGTTCAAATCCGGGAGAGCATGGATGAGCACCCTCCAGTTCCTCATGCGGGGACATGAGAGAAGCTTCCCACAGGGATGGTGAAAACAACAAAACATCTGGTCATTCCTGAACAATGTCCTTGCAGACGTCCAATTCTCTCACACCAGAAGCGACTTGCAGTTTCTCAAGTTGCTCCTAACATGACAAAAAAAATCCACAAATTTGTCTTTGATATTGCTAAGATATATGGGGATGCAATCATATGCGTAAAAAGTATAAAGCAGAGGACTCAACACACTGCCCTGTGGCATCCCAGTATTGAGAGAGAGCTGAAGAGATATGACTACCTAATCTAACCCTCTGGGAACTTCCAGACAGGAAGTCCATAATCCAAGAACAGATTGAATATGAAAATCCAAGATCCCTAAATTTAACCACCAGTCTGTGTGGGAGGATTAGAGTTTGCTGGGTAGGATTCAGTCCTCCCAGGTATGCAGGTGTAAACACCCCTATTGTTTTTATTGACCAATGTAGCAGATCTTCACAAATCCCTAAATCCTATGCAGGCAAAGACTTGATATTGTGTACCTTCAGGTCATTTCTGATTTATAGGAACCATACGGCTTCATGGGTTTTTTTGTTTTGTTTTGCCCAGATTGGTTTGGAGGTGATTTGCCTTTGTGTTTTTCTGAAATTGAGAGAGTATGACTTGCCAAGGTAACCCAGTAAGTTTCCATGGCTGAGCCGGAACTCGAACCTTGGTCTCCAGAAAGATAGTCCCATTTCCAGGGTGTGTGGTGGACATCAATTTACTCCATAACCTGAGGAAGTATTTTTTGGGAGAATATTTTCCAGAAGCAGTTTGTTGAGATGCCAAGGAATCTCAAGAACGTATTGTCGAAGGCTTTCATGTCCGGGATCACTGGGTTGTTGTAGGTTTTTCTGGGCTATATGGCCCGGAAAATGTCAGGAGAAAAATTGCCTGCAGAACATGGCCATATAGCCTGGAAAAACCTACAACAACCCAATCTCAAGAACCTTTATAACCCAAGACTCCTCTTGTAATGCTGAGATTTCAAAATCCAGGGAGTACATTGTTGTGGTTGTGGTCATTGCAGCAGTTGTTCCAGTTGGATGCAATTGGATGGTTTAAACTCCCCCTTTTAAAAAGTTTTCTCCGCTTCCACAGATGGGAGCTCCTGGGAATTGTTTATTTGCAGACAAGTAAAGAGCAGTTTTTATCAGCTAGCAAAAATACAGCTTGGTTTGGCTGCTGTATTTCTCAGCTTTTGTTTTGAGAGATTAACCTGTACAAGAAAAGCACTTTAACGGAACATCGCTGTTTTATGAACACAGCCCAAGGAGATCTCTATGCAGTATTTATATGTTCTCTTCAATTACTGGAGTGCAAGAGTTCTGATGATTCAGCAAGAAAAAAAGCGTGCAGATTGTCTCCCACTAACTCTTTGCTCCATTAAGATCCGAGCAGGGGGACCCAAATCTATACTTAGAGCTCAGTCTTACATTCCCTTTAGGCCGTTCCTTTTTCAGCACAGTGAAAAGAAGAATGTTATCTGCTGCCGGGTTGAAATACAGACGGACTAATGAAGCATAGCCAAAGGGAACAGCCATGGTTTGTGGTCCTCTAAATGGCAGCCCCTCCTCCCATTGCCCGAGATGCAGCAACTCAGCGCCATTAAAAGGCTGGTTCGGGTTTCTGCACCAAGGAAATCCAAATGCTACATTTGGAATAAATTATGCAAAGAGTGTTTGCATACAATCCCATCTGTCTGATTCGGCTTGGAAGGAGGGGGTGGGGGGATGGCTTACTAAGAAATAGCTACAGGTAGCAGGAGGTGAAATAATAGCATCATATCAGCTTGACTTTGTGAAAAAGGCATACTGAAATTAGCTCATCTTGAAAGCAAGTCCAGGTGGACCATTCCTGGATTTTCATATTTTCACATGAAGGAATGGGGAAGAGAGAATAATAACTCAGTGGCAGTGGTTACCATATATAGTCAGCCTTGTGTTTATGTGAAGGGTAGGTTTTGAGGACAAAATTAGGGATTTTGATATGACCCATGAAGTTGAGGATCGTTCTGTAGAAAGAGAAAACACAGATACTGTCTCAAGGGGCCAGTTACCCTTGGTCACTATCATTTCCCTATCCAAAAAGACCAGAAGAAATGCTGTGGTGAATTGATTAGAGGGCGGCTGATGCTTCTTTTAGGTTCTCCCGGGATTGTCACATTGCCAAGACTCTGCCTTATTCAGGTAGAGATAAACTAAACAAACACCCAGTTTGTGTTAAACAATTTAATTAAAGCAGCACTTCCTTTCTGGCTGTTTTAATAGTCCAAAACATAAAATTTAAAGATAGCACTCAGCCACAGAATATGAAACAAAACTGACAGCAAATGCTGTTGCAGGTTCAAGATAACACCGTAGTCAAAAGGTCCAGCCCAGTGGTCAAACACCAAGAGTTCAGTGAGTTCAAAGTCCATGAGAATCAGTAGCTCTGGCATTTGAAGTAATATGCCCAGACGTTAGAGAACTCACATGTTATCTGGGTGTTGACTATTTTGGTGAAGTTCCAATCACATAGAGTAGAAGCTTCTAGAGCAGTGTTTCTCAACCTGGGGGTCAGGACCCTTGGGGGGGGGATCGTGAGGGGGTGTCAGAGGGGTCACCAAAAACAATTAGAAAGCACAGTATTTTCTGTTGGTCGTGGGGGTTCTGTGTAGGAAGTTTTGCCCAGTTCTATCATTGGTGGAGTTCAGAATGCCCTTTGATTATAGGTGAACTATAAATCCCAGCCACTACAACTCCCAAATGTCAAGGTCTATCTTCCCCAAACCACACCAGTGTCCACATTTGGGCATATTGAGTATTCATGCCAAGCTTGGTCCAGATGCATCAGTGTTCTCTGGATGTGGGTAAACTACAACTCCAAAACCCAAGGTCAATGCCCACCAAATACTTCTAGTATTTTCTGTTTGTCATGGGAGCTCTGTGTCCAAAGCTTGGTTCAATTCCATCATTGGTGGAGTTCAGAATGCTCTTTGATATTGTAGGTGAACTATAAATCCCAGCAACTACAACTCCCAAATGACAAAATCAATCCTCCCCTCAACCCCACCAGTATTCAAATTTGGGCGTATTGAGTATTTGTGCCAAATGAATGAAAATACATCCTGCATATCGGATATTTACAAGATGATTCATAACAGGAGCAAAATTATAGTTGTGAAGTAGCAATGAAAATAATGTTATGGTTGGGGGTCACCACAACATAAGGAACTGTATTAAGGGGTCACGGCATTAGGAAGGTTGAGAACCACTGTCCTACAAGGATGCATCTCAACCTGGGGGGCCCCAGGTGTTTTGGTCTACAACTCCCAGAAATCCCAGCCAGTTTTCCAACTGTTAGGATTTCTGGGAGTTGAAGGCCAAAACATCTGGGGACCCACAGGTTGAGAACTACTGTTCTAGACAAAGCCAAGATATTTTTCCGCTGGATGCAATGGAGAACATGGCACCACCTCCAATCCATTTACAGAATAGGGATGTACATTTTCACTTCTTTCCTTTCTATATGCAAAAATGAAGAGTACTTTATTTTTCACTCTATAAGAATATGGTTTCTTCACAGACTTCAAGCATGAGTTTCACAAACAGACATATGATTCTTGTCTATGTAAATCATTTTGGGAACGAAAAATGATTTCTTACAGAAATATGCATCAATTTCCACATTAAAAAATGATTGTTTGTGCAGGAATCAGTCTATTTATACATTTGCAAAATGTTAGCCACTTTGTGCAAATGCAATAATACCTTCTCTTTCTATACAAAAATATTTTAATGCATTATTCATGGAATCATAGAACTGGAGGGAAGGACAAAGGCCATCTCAAACAACCTCTTGTCATGTTGGATTATACAATTAGAGCACTTCTGAAATGTAGACATCACACCTCTGTTTGGAAACCTTCAAATGAAGAGAGTCCATCACCATCTGAGGCAGTCTGCTCCATTCCCACACAGTTCTAACAGCTCACTCTGTTCAGATTGAACCTGTCCTTGTAATTTGAATCTATTGATTCATATTCTAGTTTCTGGAGCAGAAGAAAACAGCATTACTCCATTTTCTACATGACATTTCTTTGAGTCATTATATATGACTATCCTATCACTTTTCTTCTTTTCTACAGGCTAAACATTCCCAGTTTCCTAAGTTGCTCCTCATATGATTTGGCTTTCAGAACTTGTACCATTTCAGTCACCTTCCTTTGGTCAACATGCTTCTTGGATTGTGGTGCTCAGAACTAGACAAAGTTTTATTCCATGTAGGGTTTGACCAAGGCAAACTATAATGGCTTTGCAAATTTACTTGAATTGGATATTCTGCTTTGTTTGGTGCAGATTAGACTGAATCTAGAACAGTGGTTCTCAACCTATGGGTCTACACATGTTTTGGCCTTCAGCTCCCAGAAATCGTAACAGCTGGTTAACTGGCTGGGATTTCTGGGCGTTGTGGGTCAAAACACCTGGGGATCCACAAGTTGAGAACTACTGGTCTAGATGAAGGCTATATCCCAGCTATACTGTGTAGTATCCTTCCCCAGTTTGATCCACAATGAAAACTAGCTTGGAAAGCCATACAGGACTTCCCATCATGTACTCACACTGGTTCAGTGTGTTTTTCTACTGTGTGTATGTGTGTCCCCTCAATGGTCAAAGTCAATATTTGATAGAGTGAGAGATTTGGAATACACCACCAGGACCATCCAATCCAACCCCTCACCATGCAGAAAAAGCACAATCAAAGCACTCGGATGGCCATCTAGCTCCTGTTTAAAGACCCCCAGAGATATTTGATCTCCCTTTCCCCCCTAAGTTGCATTACTTGTGCAAAAATGCTTGACTGAACCATGCACACAAACATACATCTACCCACCCTCATGCAAACCCCAGTGACTTAGGAGGTGAGGAAATATTTAAATGCCTTCTTTCACATCTTCTGGGGAATAAGTTCCTAAAGGAAGTTATCACTTTAAACTTGTTTAAGGGTTTTAAAATAAATAAGATTTAAATAAATTTGAGGAGGAGAGCACTGCCCCTGAAAAGCAAATTAAGAGAATTTACACCAGAAAGGGCAGATGGGTGAAATCTATGCTGTATGGAATATGCTATTAAGAAGCGGTCTGTCTGTCTGTCTGTCTGTGTCTCTCTGTCCCTCCCATTACCACAACCAGAACATTTATTTCCTTCCCAAAAGCTGCATCAGGGGAGTTCCCTGCAAGTGCCACCAGCTCAGGACTAACGTGAAGACACCGCTGTTAAGAATATTGTGACAAGGTATATGAATCCCCCAGGGTTGCTCCCAGACTTTATCAAGAGTGAGGCAATTGCTCCTTTTGTCATAAAAAAACATACCTTGGTAGGAGAAGGCTGTAAAAGACATAAAAAGAGTGGTGAGCAGAAGATGTGTTGTCAAGTCTTCTTTTTCTTTTCATTTCTTTTCTGTCAGTTGATGATGTTGCAGTTCCTCGTTTGTTTTTTGCTTTAAAAAGTCAGGTTGCAAGGAGGGGAGAAAAGCAGAGAAGACCGATGCCATGCAAGCCACACCACCAAAGAACGCATTCACATTGTACAACTAATTTTTGACAACCATCTCTTTATCATATGTCATTTTGAGTTGTGTAGTTCAGAGAGGTACTGAGAGCCCTTTTGCCAGAAGAATATAGTGCTGTAATTCTGGGGAGTGGAGTCAAACTTCTGCCTTACCAAACTCATCATCTCAGAATCCCATAGGACAAAAACAAAACTGCTACAATAGTACAATATAGATGTAATCTTAGTGGGAAAAAAATCTCAGTGAAGATGACCACAACAAGAGATCTAGGAAGCTGTCTCATACTAAAAGTGACTACTATATATGGGAAAGAAACATGGACTCACCTCAAATTCACTGCTGGCACTAACAAAAAGTGAGTGCTTGAAACAATATCATACAAAAGCTGATTGGCACAACCTGGGAATCACAACCAGATACAGAGAAGGTATCTGTCCTTGCACTTTGCTACTCTGCTGCTGAGTACGCATGCCCAGTGTGGAACACATCCCACCATGCTAAAACAGTGAATGTGACTCTTAATGAGACATGCCGCAGTTTCACAGGATGTCTATGCCCTACACCACCACAGAAATTATACTGTTTAGCCGGTATTGTACCACCTAACATATGCTAGGAAGTAGAAGACAATAATTAAAGGACCAAGGCAGTGACATCTCTGGGCTACTCCCTGTTCAGATACAAGCCAGCATGCCAATGCCCTAAATCAATAAATAGTTTAATGTATTGTCGAAGGCTTTCATGGCTGGAATCACTGGGTTGTTGTAAGTTTTTTTTGGGCTATATGGCCATGTTCTAGAGGAATTCTCTCCTATTAATGAACATGGCCATATAGTCCAAACAAAAGTTTTCGAAGATCTACCTAGATACCTGCAGGAACACCTCAGCAAGCAGGAGTCCAAAAGTGGCAGGCTAAAACCCAGTACCTCAGTCCATGGCTGATACCAAATAAGAGACTCCCCCTTGGGCACACAAAAGACTGGGTGACTTGGAAGGCACTGAACAGACTGCACTCTAACACCACAAGATGCAGAGCCAACCTTAAGAAATGGAGCCACAAAGTGGAGTCCATGACATGCAAGTGTGGAGAAGAGCAAACCACAGACCACCTATTACAATGCAGTCTGAGCCCTGCCACATGCACAATGGAGGACCTTCTGATTGCAACACTAGAGGCACTCCAAGTGGCTAGCTACTGGTCAAAGGATATTGAGTACAATGCCAAGTTTTTTAAAAATACATTACAACTCTACCTTCAGTTGACTTCTGATACAAAAAATAAACAAACTAACATTATATCAGCAATTGTTTTCTGCACTGAAATAATACAATTTCTGTGCAGAAAAATTCTCCCAAAGATTTCTCAAAGTATGAATATAGTAATAATACTGCACAGAGATCTGTTTTTTCTACGGCACATTTGGTTGCAATTCCACTGTACCTTTCATTGAGCTTCCATTGAACATTCAGTTCTCTGAGTGAGTCATTTGCGGGACCACTCCCGGCTGCCAGTCAATGTGTAACTGTGCATGTGAAGATTGACACATTGATGCAGGATCTTGAGAATAATCTTTAGTCCATTTAGAAGCTTGTTCTGCCTTTGCAAAAGAGATGGCTAAAAGATTCCTACTGAAATCAATGAGAATTTGCTAGTTGAATGCTCTTCTGTCATCTGCTCTGTCTCCTCTCCAAGAGTATAGCAGAGCTGTGGCTCACAAAGTCAAGCTATCTTCCGCTGTTAGCCAAAATCTTCATAAAATGTAAAGTTTTATCAGCAAATAATAATAAATAATAATAGCAATGCAGTAAGTTGTGCTGCACTTCAGAGTTGTTTTGATCTATATTGACTTTAAGTGGGAAATCAAAAGCCATTAAGTTCTTGTGGGTTTTTTCAGGGCTATATGGCCATGTCTAGAGGCATTCTCTCCTGACGTTTCGCCTGCATCTATGGCAAGCATCCTCAGAGGTAGTGAGGTCTGTTGGAATTAGGAAAAACGGTTTATATATCTGTGGAATGACCAGGGTGGGGCAAAGAGCTCTTCTCTGCTAGAGCTGGGTGTGAGTGTTTCAACTGACCACCTTCATTAGCATTTGAAGGCCTGGCTGAGAGGTGTTAAGATGTGCCTGGTTGTTTCCTCTCTGCTGTTTTGCTGTTGTAATTTTAGAGTTTTTTAATACTGGCAGCCAGATTTTGTTCATTTTCATGGTCTCTTCCTTTCTGTTGAAATTGTCCACGTGCTTGTGTATTTCAATGGCTTCTCTGTGTAGTCTGACATGGTGGTTGTGGGAGTGGTCCAGCATTTCTGTGTTCTCAAATAATATGCTGTGTCCAGGCTGGTTCATCAGGTGCTCTGCTATGGCTGACTTCTCTGGTTGAAGTAGTCTGCAGGGCGTTCATCTTGGAGGAGGTGGGTTCGCAGATTCTTTTTGCACGGTCTGCCAAGGCTTTAATGGTGCTTCTTTTTTGACTTGGGTGATGGTTGGAGTTTTTATGTAGATATCTATCTGTGTGTGTGGTTTTCTGTAGACGGTGTGACCCAATTGTTGATCTGGTTTGCGGATGACTAGGACATCTAGAAAAGGCAGTCTTCCTTCATTTTCTTTTTTCATTGTGAATTGGATGTTTGGGTGGATGCTGTTAAGATGGTCCAGGAACCTGTTGAGTTCTTCTTCTCCATGGCTCCAAATGGTGAAGGTATCATCCACATATCTGAACCATATAGTGGGCTTTTTGGTTGCTGTCTCCAGGGCTAGTTTTTCAAAGTGTTCCATGTAGTGTCTTCATGGTTTCCTCCTTTCTGTTGAAATTGTCCACCTGCTTGTGAAGATTAACAAAATCTGGCTACTAGTATTAAAAAAAACTCTAAAATTAAAACAGCAAAACAGCAGAGGGAAAACAATCAGGGACATCTAATCACCTCTCAACAAAAGATTGCTCCAGGCACTGCCAGGCTATCAAATGCTAATCAAGGTGGTCAGTTGAAACATTCACACCTAGCTCCAGCAGACAAGAGTTCTTTGTCCCACCCTGGTCTTTCCACAGATATATAAACCCATTTTCCTAGTTCCAACAGACCTCACTACCTCTGAGGATGCTTGCCATAGATGCAGGCGAAATGTCAGGAGAGAATGCCTCTAGACCATGGCCATATAGCCCGAAAAACCCACAACAACCCAACAATTGATTTGTTTGTGGACCTCTCTGTGGGCCCAACTACACAGGCTACAAATAGTGAATCTGATCCAAAACAGGATATTCTGGATCAGCACCACTATAATCTGTACAGCCAACCACTAAATCAGCTCAGTGGCTGGAGAGTGTCCACACTGCATGTCCTCAAGCCAGCTCAGCAGGTGAATGATGTCTGCATGACCCAGCAGCTCCAGAATTGGTTTGGTGCCACTGGACTTACACCCTTACCGCGTCTCTGTTTTATTAGGCATTGTGCTGACCAATGGACATAAAATTGGCACTGGTCACTGCTCAGTTCCTGTAATGATGATAGCCAGAGAAACAAAGTGATGTGACAGAGGGTAGGAGGGAAACAAAGAATGTCTGCCTCTTTTCAACCCTGCTTTCTCTGACTTCTTCATCTCTTTGACTAGCATCATTTCAGGCACTGAGCAATGTACGCTATCAATTTTTGTGCCTAGTGCACACTGCAAAGCACACAACGATGCGGTTAGGTATGTGCCATCCCAGACTGCCTGTGTTTGGGGAAAGTGGGATGGTGGTATAAACAGCTGCAAGCACTTCTGTTACACTGGCCCAAACATTTTAAAACATGGGACAAACCTTATCCTGCATTGCGGTATTTTATTTGTCGTGTCAGATTAACCAGTCAATTATATTACATTTCTGACAGAACAAAGCAAACAAACAGATAAAATACAAAATTTGTGAGTTTGGTAGTTGATTAAATGTCCTTTGACCAGTATCTGGCCACTTGGAGTGCTTCTGGTGTTGCTGCAAGAAGGTCCTCCATGGTGCATGTGGCAGGGCTCAGGTTGCATTGCAGCAGGTGGTCAGTGGTTTGCTCTTCTCCACATTCGCATGTCGAGGATTCCACTTTGTGGCCCCATTTCTGAAGGTTGGCTCTGCATCTCGTGGTGCCAGAACGCAGTCTGTTCAGCGCCTTCCAAGTCGCCCAGTCCTCTGTGTGCCCAGGGGGGAGTCTCTCATTTGGTATCAGCCCTTGGTTGAGGTTCTGGGTTTGAGCCTGCCACTTTTGGACTCTCGCTTGCTGAGGTGTTCCAGCGAGTGTCTCTGTAGATCTTAGAAAACTATTTCTAGATTTAAGTCGTTGACGTGCTGGCTGATACCAAACAGGGGATGAGCTGGAGATGTCTCTGCCTTGGTCCTTTCACTATTGGCTGCTACTTCCCGGCGGATGTCAGGTGGTGCAATACCGGCTAAGCAGTGTAATTTCTCCAGTGGTGTAGGGCGCAGACACCCCGTGATAATGCGGCATGTCTCATTAAGAGCCACATCCACTGTTTTAGTGTGGTGAGATGTGCTCCACACTGGGCATGCATACTCAGCAGCAGAGTAGCACAGCGCAAGGGCAGATGTCTTCACTGTATCTGGTTGTGATCCCCAGGTTGTGCCAGCCAGCTTTCGTATGATATTGTTTCTAGCACCCACTTTTTGCTTGATGTTCAGCATGCATTGCGGTGAATGGACCCCATGCATTGTGTGGCTGCCGGCATGGAATCCATTCATCCCTGAACTGATCAAATTGACCTGTGCAGATGGGTTCTAGGTCCTCAAATAGATGGATCCCAGGTCATTTTCTGTTATATGCTTCCAGCCAAAGTGTAGCCAAAATATCGTGTTTACTATTATCTGTGATTTAAGGTATCCTTGGGTGCTTTTGGAACATATCCTCTGCAGATAAGGGGTTGAACTGTATATATGGTTACTATCATTATCTCTTCTTTGTAAGAAGCTTAGAGTCCTAGCACTGGGGAAAGCAGTGGGGCACATGGATGGATAGGAAGGATAGAACAACTCACTGCCCTGATTTCTGTTTAATCTCTTTTGGCCATGGCTATGAAAATTGCTATGATGAGAGCCTGAGTTTCCAAATTTGCACTGCCTGACTGCTTCTCCCGCACCATCCATAATGTAGGAGAAGCATCCGACTTAAGCAGCAGCCAAGCAATTATTTCTCACCACCAGCAGTATGTCATCCCTAGCCAGGGAAATACATCTTGTAAATTACGGTTCGTGGCGCGGGTCTGTGAGCTTGCTGTTGTCGCTTTTATCCTTCCTTCTGCATGGAGCTCCTTCTCTTGCAAAATGCCTCCATCTGCCACACATGGGGCTATTACACAACAGGCTGGGCATGTTCAGTGAAAGCACAGAAAAGAGAAGGATTGAACCACAGTCACAAGTTGTGAGATAATGGGCAATAGGGGAGTGTCTGAATATGTCTATGCCCAGTGAGTTGTGAGATAATGGGCGATAGGGGAGTGTCTGAATATGTCTATGCATTTCCATGCATTTTTCACAAAGTTCACATTTCATTACATATTTTGCTTAATCTCTTCGATCATCTGGAGAGGCCCTGCTCACGATCCCACCTACATCGCAAGCGCGATTGGTAGGGACGAGGGACAGGGCCTTCTCGGTGGTGGCCCCTCGACTCTGGAACTCACTCCTCAAGGACATCAGGCATGCCCCAACATTGGCAGTCTTTAGAAGGAGCTTGAAAACGTGGATGTTCCAGTGTGCCTTCCCAGAATAAGGAATCCCAAGCAATATGTCCCAAATGCACTTTACAAGAGATTTAGGATTGTCTGCACGCCCACCTATCCCTAAAATATCCATCCTATTTCACTTTGACATTTCCAGCATTTTTAAAATTTTAATTATTACATTTGGCCCTGCCACAGGTTTTTAAATGCGTTGTGATATTATTGTGATATTATTGTTATTTACTGTTGTATTGTTGTCGTTATGTTTTATTGTTGTTGTATTTGGGCTCGGCCTCTTGTAAGCCGCACCGAGTCCTGTGGGAGATGGTAGCGGGGTATAAATAAAGGTTTATTATTATTATTATTATTATTATTATTATTATTAGTTCCATTGATTTAAGAATGTTTGTACATTTTGCTTTTGGGCTTTGGACTTTATGTATATTCCAATGCAAGCATTTATTTCCTGTGCATGTTATTTCATGGAAATACCCATTGGCTTCACAAAGGTGTAAATTCTTGATAAGAATGTATTTATTTACCACACTTTTACCCCACCCTTCTCACCCTGAAGTGGACTCAGGGCAGCCTCACAAAGGCAAAATTCAGAGCCATATATACATATACATATCAATAAATAAGCAACTGCGTTAAATTCAACCCAACTAAAAACATAAACATTAAAACATCACTTAAAATAACAAAATCCAAATCATATACCAGGGCCAATCCGAGTCATCATTCCATTATTTGTAGTCTCTTACTGCACTGCTTACTGACCAAAAGCTTGGTCCCACAGCCATGGCTTTAGTCCCCTCCCCCGAAAGTCCAGAGAAAGGGGGGCAATCCAATTTCACTAGGGAGGGAGTTCTATAGATGAGGGGCCACCACTGAGAAGGCCCTGCCTCTCATCCTCACCAGTCACATTTGAGAGGGTGATGTGGCAGCAAAAAAAGCCAATGGGGTTTTGGCCTGCATCAATAGGAGCATAGTGTCTAGATCTAGGGAAGTCATGCTACCCCTCTATTCCGCTTTGGTTAGACCACACCTGGAATACTGTGTCCAATTCTGGGCACCATAATTGAAGAGAGATATTGACAAGCTGGAATGTGTCCAGAGGAGGGCGACTAAAATGATCAAGGGTCTGGAGAACAAGCCCTATGAGGAGCGGCTTAAGGAGCTGGGCATGTTTAGCCTGAAGAAGAGAAGGCTGAGAGGAGATATGATAGCCATGTATAAATATGTGAGAGGAAGCCACAGGGAGGAGGGAGCAAGCTTGTTTTCTGCTTCCCTGGAGACTAGGACGCGAACAATGGCTTCAAACTACAAGAAAGGAGTTTCCATCTGAACACGAGGAAGAACTTCCTGACTGTGAGAGCCGTTCAGCAGTGGAACTCTCCGCCTCGGAGTGTGGTGGAGGCTCCTTCTTTGGAAGCTTTTAAACAGAGGCTGGATGGCCATCTGTCAGGGGTGATTTGAATGCAATATTCCTGCTTCTTGGCAGGGGGTTGGACTGGATGGCCCATGAGGTCTCTTCCAACTCTTAGATTCTATGATTCTATGATTCTATGATTCTATGATTTTAGCCTCTAAGGTTGATCATATAGGAAAATATGTTTGGACAGGTAAGCTGGGCTGCATATGCTAAAGACAGCAGTTCGAATTGTGTTTGGTAGCAGACTGGCAGCCAGTAGAGCTAACACAGCAGAGGAAGGCAACTAAAATGATCAAAGGTCTGGAGACAATGAATCCCTCTGAGGAGCGTCTTAAAGAGCTGGGTTTGTTTAGCCTACAGAACAGAAAGTTATGAGGAGACACGATAGCCATCATTAAATATGTGAAAGGCTGTCATAAGGAAGAGGGAGCAGTCTTGTTTTCTGCTGCCCATGAAACTATGACTCGGAGCAATGGGTTCAGATTAAAGGAAATGAGTTTTCCACCTGAACCTTAGGAAGAACTTCCTGACTATAAGAGCTGTTTAGCAGTGGAACTCTCTACCTTGGAGTATGGTGGGGACTCCTTCTTTGGAGACGTTTAAACAGAAATTGTGATGGCCATCTTTCAGGGGTGCTTTGATTGTGTTTTTCCTGCATGGGCCACTAGATAGTCTTTGTGATCTCTTCCAACTCTATTATTCTATGATTCTGTGATAAGGTTTTACCCCATTTTCTGTCTAAAATATGTCTGAGGGTTTTGTTTTGGTTTTTTAGGGAAAAGGTTAGCATGTTTCCAGATGCAGTATATATTTGATGAAACAAATAGAGTCTTCCGTCAAAAGGAGCCATATCTTGATAGGACCAACTTTTTCAGTCCATTTTTCTGCGTTTGTTTGGCATCTTGATAAACCCAGCCTAGTAATCCCTTTCATTTTGCATTTTTCAAGGCTCTGCCATATCTATTTTGAGTTAAAGGGGATCCATACAGGACGCAGCCCTCTAAGAGACATTTTATTGTATTTGCAATGTATTCATTGGGGAAATTTTAAGACCCCCAAGGCCTAGGTATCATAAAATAAGTGTTAGATAATATATGGTTTTCGAAGAGGAGTTGTTTCGTCTCTGTGATGAATGAGAATGGTGATAGCTCTCTGGAGATGCATAAAAAGCCATTAATGACTGCTTCATTTATAAGTGATGAAGATCTTTCAAGATCAAAGCACTTCAAAAAGAACAATAAATGGGAGGCTTTGAACTCTGCAGAAATTCTGGACAGTGTTGAAATGTAAAATTGTCACCTAATTACTGAGATCCCTGGTAGGTTAGCTATGAGGTGAAAATATGGGGCAGCAGGGTTATGTTAATGCAGTAAATATATGTAATTTCCATTGTTTTGGTCGGATTACTTTAATTGGGACCAGTAGACATTGGTGTAATTGGGATTGTGATTGTTTTCCAGGTTTTAGTCTGAACTTCAGAGGAGCCATCCAAAGTGCTGAATTCTGTGTTTACAATACATTCACAATAAATTAAAATGGGAGCAGATTCACAGCCCCAATGATATCAGAACTACCATCTTTCACTGGTTAGTACCAAGACGATTAAAGCCAAAAACCATAAAAATGGTCAAATATTTTATGTCAGTCCTAATGTTTTGTACTTTGCAAATCAGAGTTAGGGCAAACACCCAAATCTCATTGCCTCCATTCAGCATTACCTACCTGCCAGATGATTAATGCAGAAGATGCTACAATTTGACACAGCCAGAGAACAGATGGACTTCAGTACATCAGCCTTCATTCAAGTACAACCTGGAAAGAATCTTAGTAGGTTCTGCACAGTGGCTCTCTTGACTAAGTTGGTTTCTATCTTGCAAATAGTAGCTTTGGATGCAGATTTAAAGCAATAAATGGAGGCAAACCCCACCAGCTGCTTTCCCCATGAATTAAAATTGGACAATGCTTCCTGTGGGTCCCCCACGTGTTTTATAATTACTAACTGCAATTGCTCTGGCCTCTGTGGAAGAGAAGAGCAGCCAGACACATGCTTTGATTCCAACTATTTCTTCCATACCAACTGTCTTAGGTCTGACTTGTGAGGAAGAGAAGAGCTGCTACACACAACATTTCCATGTCTCAGTTCCATTGAGTCAATTAAGGCACTTCTTGCATATGTACTGCCACTAATTTGGCCTCTAAAGAAGAGAAGAAAGGCAAGGCACGGTCACACCTTGACTTCCTTAGATGGCATGGGTTGTTCCTCCATACTAACTGCCTTACTTACTTTACTTAGGTGATCCCTCGTAGTCCGAGGATGATGGCCCTCCAAAGTCGATGTTCTGGCGGTGGGTCCGTAGGTGACTGTGG
>NW_026847438.1:239253192-239323079 GCF_025583915.1 Anolis sagrei ordinatus | reverse complement strand
ATGCATATTTTTCAGTCAATTTTCTCAATTTCAAGAGAAACCGGAAACTTCTGCACAGCTGTGAATTTCTCTCACAAAATCTCCAGATCAAATCCTGGCAACTCCCGCCCCCTGGAATTCACTTATACTTAATTCCCTCAAAGCTGGCTGAAAACACACTAATGATTAAATAGCTTTCCAAATTCGTTATACAATATCGCTGCTTTCAGATTTGAGCGGTATTACCATATTTTAATAGATTGCTAAATCTGATCAAACAAATGGAGCAAATAAAAGCATTGTTTGATATTTACAAGTGAGTTTCTTTTCCATTCTCTTTCATCACAAACTAAGACATGCACACAGATTGTAGTCCTAACATGAACAAGGAATTTGGAGGTGGGGTGTTGTGGTATATTAATATTAGAAAACTGTGTATTGATATTAGAAAACAGTTAGTATATCCTAAAAATCCAATCCAAACAAGTGTTCTTCCTTTCCATTCATCTTTGAGTAAAAGTATTGGGGTTTATTTATTTTGTCACTGCTTTAGTGACATAATAAATAAGCCCCAACTCTGCATTTCTGTTTTAAGAACAGGCATATCAGAAACATGAACTTAGAGCCATGATGGTGAACCTATGACATGCATGTCAGCACTGACACACATGGCTATTTTTGGTGACACGCAGCCACATGCGGCCACATACAGAGAAGTATACCTTATAAGAGCCAATCTAATTCCATCCTTAAATTTGTAAAGGCTCTACAAATTTAACATCTGCACATTTGAGCATTGTTTACTCCATAACTCAGCATGGAATATACATTTTTCTTATTTAAACTATAAGTATTGCAAAATTATGGGGTTTTTTTTCTTGAAGTTGACACCCCACCCAAGTTATGCTCAGGTTTTTGGCAAATTTTGACACACCAAGCTCAAAAGGTTGCCCATCACTGACTTAGAGCATATTCTCTGCATGCAGAGTTATCCATTAATTGTGTTATGCAACCATTATAGTAATATAATTACAGAGTTGGAAGGTGTCCTATAGGCCAGAGATCCAATTCCTCAGTGTAGGAACACCAGCTACAGCATCACCAACAGGTAGCTTTCTAGCCTCTTTTTGATGTGATCCAGAAAAACAGACCCCAGCATCACTCTAGGTCAGTGGTTCCTAACCTGTGGGCCACCTAAAATAAGCTCTGCAACTCTAGATTATTAAATATGGTTTTCTGTAGGTCGTGACAGGACAACCATAAATTGTATTACATTTCTAACAGAACAAAACAAACAAACAGACAAAATATAAAATTTGCGAGTTTGGTAGTTGATTAAATGTCCTTTGACCAGTATCTGGCCACTTGGAGTGCCTCTGGTGTTGCTGCAAGAAGGTCCTCCATTGTGCATGTGGCAGGGCTCAGGGTGCATTGCAGCAGGTGGTCAGTGGTTTGCTCTTCTCCACACTCGCATGTTGTGGATTCCACTTTGTGGCCCCATTTCTTGAGGTTGGCTCTGCATCACGTGGTGCATCTCGTGGTGGCAGAGCCCAGTCTTTTCTTTGGAAGAAAAGTATTATTTTGGTGGTAGATGCTGCTGGTTTCCCCCCAGGTTTGTGGATTTTTGATATCCTGACCTTTTGGAATCCTGGAACCTTGAATCTTTGGACTGGCTTTTGACTACAGTATAAATTCTTGATCCCTGGGCTTTGCTCATTGAACTCTCGGCATTAGACCACTGGACTTGACCCTTTGACTAAGGTGTAGCGTTTGCTGTCAGTTTTGTTTTATATTCTGTGCCTGAGTGCTATCTTTATGTTTTATGTTTGGAGTATGTTTGGACTATTAAAAGAGCCAGAAAGTAAGTGCTGTTTTAATTAAACTGTTTAACACCAACTGGATGTTTGTTTGGTTCATCTCTACCTGAATAAGGCAGAGTCTTGGCAACGTGACAAGTAGGTAGTCAAAAATATCATCACAGTAATAAAAAAAATGGTTTCTTAGACCTTCCAAAATGTGTCCATCTTCAGGATCAAAAGCTCTTTAAGTTTCAAGCACTGAAAAAACCTTCATATGTATGAAGTTGTTTTCCCAGTATTGCTCTGTCATCTGTTTTGACTCTTCTTACACTGAACGTAGCCAAAAATGTTATTTCCCCAGGTATTTGGTTTTCATGTATTTAAACAACAAGACTTGTAAAGAAATGGTCTTCTCCATATGGTCACCCAGCTGGATTGGGAAAATCCCCCAGTGAGGCACCAATTAGCAGCCACCAAAACATAATTTAAGGAATAGCTGCAAAGGTGATGTTATTTGCATAGGAATCAAACGATGACTAAAGATTGCTTGAGGAAGCAATAAGCTCTCCCTCGTAACTTGATAATTCCATTATATGGGTTGTAAATATATAACAGGACTATGCACGTGGGGTGATACTACAATGAAATAAAGAGGATGCATGGCAAATTTAGCAAGAATCAGGCATAGGTCTACCAGTCAAAAAAAAGAGAAACCCCATTGAGAGTGTTCACACAGTTTCTTCATCACATGGGCAAATTCTGCAATCTTTATATAGAGAACCAACTGTTGTGCTTCTGCTTTAGCACTGTTCTGTGTTGGCTTGAGAAGCTGGGCATTTTGCAGACAGTACGAGGTGGATTTGCGATGCAGACAAAGAACAAGAAGTGATATTAACATTTTTGTCCCATGGCCAGAACATATGAGCTGAGATCCTATAATGAATGCACTTGATTGCAAATATATACTGATTAATGGAATGCACCAAAGAATATCAGAAGAAAATGATCTTGTGCTTTGTAGATTTTGACCATATAGAAACTATGCAAACCCCGTATCTGTGGGAATATTATCCATGATTTCATTTATCTGACCTCTAGACATTTTCTAAATTTTCTAGCAAGACTCTGTGGTATTCTTGGGCCGTAAGTCCTTCATTTCAATAGTGATTGCATTTGTTTATAGTTTCACAAAGGCCAGGAACATGTCCCCTGTAAATATGGGGTGATACTCTAAAGAAATGGGAGTGCCAGAACATTTGATTATCTGGTTACATGACCTCTACTTTTGACAGCTCAATGTGGACAAACATAATGATTTTCCATTGGCTGGGGGGGGGGGGGAGTCACACAAGACTGCATTTTATCAACCTGTCTAATTTATATGGAGAACATGTCATAAGGCAAGCAGGATTCAAGTCAGGAAGAGGTATGAAAATTGAAGGAAGAAACCAAAAATTTACAATATGTATGCTATCATATTTTTTGTTGTTTCTTTGTTCAGTCTCTTACGACTCTTCATGAACTCATGGACCAGCCCATGCCAGAGCTCCCTGTCAGCCGTCACCACCCCCAGCTCCTTCAAGTCAAGCTAGTCACTTCAAGGATACCATCCATCCATCTTGCCCTTGGTCGGCCCCTCTTCCTTTTTCCTTCCATTTTCCCCAGCATCATGTCTACTCTAAGCTTTCCTGTCTTCTCATAATGTGGCCAAAGTACTTCATATTTGCCTCCAATATCCTTCCCTCCAGTGAGCCATTGGGCTTTATTGCCTGAAGTATGGGCTGGTTGGATCTTCTTGCGGTCCAAGGCACTCTCAGAATTTTCCTCCAACACCACCATTCAAAAACATACTAGAAAAAGAAAATAGCAAAGACTTCTAGTGGAAGTTAAGGGTGCAAGTGAAAAAACAAGGCTACAACAGAATATTAAGAAAACAAAAATAATGGCAGCAAATGATTTGCCTGATTTTCAACTGACATTGAAATAAGTGAAGATTTTCTATACAGTATGACCCTATACCCATGAGACCATTATCCATAATTTCCACTTATTTGCATTCAACAAAATATGTCAGCTCAAGGGATTTTCTAAGACTTCCAGGTGATTCGATGGCATGCTTCCACCAGACATTACTATAGATTTGTTTTGCAGGATGTACCAAATTCCAAGAGAGGACACCTCTCTAATAATTTTCTAAATCTTTCAGGGTGACTTTATGGTAACTTCTGGCAGAATAAGTTCACTATTATCTACATTTTCATGTTTCTGTACTAAGTTCAGGAACATCTCCCATGGATACATGGGGCATGCGGTACTTTTGCTCCATCGTTAATCAAAATGGAGGAGATAGTCAAGAAATTAAAAGATAGGGTCTTAGAAGGAGAGCATGCTGGAAGAAGCAAAGACCACCAGCATTGAAGCGATGGTCCTCTGCCATCAACTCCGCTGGACCGGCCACGTTGTCCGGATGCCCGACCACCATCTCCCAAAGCAGTTGCTCTACTCTGAACTCAAGAACGGAAAACGGAATGTTGGAGGACAGGAAAAGAGATTTAAAGATGGGCTCAAAGCCAACCTTAAAAACTCTGGCATAGACACTGAGAACTGGGAAGCCCTGGCCCTTGACCACTCCAGCTGGAGGTCAGCTGTGACCAGCAGTGCTGCAGAATTTGAAGAGGCACGAATGGAGGGCGAAAGGGAGAAGCGTGCCAAGAGGAAGGCGCGTCAAGCCAACCCCGACCGGGACCGCCTTCCACCTGGAAACCAATGCCTTCACTGTGGGAGAAGATGCAGGTCAAGAATAGGGCTCCACAGCCACCTACAAACCCACAAAAATAGTAATCAAGGAAGACCATCTTACTCGTCCAACGAGGGATCGCCTAAGTAAGTAAATCCCAAAATCACAACCATCTTTGTTTTATCAGTATTTCTGGTTTCTAAGCATGGTTGCAAAAGTTAGGAAGTTTATTGTTTGTTTGTTTGTTTTTAGTTTCAGGAGTGACTTGAAAAACTGCAAATCATTTCTGGTGTAAGAGAATTCGCCATCTGCAAGGATGTTGCCCAGAGGACACCCAGATGTTTTGATGTTTTACCATCCTTGTGGGAGGCTTCTCTCATGTACCTGCATGGGGAGCTGGAGTTGACAGAGGGAGCACATCCACGCTGTTCCTGGATCTGAACCTCTGACCTGTCAGTCTTTGGTCCTGCTGGCACAAGCGTTTAACCCATTGCACCACCAGGCGCTCCAGTTAGGAAACGAAGAAAGTCAACTCATTTGAAACGTTATGCTGGAGGAGAATTCTATAGGAGCCATAGACTGCCAAAATCTAGCAAATTAAGCCTTAACTTGGCCCCGTCTACACTACCATTATAATGCAAATTGGCTAGTATTAACTCATATAATACAGTTCAGTGAAGTAAAATTGCATTGTATGAGTCTACATTGACTACATAAAGCAGTTCAATACGCATTATAATGATAGTAGTAGATAGGGCCTCCCACCTGGAGTCAACATGGTTGAACTGGAGCCATTGACCATTACACATATCATGAAATGACATGACTCACTGGAAAAGATGATAACGCTTAGGAAGGCAGCAGGTAAAGGGGAAGATCACATCGCAGGCAGATTTATTCAGTGAAGAAAATCACAGCTGCTCTAAGTGTGCAACATCTAAGCTGGTGGAGATGTCCTCTTGAATGTCTTTCTTTCATGAGATTGCTATAAATCAGTGGTTCTCAACCTGTGGGTCTCCAGATGTTTTGGCCTTCAACTAATAGCTGGTAAACTGGCTGGGATTTCTGGGAGTTGTAGGCCAAAACACCTGGGGCCCACAGGTTGAGAATCACTGCTATAAATAGAAGTCTATTTGTTTAGATTTATGCATCCATTATACTTCCCAATATTTGTGTTGAATGACCACGTCTTGCAGCCAAATGCACATGCTTATCCCTCTATATTGTGAATTGATGACACCACATAAACCATAATAACCATTTTCACTGAACAAAAAAAAAACAAAAAACCCCACAGCCACTCCTGTAGGAGAACTAAGTGTGTGTATATATGACATAAATTGAATTATGGCCATAGTTTTGTTTTGAGACTTTTCAGTTTCTTCTTCCATCTTTTGATTCTTGGTAAATTAGCCAGATGGAACCATTTGATCCTAATGAAGATATTGTGAAACTTGTGGGATTTGTTTTGCAAAACTAGAGGCCAGCACGACAATACTTGGTTTGTTTTCTGCGTCTTATTTTTAAGGGGAGTTTAGTGTAAAGTGTGGACACATTTCTATATTCTTGACATCAAATTTTCCAGTTGTTGAACACATCTTCAAACCTATTTTTCCCCAGCTATTGCCCTTTCTAAGATTGCATCCATGTGTAACCCATGCACACGTCAGTGGGTTGGCTTCAAAGAACCGTGAGCAGAAGAAAAATAGCCAATCATGCTGAAGTGAGGCAAGACAAATAGCAATATGAAACAAAGCCGACAAACAAACTAAGGGCTGAAAAATAAGCAGCCATTAAAAGAATTGCAACAACAGCACCCCCAAACTCACACAGACCCAAAGAAAGACAAACGTGAAGAAGAATCCATGCAATGGGTTTGTTCGTTTGTTTTTGTTTGATTAATTAATTTATATCTTGCCTTTCCCCCCAATAATGACACTCAAAGTCTCCAACAGCATATTTAAAAGAGTTCAAATTAAACAGTTAAAATCCATTGCTTTGTGTCCAAATTTCTGGATCAGCAAAAAACAAGCTTGTCCCTCCTCAATGTGACTTTCTTTCAAATATTTAAACATGGCTCTCATGTCCCCTTTCAACCTTCTCTTTTCCAGGCTAAATATACCTTGTTCCTTATGACCCTCATAGTGCTTGGATTCCAGACCATTGACCATTCTCACTGTCCTTCTATGGAAATGTTCCAGCTTGTCAGCATCCTCCTGGTAGTAGCTGGAAACCCACTTTTAGTTAAGGAAAACAAGAACTGAGATCCTGTATTTATTTATTTATTTATTTATTTGATTTACTTCTACCCCGCCCTTCTCACCCCGAAGGGGACTCAGGGCGGCTTACAAAAACAAGGCACAATTCGATATCCGTATCATACAACAGTAATAAAACAAAATAAAACAGTAATAGAACAAAATAGCATAAATTAACAATCAGACCACAATTATACATTACATCTATAAACCAATAAAACCAATAAGACCAATAAAAAATCCATACAAACCAATACAAACCAATTACTCCTTATTGCCAGTCAACGTTCGCTATCTCATAGTTCATATTCCAATTCCACAATTGTCAGTCCTGTCACTCCTATTCGTCTGGTTGTCCTTATCTAGTTAGCAGATTGCCCGAAGGCCTGGTCCCACAACCACGTCTTTACCTTCCTCCTGAAGAAGAGGAGGGATGTTGATGCCCTAATTTCCCCCGGGAGTGAGTTCCACAGGTGAGGGGCCACCACTGAGAAGGCCCTGCTCCTCGTCCTCATCAGCCTCACTTGGGAAAGCGGTGGGGTTAAGAGCAGGGCCCCCTCAGATGATCTCAAATTCCAGGGTGGGGCGTAGAGGGAGATACGTTCAGACAGATACACTGGACTGGAACCGTACAGGGTTTTGTAGGTCAAAACCAGCACCTTGAATTGTGCTCAGAACTGCACCGGCAGCCAGTGGAGCTGACATAGCAGAGGGGTGGTGTGCCCCTGTATGTCGCTCCAGTGAGCAGCCTGGCTCGCTGAACCAGTTGAAGTTTCCGAACCGTCTTCAAGGGCAACCCCACGTAGAGTGCGTTGCAGTAGTCTATTCGGGATGTAACAAGAGCGTGGACCACTGTGGCCAGATCAGACTTCCCAAGGTACGGGCACAGCTGGTGCACAAGTTTTAATTGTGCAAAAGCTCTCCCGGCCACCACTGAAACCTGGGGTTCCAGGCTCAGCGATGAGTCCAGGATCACTCCCAAGCTGCGAATCTGAGTCTTCAGGGGGAGTGTAACCCCGTCTAGCACAGGCTGTAACCCTATACCCTGTTCGGCCTTATGACTGACCAGTAGGACCTCTGTCTTGTCTGGATTCAATTTCAATTTGTTAGCTCTCATCCAGTCCGACACAGTAGCTAAACATCGATTCAAGGTCTGGACAGCCTCCTTGGTGACAGGTGAGAAGGAATGACAGATCTGGACATCATCTGCATCTCATTCCGAAACTCCGAATGATCTCCCCCAGTTATAGCTACGTTGGTGGTGCAAAATCCAATTCCTTGTTTTTCAAGACCAAATGTAGACTTCAGGCTTTGGTGAGGGCATACTCGGAGGCAGAAACGTTTTTCTAAAACCCTCCAAGACTTTGGAACCTCAGCAAAGGGAGAGATGTAGTGGACTGAGTGTTGAACTGTGACTCTTGAGATCAAAGTTCAAAATTCTGCTCCATTCTAGAAGATATGGGCATAGTCTTGTAATGGATGTTAATATTTTCAATGTTTTTATGAGATAAATTGCTTGATTCTTTTAAATCTTATATTTATATCTGTATTAATGTTCTTAAATTGTTTTTAATTTGAACTCTTTTAAATATGTTGTTGGAGACTTTGAGTCCCATTATTGGGGGAAAGGCAAGATATAAATTAATCAATGTAGCACACCTGCATTCAGTTCAAAGTTGTGGAAATAGGGTTGTGCCTATGGGACCACTCCCATATTCAGATATACATTTATGTTCACATTTGGCTGTGCATTAAACTAGGTTAGGCATTTACTTATACCATGCTGAACAAAGGTTGCATAGCACAATCACTGTTTAGCTCCACATTCAAAGAGTGAGGCTTTACCACCCTGGTGTTGACTTCTGACTAATCCTTACATTACTAAACTGACTTTGAAAAATGCAATCCTTGTTTTTGTTTTACCAGTTCTGGTAATGTTTCTGTTTCAATTGAAGTCATCCCTTACTATCTGCTGTCACCTTTGTTATCATCATTTAGCACAACTGCATTTGCTTTCACTCATATTATTAATGCTATTTCAGCTTGGCTCCTTAATGTTTGCCAGAAGCAAATGTGGAACACAAACTTAATTTTCTGTGTGAAAATAAATGGGGTAAATTCAGGGTATTATGTATTGATTTGAAGCTTGAGATGTGCTCTTTCAGATTGTTTTTGATTCATTCTTCTATCTTAATTATATCAACAGATACTGGTCTGTATGCAAAGAAGAGTTAGGAAAGCATAAAGAATGTGATTTTTTAAAGGACAAGAAATGGAGGTGGATTTTCCTGGACAGAGCTTCAACAAAGAACTCATATGTGATAGACCCTCACCTTCCTGAGTGTGTTAGTATACAGAATGCTTATACTGTCATTTCTTACATGTTCAACAGTATATTGCTGCAAAATTGTCAACTTGATAAGTGATGTAGCTCTTGCAATTTTGCAAGCTGGAATCTTACTTCTACAACTTCTCTGGAAAGTGGGGAAAACAGTTTATATTTTATTATATTAATTTATATCCATTGCAGCTCTAAAACAGTGCTCCATAATACCTCTCTCTTCAACAATATGCTCTCTGTCCCCAGCATTTTATCACTATAGGACTCTTTAGCTGTCTGCTAAATAAGGTAGTATGCTGGAAATATTGAAGTAAAATGTGGGTTCCATTTCTACCGAGAACAAGTGTGAGATAGAGATTTGAATATTAGAGTAAGAACTCCGGGAGACCAGGGTTCAAATTCCCACTCTGCAATAGAAACTCAGTGGGAATGTGTTTATGGGTTGAAAAGTCCTATGTGGATGCAGATTGATAAAATGGTAGATTTGGAAAGAGGCATGTCATGACTCGTACCTTGGTAGGCCAAAGCCTAGAAGTCAGTAAGCTGGCCTCCATGTTAGGAAGGTAGTACAGTGAGGCAGACATCTTAGGAGAGGCACATCAGCAGAGGGGAGGAGCTCAGCTATCCCAGGATTGGCTAGTATGGGAGGAGCCGGAGCTGTGAGTGTAAAAAGGCAGGCAGCTTCTGACAAACAGAGAGATTGGATTTTGATCTGAAGGGAAGTGGGTGGATTTCTAGTGAGCTCAAGTTTTCCTGTGAGAGAGCGTTTGGAGGCAGGCGTGTCTATAGGGATTGACCTGGAGGATCAAGATAGCCACCTGTGGACTTGTGTGAGTGTTAGAACACAAGTTGTTTTTACTCTCTAGGGGACAGGGTATCAGCTATTAGGGATCTCTGTGAAGAGGGAAGCTAGATACTCTGGGGATAGCCAGGATTGGTGTGTCAGAGGGACTCACGGCTACTAGGTATAGAGTAGAGTGAGGGAACTTGCTCACGTTAAAGAAAAGAAACCCAGTCAAGGAAACCATCAAGCTTGTTAAGACCAAGAAACCATTTAAGAAGATTGTGCTTTGTTAACCAAATACGCTTGTGTACCTCATAGAAGAAGTTAGTTGTATGTTCAAGTATACAAATAAACTTTGTTCTAGTTCAACCTTCAAAGCAGCCTCAGCATTGAATCATTCCATAGAATCTGTTCCAGTAATTTTTAACATCTTTTTACCTCAGACATTTTAAAGGGAGTCAAAGGGGAGGGCTGGTGAACAACAAGATTTACCTCAGGCATAACATCAAGATAATTTCTCAAATCCATTTGAGTGGTGGCAGCAACTATACTAATACACATTCACGTTTCCTCAACACACATCAAAGCGCTTTGGGGACAGGATTGGGTTGGTGTCCAGTTGGAGCCTTAATAAATAAAATCATTTACTCTGATCCTTCAAAGTGGTGGCCAGCTGTGGGCAATATAACAGCTGAAGGAATGTGTGGGTGTGTGTGCTAGGGGATTCCAGACCACATCTGGAATATTGTGTCCAATTCTGGGCACCACAATTCAAGAGAGATATTGACAAGTTGGAATGTGTCCAGAGGAGAGTGACTAAAATGATAAAAAGGTCTGGAGAACAAGCCCTATGAGGAGCGGCTTAAGGAGCTGGGCATGTTTAGCCTGAAGAAGAGAAGGCTGAGAGGAGATATGATAGCATGTATAAATATGTGAGAGGAAGCCACAGGGAGGAGGGAGCAAGCTTGTTTTCTGCTTCCCTGGAGACTAGGACGCGGAACAATGGCTTCAAACTACAAGAGAGGAGATTCCATCTGAACATGAGGAAGAACTTCCTGACTGTGAGAGCCGTTCAGCAGTGGAACTCTCTGCCCCGGAGTGTGGTGGAGGCTCCTTCTTTGGAAGCTTTTAAACAGAGGCTGGATGGCCATCTCTCAGGGGTGATTTGAATGCAATATTCCTGCTTCTTGGCAGGGGGTTGGACTGGATGGACCATGAGGTCTCTTCCAACTCTTTGATTCTATGATTCTAGGAGAATCCCACCACTTAACAACATGTTACTTTCGGTATGCCAGCATAGAAGCAAAAGCTGGCTGAGATTTTTGGGGGCTGAAGTCCAGAACACCTCTCCAGGACAGTTTGAGAAACACTGCAGAGAGAAAACTTAAGCAGGTCACCCTCACCTCAAACCCCATAACTTTCTATGAAAGGCTGATCTAGATGAACAAGGACAGCTGAACTGAATAGCCTTATAAAAGCTGAACAATTTAAGCATCAGATATGTTCAGTGTGAATACAAGGTTATAACACTGGCCCAAGATGCCTTCCAACCCCATGCAGTTCATAACATGGGTTCGCTAAACCTTAGGCCTCTTTGAAGCATTGTGAGACTCTCCAGGTCCCATGCTTATCAGGCAGCTTCTTCACGTGTTGCTTAGGCAATGAAAGAAGAAAGCAGCACAGCAAGGGCCTTGAAGTCCTAGTTTCCAAACATAGGAAGCATTTGCAGCTTCTTTCTTCCTTCCTTTTTTGTAGATGAGTGAATGGACTCTTCCTCCTGAGTGACCCCAAGGTCATGCAAGCAACAGCTGCTGAAAGATCCTCTTTAGCCACAACCATTAAAAGTACAGGTGTCCTGTCCTGAATTTCATATGACCTTTGACATGGGAAGGAATTCTTTAGTGATAAACTATTAAACTGCCTGTTCACATAGTTTCACCAAAATTTCCAAAAGCAGAGATTTCTTGTGTAGAACGAAGGGAAGTATACAACTGTGCAGGAACTGACATCGCTTGTGTAGAAGGAGGTTTGCATTACAGTCATCCCTCCATGTATGCAGGTTTAACCTTTGCGGATTTACAAATTGTTTGCTACCATCTCAACTGCTGCCCTACACCATTTTTTAACAGGGACTTCAATAACACTGGTGTTCAAACTGAACTTTGTTCAGTTAAGTAAGGCTTATCACCGGTCAGATCTTTGTTTGCTGGAAACTGTCGGGGTGGTTGGGCACCACAACACACACATTTCTTTGTTGATTTGCCCAGGTGAGTTGGAAGAAAGGAAGGGGAAAGGAGGAGGGAGGATAGATGGTGCATGGTGTTACAGTAAGTCGTAGCAGGATCAAGTGTGTGTCAAAGAAAAACCTTATGATGTTAATTATTATGTGCAGCTGGTAATGTAGGTCAGCCAGCATGTTTGGGCCACACCCGGTGGGGTGTAACTGTATGGATTTTAGAATACAGTTTGGAGAAGCAATATGCTGATCTGAAAGAGATGCAATATGCTGTAATGCTGCTATGCTCTAACAGCAATGCTCTTTGCTATGGTGGAATAGCTATTTACTCAATGTTTATGTTTTGCTCTCTCATTTGAATGGAGATGAAGAAGCCTTATCCTGTGTTACTTACAAGGACTATGTACATTTGTTGCACTGTTTGATTTTGTATGCAACCCTGCAAGTTTATGTTTTGCATCTGCTGATAAGAGTAAAGTTTTTCTGTTTCTTTTTTCTCTTTCCTGTGTGTCTTTTGCATTAGACCTGGCTAAAATCCACTTCTGCGCAACACATGGATCTCCAAGGCAGATGGAAGGAATGCTGCCTCCATAAAAGCAAGTGTGCTGGTACGTCTGTACCAGGAGCTCCAACTTTATTTTCTTTCTGTTATCTGTTTTGCAGTCATAGGACAGGCCTCCTGGCAGGCGGGAAGGTAACGGCGCTCCATGCAGTCATGCCAGCCACATGACCTTGGAGGTGTCTACGGGCAACGCTGGCTCTTCGGCTTAGAAATGGAGATGAGCACCACACCCCAGAGTCAGACATGACTGAACTTAATGTCAGGGGACTACCTTTACCTTAGAAACAGCAGGTGCCAGGTAAGAAGAAGAAGAACCAATGGGTGAGAAGCCTCCTCCTCAAAATGGTCCAATTTTCGGGCCCCAAAATGAAAGAACCGAAAACAACCCTTCCAATTTTGAGAGGCTTACAAAAAACAGACTGCCGTTCCGCAATGAAAGATGGGACAAGGTTTACCCCAAATGCATGTGTTTACTTTCTAAAGCTTATGCGGACTGTTAAAAATCAAAAACAGTAGTAGCAGCACAAAATTACGTTGAAATAACAGAACTTGTAATTTTGGGCATCTAAAATGGGGATAATTTTAGGTATTAAAGTAATGTTGGTGAAGTCTACTAATGTCTGCAGGAGGGTAAAAATGCCTCCTCTCCTCAAATCTTTAGAAGTGGTTTGTGGTCAAAATGCCCCAAATGTTCCCAGGAATATATATTGGACTTTTCTGCATGAAAATAATGCTATCAAAATAAATAAGATTACTTTAGAGGAGGAAAGCTGCCCATTGAGGTTTAAATTGGCATGATTTCATTTCTTACAAACTCCGAATAACAACTCTTGCTTAAACCCAGTGAGGAGTAATTGTGAAATATACACCATAATTAGTTCAGCCTTACTTAAACTTTGTATGTATGTGAAGGAGGGAGGAGGATGACGGGGGTGGATAGTCCCAGTATATTTTCAAATGAAATATTCATGTGTTTTCAACTGGAAAAAATGGGATAATTCAGCTCGTCATTTCTGCTGATTTCTCCCTTTAAGTATGCAAACATTATCTTCATGCAAGTTTGGTAAATTAGTTAACTGCAAGAGCCTCAACTGAATATTTTGGGAATGTAAAGTGATTAAGACTCCGGCAAGATCTAACAGAATTTCTCATTTATGGTGTGTTTTGATTGGTAGTCATGAGGAATGTATCCAAAGGTCAGAAGAAAGGTGAAGTATAGAATTAAATACAAATTATCTAAGGGAAAACTGAAGAATCAGCTTCCAGCAGGAGTTTGTTATTACTATCAAATCCCCCTCTTCTGTTTTTGAAAAGGATACTGAAGATGTGTGTGTGTGTGTGTGTGTGTGTATTCTGGGACAAAAGGTTCTACATTTTCAGCTTTTTAGAATACAGTTCAGAATTGCAGCCACCAATAATTAAATCCGAAGCAGGGCCATATGCTTCAAAACAATAGACTAGCTCCTCTCCAGAACCTGATGTTCTCCGGTTTTTTAGCTAAGTGTGATGGTGCGAGTGGCGCCACCTGTGTGTAGAACTTTAAAGTGCAAAAGTTTAAACTGTATAACATGCCCAAACTTGCCTAGTTTGTAAATGTATAGTTGGATTGATTGGTTATTTATAGCTGTCAATCAATGTTGTTTGCACCAGTTATATTGCTTCCTTAGCTCAATTGCTTGGCTCCACCTCTTCCTGGAGAAGGTCAGAGTTTTTCCTTTTCCATTCTACCATCAAACTTTCTATCAGATGGACGTGAGAGAGAGACTTGGCTCTAAAGCCCTTAATTAAGTTACCTCTCATCACCAATTCTAAGGTTTTTACCCTTGGGGCTCATACTTCATGCCCAGATCGCCCTGGACAACGTTGAGGAGACCCAAGCGCCTTCAAACTGGTTCTGTGGCATCAGAGGAAGGCTTCATGTCTTCAAATATAGGCCATTTGGATTGCTGTGAATGTTCAGGCATTTGCAGCCATTGAGAAAGAGGGAACCTTGAAAAGCTTATCAGCTATGAAATCTCCTTGGACCCAAGAAAACCAAAGACTGTAATGTATATTTCTTTTACCCCTTTGAAACTTCCAGCTTATTGCCTTTAAGGGATAACTCTTTGTGGACAATAAAACCTCTTTTGAGTTATCTACAGTGTTTTGGTCCTTGGGAGTTCCAGTTCTTTAAAGAAAGGCAAGAAGCAATCCCCTGGGAGGTATAATGTATATCTCCACCTATGAACCGACTAGGACACTAAGATCGTCTGGGGAGGCCCTGCTCTCGGTCCTGCCCGCATCGCAGGCGCGGTTGGCGGGGACGAGGGACAGGGCCTTCTCGGTGGTGGCCCCTCGGCTGTGGAATGCCCTACCTGTGGACATCAGACAGGCCCCTTCACTGCTGGCATTCCGGAGGAAGGTCAAGACTTGGCTCTACGAACAAGCGTTTGGCTAAATAGTGCAATGGAATACAGGAAGATGGTACAACTGAACATAGGAATTGGTATAAAGGATTATGATTACGGACTCTGATTCTGATTTGTTTGCTGAGGTGCTACGATTATGATAATGATTGTTTTGATCTGGTATGTCTTGTATAATGTGTTTTAATTGCCTTTTTTGATATTGTTGTGATAACCTTTACTATGTAAACCGCCTTGAGTCGCCATTCCGGCTGAGAAAGGCGGCATAGAAGTAAAGCAAATAAATAATAAATAAATAATGTCACGTCTATGTCTATGTCTCTTTCACTAAGAATTATAGCCCCCAGGCACAATGGCACACTGAGAGGCAAAGAGGGTTTCATTCCAACAAACTGGGGAGGGGGAGGAGCAGAGAGAAAGAAGATGCAATGAAGAACCATCATTTTACAAGATCCACTTCACACATGCATGTGCACCACCTGGTATGAGCAACTTCTGAATGTATGAACTGACTCAGCTAAACCACTCTAAAGACATAATGGATGAAATCTGTTGCAGGCTTACATGTGTATAAGTATCTCATCAAAGTTGTGGGACACTTTTGTCTGATGCAGAATATCTGCAATGAGTTCAAGGTTGTGGCCATGAATGGTGCAGGAAGTGCCATCAAGCTTGCAAATGTATGTGCATATGTGAGATGCACAAATGGACTTGCAAATGCATTTGGGGGTACATTTGGTAATTATTGGCTTTGCTACTTGCACATCAACAAAAAGGAAAACAAAAATGTGTGATTCCCAACATGAAGCCATGGGCAGAGATCAGTGTAGGAGTTCAGCCTGCGATTGTCTCTTTGCCACAGGAGAATGATCATGATCAAGACCCTTCAGGGGTTCCCATGTTTGATTTCAATTATCAGGTTTCTGTTGATTCTCAGGGGTTGGTGAATGCAGATGATGATCTAGAAAATGAAGTTAGCCAGAGTGAAACTGAGGAGGATTCTGGGATTGTTGGTTCCCAAGGAAAAGATGTCTTGAGACAGTCTGATGGGAAACAGGCTGAGGACAAATGTTCAAGGTTAGATAGTAAGAGAGAAAGGAATGTGCTAATGAGTGAACCAGAGGAGGCTATCTTTGATCTCAGAAGGCAAATTTATCAGGATCGTCACCTGGTTTTAGGGAGGAGGCATTCAGCAAGGTCAAGAGAAAAAAGGGGTTTGCGAGAGATTTCTCAAGGGAATTGGAATGCTTTTGCCTTGGCGTTTTGAATAAATATAGGGTCTGTATATGAATGCTCTTCAGTGAGTCCAACATTCAGCTTCCATGCCTGCTTCATGTGTATCATCCTGAGACTCAAGTAAAAATCTTGCTCCAGATTCATGTTCATGCTGAGATTTTTGTAAGCTGATTTCAAGCTATGGCATTTGGTGTTGTTCAAGTGTGCTCTTGACTCTTCATGTGACTTTGTCCTTCCGACCTTTTGGACTTAAGGACTATTTCCTGTAGATTTGGTTAATGGGGCTTTGGAACTATCCTGTTCTCCTGATGTGGACTTTGCTGGTTAAGTTTACTTCACTATTGGATTGTTTTTTGGATATTCTATTATTTCCTTTTTGATTGCTTTTTACCTTTTGGCACTTGCTATATTAGTCTTCAATAAACTGCTTGCTTCTTGAAGAACATTGGTGTGTTTTTGAGTTCAAAGGTGCTTATCACAGCCTTGGTGTGCAACAATCATCCAGAGTTTTGGAGTTCAATGTCATCTGTATTCAGACAATGTACAACTCTATCACTCCTTTCCACCTGCCACTCAGGAGGCTGTTCAGGTCCTGAACCAGTGCTTGGCAGCTGTGATGATCTGAATGAGGGTGAACAAATTGAAATTGAATCCAGACAAGACAGAGGTACTCCTGGTCAATTGAAAGACTGAACAGAGTATAGGGTTATAGCTTGTGCTGGATGGGGTTACACTCACCCTGAAAATACAGGTTTGCAGCTTGGGAGTTTTCCTGGATTCATCATTGAGCCTGGAAACTCAGGTCTTGGTGGTAGCCAGGGGAGCTTTTGCACAATTAAAACTTGTGTGCCAGTTGCACCTGAACCTTGAGAAGCCAGACTTGGCCATGGTGGTCCATGCTCTTATTACATCCAAAATAGACTACTGCAACACGCCCTATGCCTTTTAAGACTGTTTGGAAGCTTCAAGTGGTCCAGCCAGACTGCTCACTGAAGCAGCATACAAGGAATATACAACTCCTCTGTTGCTTCAGCTTCACTGACTGCCAGTCTGCTACTGAGGACAATTCAAAGTGCTGGCTTTAGCCTATAAAGCCCTAAACAGTTCCAGTCCAGCTTACCTGTCTGAAAGTAACTCTTTCTATGATCTACCTCAGAGGGAAAGATCATCCGGGGAGGCCCTATTCTCAGTCCCACCTCCTAGGTCATGTGGCCAGTATGACTGCAAGGAGAGCTGTTACCTTTCTGCTGAAGCGGTACCAATTGATCTACTCACTTTTGCATGTTTTCGAACTACTAGGTTGGTAGAAGCAGCGGCTAACACCGGGAGCTCACCCCACTCTCTGGATTCAAGTCACCAACCTTTCGGTCAGCAAGTCAGCAGCTCAGCAATTTAATCCACTGCACAACCAGGGGGACCATAACATTACAGTACCCTATGGAAGGACATTTAAGATATCACAAGAAAACACATAAGCAAAGTTTCCAAGGGAGTGAAAACACAGCAAATAGAAGAGTTCAGGGTGGGAATGGTTTCAATTCCTTACACCCGGCAATGCTAGAAATGTGGGGACTGAAAGGATATTTCTTAATGGAGGAGAAATGACCTTGTTTCTCCTCCCACCCTGCAAATACACTCCTTAAGGTGGCATCAAACATAACCCAAACACGATGTACAATGATAGTGCCATTATGCTTTAGAGATACTCATTTGTTGAGCTGCTCAAAAGGGCTGGAGTTGAAATGATGCATCCACCTTCCCATGCTTGAATAAACAATGCCCTTGGGATGTTGGCAAGAAGAATGGAGGCTTGTAACAAAGGGAAATTGAGGTTGTCTGGTCTGCTTTTGCTTTAAAAAGAGCCTTTTTTATTCCTTTAAGAGTGTCCTGTGCTAGAAAAGTTGCATCAAGGCTGGAGGTCCAACAACAACAAAGGAAAGGTTTTGGGAAGGCGAGTGAAAACATGCAGCCACTGCTTAGACGTGGAAATCTGCTCGAATGTATAGATTTAGCAAATGCTTCACTTGAGGTTTTGTCTGAACTCTCTGCCTCCCTCCTGATTTCTTTGTCTCCATAACATTTAAGGAAAAAAATAAACTAGTACAAAGGAAAAGGATGCCATTCAGCAAAATGGGATCTTCAGCACACATCCTAGGATCCTCTTGGAAGAACAGAGGGTAGTCTGAACTTGTCTGAAACTACACTCTTTCTTCAAAGTCCTACTTCTTGTGTCATCCAAAACACAATGCTGGCAGAAAGGAAAACTTGTATTCAGTGCTGAACCAAGGCAAACCTGATGGATAGAGGTCTTCAGTGAGAAATGGACAGATGGGCCAAATGGAAATCACTGCCTTGTTTTTCCACTTCTTTATTCCAGACGGTTTTCACATATAGGTCAGAATTTATCAGAAAAGTGGGGATGACATAACTCTCAGTTAGCCCGATGGCTGTATGAATGATATACTCATGAAAGTGGCTATCTCATACTCATTTATTCCCTATTTTGCTTCAACCAAAAAGGAATGTAGCCACTAGGGATGTGCAATCTATTTAAAAAATGGTTCGAAAGTCATTATGAAACTGGGGGGGTGCTTGCATTTTGTTTCTAAAGTATTTCTAAAGTATAGTTAGTAAAAAATGTGTTACTATGACGAGGGTAATGACATTTTGTTACTATTTTGTTATAGTAATTGTCCATAATTATTATATTTGGAAAAACTTTTCCCCATAATTTTTTCAGCTATTGGGGTGGAACTCACTACAATTGTAGAACACATTTACCACTCTTAGTCTACCAAATATCAGAACATTTCACTAATCCATGGATTTTTGGAGAATTTTCAAAGTGTTGATAACCATATTATTATTATTATTATTATTATTATTATTAATAATAATAATAATAATAATAATAATAATAAAGAAAATGTGTTCCTAGTTTGAAAGTATTATTTCCTGCTTAATTGTGTAATCCTTACTTTGAAAGTAACAGTTGGCTTTTTTAGCTGCCACATGACATTGTTGGCTCATGTTTAACTTGTTGTCCATGAGGACTCCAAGATCTTATCGAGCCAGGCATCGTCCCCCATTCTGTATCTTTGCATTTCAATTTTTTCTGCCTAAGTGGAATATCTTGCATTTGTCCCTATTGAACTTCACTGTGTTAGTTGAAGTGTCTCGGGTACTCCAATATCAGTTGTGAGTATGGAAAAAGCCAAGCAAAAAGAATATAAAAGGAATGTATTTTTTTAATCAATGCAAAATTTAATGAAGAATATTTAACGTATTATTTGAGTAACAAAATGGAGGGAGGAAATCTTGCACACTCTTACCTTTTCACACCCACCAGCCCATAAGACATTAGAGCTGATGGATGGTAACCATTCCCTTCTCAAAGCCATTAACAAGATTCATTGAGAATGCTCAGCCTCTTCATAATCACCAGGAAAATGAAATGGTCGGATCTCCTAGGGATGGACAGCTGAACCAATGGAGACTGTAAGAAAGAATCAGGTTCCTCCCTCCACCAATCTCCATCTGCGTAATTGGTGAGAGTGCTTTCCGTAAAATGAATGTGCCTCCTGGAAAAGATCTGTTCAAGAAAAAGAACAATGAAGTTGCTAAAATAAGACATCTGGCTACTTCACCTTGTTGGCAGGCACTGCAAAAGATGATTGATAGCTTGGGCCTCCTTTCACAAGTGCATGAAACCAACAGCGTTGTAAATTCCCTTACAGTCAATAGGTCCAGATTAAAATCTCAGCAATATTTCCTACAGCCTGCAAATTAATACAAGTCGCAGGGCAAAGAGGATCCACCGGTCTAAGCAAAAATTTCCTTAAAAGAAATTAAACTTTGGCGTGGCAGCAGAAGGGCCCAAGGTTTGAAAACTAGCCATGTCTGAATTTATGGGTGCAAAGCTTTTAAAGAATCGCAATCTGTTTTCATCTCCTTTTTACCATTCTGTTGTTTTCTTGCAAAGTGACTTGCCTAACAGGTCAGCACTGTAAAACATAAGACAATAAAAATAAAAATATTTGTTGATAAAATTAAAAAATATTATGTTTTTTTTTAAGCAACTACAGAGAGACCTCCATAACCACAGAGCCCGAATCCATGGTTTCACCTGCTCCCTAGATCCTCCCACTGATTATATAGTATACGGGATTTGGCAATATAAATAATAAATAGAGAATTATGATAATGCACAGGGAGATTGAAGACAGTAGGAACAGCAGGACACACTACAGATGGATTGTCTTTATGAAGGAAGCTCCTGATGTTTGAAAAGCCTGCCTGTTAATAACTGTGATCTTGGAAGTCTCTCCTAAGTCAAGGTTGACTTGATGGCAAATTATAGCTACAATTTCTAAGTGCACGTAGCCAACTCCACTGGCTACCGATTTGCTACCGGGCTCAATTCAAAGTGCTGGCGTTGGCCTTTAAAGCCCTAAACGGTTCCGGCCCAAGCTACCTATCCGACCGCATCTCTGCCTATGAACCCACTAGGACTTTGAGATCTTCCGGGGAGGCCCTGTTCTCGATCCCGCCTGCCTCACAGGCACGGCTGGCGAGGACGAGAGATAGGGCCTTCTCAGTGGTGGCCCCGCGGCTGTGGAACTCCCTTCCCACGGACATTAGACTAGCTCCATCATTAATGGTATTCCGCAAAAAAGTGAAAACCTGGTTGTTTGAGCAGGCGTTCAAATAGTTAGTGCAATGAATGTAATGAACATAGGAATGGAACAATGGATGACGGATTTGGATCATGTTTTTAGTGATGAGACGCTAGCGAATGGCTATTGGTGTTAATTGTATATTGTTGTTAATTTTATACTTTTCTATAATATGTTATGATGTTAACTGTTTTTTATACTGTGTTATGGTAGCATGGAATTTCTGCTGTTCTTGTTGTGAACCGCTGTGAGTCGCCTAAGGGCTGAGAACAGCGGTATACAAATAAAGTAAATAAATAAATAATATAGGCTAGATTTGGCTGAGAGATGCTGGGAGACATTCAGCCGGCATAACAAATATCCTTATTTATTTATTTACAGTATTTATATTCCTCTCTTCTCACCCCACAGGGGACTCAGGGTGGATTACAATGCACATATACATGGCAAACATTTACATAGACAGACACACAAAGGTTATTTAACATTCCAGCGTCATGAGGGTATGCTCGAATTCCAGCCACTGGGGGAGCTGTTGCTTTACCACCCACTTGTGACACCGATGGAGTACTTCCTCATTCTTTTGCATGATGCTGGAGATTTTTATGGCGTCGTAAATTAGTTAAATTTTCCTCCCCGCATAAAGCGGTACCTAAATTTCCTACTTGACAGATGCAACTGTCTTTCAGGCTGCAAAGATCGACAGCAAGCTAGACAAATGGTTGGGAGCTCACTCCGACCCAGGCTGGCTTCAAACTCATGATCAGCTGAGATCTCCTTACAAATGCATTAAATTCAGACATTTTTGTCTGATTGGAAATGAACGATTCCATTCAAGATAGCAAAAGCAGAACAGTGCACACAGTGCAGATGTGTTTGTGCTGTTGAACATCCAGTTGTGCATGTGGTTCCATGTCTTCAGCATTCAGTAACACAATGTAATACAACAACAGTAAAGTTACAGCCCTTCTCAGTGCAGGATCTTGGACATTAATAGAACAAAGGTGAGAGAGGGGAGAGGTTCAACATAGGCGAATGAAATCTTAGGCTGGATCTACACTTCCATACAATGTAGTTTGGAACTGCATTATATGTGGTCATTGAAGACTCATGAAATGCATTATGTAGTTATGTAACTCTATAGTAAAAGTAAAGGTTTTCCCTTGACATTAAGTCGAGTCGTGTCCAACTCTGGGGGTTGGTGCTCATCTCCATTTCTAAGTCAAAGAGCCAGCATTGTCCATAGACACCTCCAAGGTCATGTGACCAGCATGAGTTCACGGAGCACTGTTACCTTTCCACCTAAGTGGTACCTACTGATCTACTCATATATGAATGTTTTCGAACTGCTAGGTTGGCAGAAGCTGGGGCTAACAACGGGAGCTCACACCGCTCCCCGGATTCAAACCTGTGACCTTTTGGTCAGCAAGTTCAACAGCTCAGTGTTTTAACCCACTGCAACACCACCAGGGGCTCCTATGTAACTCTATACTGACCATATAATGCAGTTCCAGACTGTATTATATGAGTCTACAATGCCATATAATGCAGTTCCAAATTGCATTATATGGCAGTGTAGATCGAGGCTTAATCTTTTTGTAGTTGTATCATTTGTATTGGTATGACATGAACTGAATTTCCTTTTGCATGGGCAAAAGAAAGCAGGGGATGATAGAAAAGAATCTAAATATGAGAGAGAGAATTGAAAAGGTCTGACCTTGAAATTCTATAAAGGTAGGATTCTTATGTTTATTTCCCTATAATGAGTTGGATTTAAGCAAAACACAAAGGCACTACAGCAACACATGAGAAATAATGCATGAGCTATTGCACGAACTTACCCATTCCATGGGGGATTAAGTAGATGAGACCCTATTTACCTCTAAATTCAGCAGCTTGTAAACAAGCTTACTGCTCTCTGATGCTGCTGTCAGAGAAAGTACCCACTGGTTTTAGAATATCAAACAAATCTCAGCATGTGTTGATGTTCCTGGCAACTATATTTCATCACAGAATCAAGCAACAGAAACCACAGGTAGGGATGGAAAAGGAGGTCCCTATTAACTAAAATGTTTCCAGAGTTTCTCAAATTTGTAGTTTGTGAGGCCATTAGTAGCTAAGGAGTTCATATAAGTGTCAGATTTCCATCACTGGGAACCACAAGTTGCAGATTCCCTCTGATTGACTATTTTCACATTCTGGGTGCAATACCAAACATGTATCCTTGAAAACTGCATGCCAGTATGCTTTAGTCCAGTGTTTCTCAACCTGGGGGTCGGGACCCTTGGGGGGTCGCAAGTAGGTGTCAGAGGGGTCGTCAAAGATAATCAGAAAACACAGGATTTTCTGTTGGTCATGGGAGTTCTGTGTGGGAAGTTTGGCCCAATTCTGTTGTTGGTGGGGTTCAGAATGCTCTTTGATTATAGGTGAACTATTAATCCCAGCTAGTACAACTCCCAAATGTCAAGGTCTATTTTCCCCAAACTCCACCAGTGTTCACATTTGGGCATATGGAATATTTGTGCCAAGTGTGGTCCAGATCAATCATTGTTTGAGTCCACAGTGCTCTCTGGATGTAGGTGAACTACAACTGCCAAACTCAAGATCAATGCCCACCACACCCTTCCAGTATTTTCTGTTGGTCATGGGAGTCCTGTGTGCCACAATTCTTTCAATGCCATAATTGGTGGAGTTCAGAATGCTCTTTGATTGTAGGTGAACTATAAATCCCAGTAAATACAACTCCCAAATGACAGGGACAATTTCCCCCAAACTCATCTGTATTCATATTTGGGCATATGGAATATTCATGCCAAGTTTGGTCCAGATCCATCATTGTTTGAGTCCACAGTGCTCTCTGGATATAGGTGAACTACAACTCCAAAACTCAAGGTCAATGCCCATCAAACCCTTGTAGTGTTTTCTGTTGGTCATGGGAGTCCTGTGTGCCACATTTGGTTAAATGCCATAATTGGTGGCACAAATATTCCATATGCCCAAATATGAACACAGATGGGGTTTGGGGGAAATAGACCTTGACATTTGGAAGTTGTAGTTGCTGGGATTTATAGTTCACCTACAATCAAAGAACATTCTGAATCCCACAAACAACAGAATTGGGCCAAATTTCCCACACAGAACCTCCATGACCAACAGAAAATACTTAAGGCCACCCAGTCAAACTCTATTCACCAGAGCAAGAAATCGTAATCAAAGTCCTCCTGACAAAGAGCCATCCAGCCATAGATATTGATAGATAGATATGATTCATACACACACACTCAAATATAGTATCATAGATTTGAAAGGGACCATTAAAGAAGGACTATGATATGTTGCATATTCCAGAGTAGGCAAACCAGACACTCCACATCAACACTGACAAAGAAACAACAAGAAATACTGTTTACCCACAAGCATAAAGAAATTACATAGATTAGAAACTAACACTTTCTCATTACTTTATTTTCCAGATCACCAGACTGGGCCACAGCAAAGCGTGGCAGGGGACAGCTAGTACTGTATAAAATCCCACATTTTCTGTTTTGAACTGGAGTACATGGCAGAGTGGACTCAGATACTCCAGTTCAAAGCAGATATTGTGGATTATCTGCCTTGATATTATGGGTTATATGGTTGTGTGGAAGTGCCCAGAGACTCCTAGAGAAAGTACCTCTGTAGGAATCTCTGGTACCTTCTATGTGATTTTGGATCAAATTATAAACATTGATCACTGTGCTTTTTTGTGTCAGGAGTGACTTGAGAAACTGCAAGTCACTTCTGGTATGAGAGAATTGGCCATCTGCAAGGACAACCCCAGGGGACACCTGGATGTTTTGATGTTTTACCATCCTTGTGGGAGGTTTCTCTCATATCCTCACATGAGAGGAGGGACCTTCACTAGGTCTTTCACTGTGCTGAAAGATCTAGAGATTCCTAGAGAGATGTTCTCTCGGCCAAAAAAGAGAGCCTAACCCCAGAGAATGTGGAGAGTTGACTGTAATATCAACATAAGAAATGAACAGATGGTCAATAGACCAGATGACTAAAATTAGCAAAGAAACAGAGGGATTCTACCAATTTTATGCTGCCAAAATCTTTTTAACTTTGGACAACTCAACATAAATATATGCAAACAAATTGAATCACTATAAAGCAACTTATCAAAAGACCTTAAACATGTCAGCTGGGAAATCTCACATTAGTTATTGGTTTTTAGTTGTAAAAATGCAATGTTATTGTGTTAAGATTTTTGAAAAAATATACATCTTGTTTTAAGATTTCCTTAGCCTACTCATTTTCTAACATAACACTCAATTTCTTCGGTATCCTTTCAAGCCGAAGATGCGAGCTCTTGGTTCATATTGATCTGCATTTCTCTGTTCACATGGAATTAACATTCTGGTACCTGCTCACAGGAAAGAAATAGGAAAACAATCTCTTCCTCTTGCATAAATGGAGATTGATAACAGAGAATGTCAGGAGATGTTTGGCCTCTCTGGTAGGACATGGAGGTATAATTTATGGAGACGACAAGGAAAGGCAGGCAGTGAGTAGGGAAAAGGACAATGTGCGTGTATCCCTTGAAATTAAGAGGATTACTAAAATAGGGCATCTCATTCTTTTAAAGTACAGGCTGCAAAATAGTGATGGAGTGGCAATTTCATCTCCATAAATAATGGCTTCCACTTCAATGTCTGGTCTTCCAGTTCTCACAACCTCTTTGTCTGTGGAAAGGGATCCCAAGGACAAAATGCTGAGCAGCCACTTGATCCACACTGTCAAGACATTCTCTCCCAGACCCAGTGGCATTTGGGACAGATCTGGGTTTTAGACTAAACTTTCAAAGAGTTATCATAAATGGAGAACCCTAACAATCAAGATGGTATATTCCATCATATTTCTGATTTTGGTTGTGAATCAGGACAGCAAAATAGGCTGATAGGAAATGAATCAACTCATTTGAAATGTGATGATCGAGTCAGAAATCACAGACCATTGAAAACATAACCCGGGGATCACAACCAGACACAGTGAAGACATCTGCCCTTGCGCTATGCTACTCTGCTGCTGAGTATGCATGCCCAGTGTGGAACACATCTCACCACACTAAAACAGTAGATGTGGCTCTTAATGAGACATGCCGCATTATCACAGGGTGTCTGCGCCCCACACCACTGGAGAAATTACACTGCTTAGCCGGTATTGCACCACCTGACATCCGCCGGGAAGTAGCAGCCAATAGTGAAAGGACCAAGGCAGAGACATCTCCAGCTCATCCCCTGTTTGGGTATCAGCCAGCACGTCAACGACTTAAATCAAGACATAGTTTTCTTAGATCTACAGAGACACTCGCTGGAACACCCCAGCAAGCGAGAGTCCAAAAGTGGCAGGCCCAAACCCAGCACCTCAATTCATGGGTGATACCAGATGAGAGACTCCCCCCTGGGCACTCAGAAGACTGGGCGACTTGGAAGGCACTGAACAGACTGCGCTCTGGCACCACGAGATGCAGAGCCAATCTTAAGAAATGGGGCTACAGGGTGCGGAGAAGAGCAAACCACTGACCACCTGCTGCAATGCACCCTGAGCCCAGCCACATGCACAATGGAGGACCTTCTTGCGGCAACCCCAGAGGCACTCCAAGTGGCCAGATACTGGTCAAAGGACATTTAACCAAATACCAAATTTGCAAATCTGTGTGTTTTTTCCTTTTTCTTTTTAATCTGTGTGTTTGTTTTGCTCTGTTAGAATTGTGATACAATGGTTGCTGATGACACGATAAATAAATTGAAAACATAAACAAAGAGTAGTTTAACTGTGGAATGGACAGTCTCAGAAGATCACTGCTCTCCTTCATTGGACATTTGAAAGTGGAGGCCGGACACCCACCATACCACATATGTTCTGGTTGTAGATCTTTATGGAATGTCTCTCAGATCTTTATCAGACTCCAGATCACCAGATCTTACCACTGAGACCCCTTCAAAACACTGCCCCAATAGGGTTGTTGTAAGTTTTTCGGGCTGTATGGCCATGTTCCAGAAGCATGCTCTTCTGACATTTCGCCTGCATCTTTAAGATCCTCCGGGGAGGCCCTCCTTTCACTCCCACCTCCGTCACAAGCATGGTTGGTGGGGACAAGAGAGAGGGCCTTCTCGGTGGTGGCCCTCTGCCTCTGGAATGCCCTTCCAAAGGGAAATAAGACAGGCCCCATCCCTTCCCTCTTTTTGTAAGAGTTTGAAGACTAGGTGGTTTCAACAAATCTTTGAGAGTGACCAGTGCAAGCTCAGCCCAGACACTGTCCGGACATGACCTAGCCCCTTATGTATTACCCTGGCCATTCTTCTAACAGGCTCCTGGAAATAGCCCATCCCCGCGTTTGTCATTTACCTACTACAGTACTGTACCCAAATGCCGGTACCATCTTACTTCAATTTGTATCAGTCTTGATCCAACCTTTTAATGGTTCTGATCCATTCCTTTTCCATGCCCTAACAAATAGACATGAAGGGCAGGCAGGATTTTTCCTTTTAATATTTATGTGTTGTTGGGTAATTCCATGCTTATGTTACTGTTACTATTATTTTTTATTCATGTTGTGACTCTATGTTCTGATGTTGTTGCTTGGAAATTGCCGAGTCCCCGCCGGGGAGATAGAGCAGAATATAAATACAGTTTTTATTATTATGGCAGGCATCCTCAGAGGTTGTGAGGTCCGTTGGAAACTAGTAAAATTGCTTTTTTCCCAGAATCTGATTCCAGATTATCTTGTTGAAGACTTTATGGCTGGAAACACTGGGTTGTTGTAGATTTTTTGGGCTGAATGGCCATGTTCTAGAACAGGGGTCCTCAAACTTTTTAAACAGAGGGCCAGGTCACAGTCCCTCAAACTGTTGGAGGGCCAGATTATAATTTGAAAATAATAATAAATGAATTCCTATGCATACTGCATATATCTTATTTGTAGTGCAAATAACGCTTAAAAACAATACAATAATTAAAATGAAGAACAGTTTTAACAAATATAAACTTATTAGTATTTCAATAGGAAGATGTGAGCCTGCTTTTGGCTGATGAGATAGGATTGCTGTTGTTGTTGTGGTGTGCTTTCAAGTCATTTCAGACTTAGGTTGACCCTGAGCGAGGGCCGGGTAAATGACCTTGGAGGGCCGTATCCAGCCCCCGGGCCTTAGTTTGAAGACCCCTGTTCTAGAAGCATTCTCTCCTGATGTTTTGCCTGCATCTATGGCAGGCATCCTCAGAGGTTGCAAGGACCTCACAGCCTCTGAGGATGCCTGCCATAGATGCATGTGAATCATCCGGAGAGAATGCTTCTAGAACATGGCCATGGAAACCAAAAATTTTACAACAATCCAGATTATCTGTCTATTCCAGATTATATGACAGTGGAGACTCATATAATCCAGGTTAAAGAAGATAATTTGGCATCAGATCCTTGGATACAGGCCCGTAGCCAGGATTTCGATTCGGGGGGGGGGGGCTGAGTTTGTTTCGGGGGGGCTGAGTCCGAGTGAAAGAGGGTCTACCCTAGCAAACCTTTTGTATCGTTTCCCCAATACCCCCATGCATATTGAGTAGGGTGATCAGATATGAATAAACATAACAGTTTAAATAATGCACCAGTAAGGCCTTTTCACGAACCACCATGAGAATTTCGGGGGGGGGGGGGGCTGAAGCTCCTCAAGCCCCCCCCCCTCTCCGGGCTACATATTTTAATTGGATTTCCCACCCCCACCCTCAGTGATGTCTTCTTACTGAGGAGAAACTGGGGTTAAAATATGTTTCATTGGTTTAGATCATTAGAATTCATTAGAATGTATTTGGATATGTGCCTCCCTCTCTGCCAGATATAATAAAACAGGAAGACCTCTAGCATTGGAAGAAGTATTCAGACTGAAATGAATGCAGCTAATCTGAAGGACAGTAGGATTGATTGAGAGTGAGGGGGAGGAAAGAAGGCTGGCAGGCATAGCTGACAATGGAGGAGAGCTCCTGAAGGGAAAATGTGGGTTGGAGGAGTGTTGATTGAGAAAAACCACTCAAAAATTCTGACCCCTACATAACCCCCAAAATGGCCTGCGATGGTGTATGTTGAACTTGCACTATTGAAACTGCACAACTAACTGGATGCCAGACAAATTATTGATAACATGAGAAAGAGGATACTAAGAAGTGACTGGGAAAGAAGAAGAAACAAACATTATTATCCTTTCTCTTCTGAAATGTGTCTCTCATTTTCGAAACTACAAGGGTTGAATGAAAAGTAATGCCTCCACCTTCATTACTTGTGTTTGGATGGGAATATTTTAATAAATCAAACGCAGAAATAATCCTTAAAATGTGCTCTTTAACTACCACTATTCACTTTTCCACATAATCACCAGATAATTGGATACATTTCTGCCAATGATGAACAAGTTTTCTGTAGCGGTCATGGAAGAAGTCGACACTCTGTTTCCGCAACCCAACATCTGTGTTTCCGCAGAGATCTTCCAATAGCCAAGAAAATTAATAATGTGACCCACACATTCTTGTGAAATGCTGATTATGCTTGAAATTTCTCTCTGAGTGATACAACGATCGTCCTGAATCAATCTGTCAACCTTTTTCTTGTGAAACTTGGTGGTTGCTGTCACAGAACGTCCAACTCTTTGTCACGCAAGTCAGAGGTTCCCACCTCAACATCTTTAAACTTACTCACCTAACAATGCACAGTACTTGCATCAACACAATCACCATAAACAGCTGGCATTCTCTGATTAATCTCATTTGGGGTGACACCTTCTGCTGTTAAGAATACAATGACTGCACGTTGCTTAAGTTGCTGACTGTCTCTGCAGGTTTCCATACTTTGCACTTTAACAACACAACCATTCAATGCTAAGGCTTCCCGCCAAAATGGAACTGTAGAAGAGAGTCTACTGAACAAGCCAGTACCTTCCGCATACCAGTGCTCTCATCTGTTGAGGAGTTACAAAGGTGGAGGCATTACTTTTCATTTAACCCTCGTACTTTCTCAGTCACACAAAATGAAACATTGATAATTCTGTTCTGCTAAGGATCTGAGTTTGGAAATGATGGACAAGTGGCAGAATCTCATCTTAGTTATGAATCCCTAAGGAATCCATCCTGGAACCCACTTTAAATTTGAGGAAGCTCTCCCTGCACTGAAGGTCTGTGAAGCAGTCCAATCCCCCATTTCAGAATGATGCAGCTAGGGTCGATGTTGCCGCTATGAACTTTCTCCTATATTATAGAATCATAGAGTTGGAAGAGAACTCATGGGCCATGCAGTCCAACCCCCTGCCAAGAATATCACATTCAAAGTACCCCCAACAGATGGCCATTCAGCCTCTGTTTAAAAGCCTCCAAAGAAGGAGCCTCCACCACAGTTTGGGGCAGAGATTTCCACTGCTGAACAGCTCTCACAGTTAGGAAGTTCTTCCTCATGTTCAGATGGACTCTCCTTTCCTGTAGTTTGAAGCCATTGTTCCACGTCCTAGTTTCCAAGGCAGCAGAAAACAAGCTTGCTCCCTCCTCCCTATGACTTCCCCTCACATATTTATACATGGCCATCACATGTTTATATATATCAAACCATACTCCAACTATGCTGTCATGCACTGGGCCTGTGAAAGAGTCTGTAGACAGGACGTGCTTTCTGTATGTCCAACGGGACGCCGGGGGTGCCTCGGATTAGAGGCCTTTTGGATTTCCCTAAACAAAGTCTTTAGAAACTTGGAAGGTTTAACAAAGTTCTTTATTATTGCTTAGGTCTTCAATAAATCAAACAAATACTTCAAGGCTTTGAATCAACTGGTGGCTTTCTTAATCTTGTCCACAAGGGACAGGCAACTATCTTCATGAACTTTTTCTTCACTATCAGGGAAATCCTTGACCTCTATCTGGGCAATCTGTCTTAGGCTCTGCTGGCGTGGGCCCTTACACCCAGTCCAAATTGCGTTATGGCAAGAGGAAAGAAGGTCTTCAATTCCCAGTGAAGACTGGCTGTAAAGCTGTGGGAGTTGATCCCCCCAGCAAAGGCTATACTTCTCTGTAGAGCTGTGGGACTGAATTCCCCCCAGCAAAACTGTAAAAGACAAAGCTTTCTACAGGTGGAACTGATTCACATCCTATATGAAAGGCTTCTCTGTGTGAACTGAACTAGAGGTCCCCTTTTCCCCTCCTAAACCCAGAAAAAGGAGCGGAACTAAAGAACCTAATGATGATTGATGGGTCATTGGCCCTATAATTGCAAACCAAGGGAAGCCACCTTATTGCAAAATGCATGGAACCTTGGAATACCTGCAAACACTCAAAGAAAGAAAAGGAAGTTGGAGCTCCTGGTATAACCATACCAGAACACCAACAATGTAGCTAAAATACAAGAAAATTTGACAAAATAAGTGACTACAAAAAACAATAGCAGCAGCAACGAAAACAATAGTGCAGATTTATGCCATACGCAGATTATCTATGTGAATAGATAGCCTCATTGTAAGGGGCGAATCATAACTGATCTGTCAAGAGCACATCCACATTAGAAGGCTCCAAAAGCAAATTAGCATCATGCTCTAGCTTTGCAGGCATGTTGATACAGTACATGTAGTCTGGGATTGTGAAAAATGTTTTTCTGGTTTTATAGGGATATTTGTTATGAAAAATTACAATTGGGATAATAGTGAATAGGTCATGAATATGTAGCATAGGTGAATATGGAATAGTTATGGATCTCTAACTCTAGGTTATGAGTCTGTAACTGCGTGCAGGATGCCAGATGCTACTTTTCAAACTACAGCTTCAAAACTCCCTTATAGTCGTTTATTAAACACACAGCAAACTCCCTCGTCCTTCTATTACCCCAGGAATGAATACATCAGGTGCACCGTTGCTACCTTCAGCTGATTCCTGAGTTTTGTCCTTATCGCTATACAATCAGTACATTTTCTCTTGGCCATGATACTGCATTTAACCAATTCAGATTAATTTACAGGAGTGGATCACAAGCTCAACTATTTGCATTCAGTAATTAACTGACATTTAAATGTCCTTGTCATCAAATCCTTAGTGTCCTTTGGAACAGCCAGGAAGTTTCAGTTGGCAGAGAGAGAGAGAGATAGAAAGAAAACAAACATCCCATGAAATAAATCCAGAATTAAACAAAGGCTTTTCAAATGTAGCCTAAATGTTTGAACATTTTGTTTCATTCATCATAAAAATGACATATCCTCGTTTATATAAAACTAGATAAGCCTTTGTGTGTGTGAATGAATTTCCAATTTGCTCTGTTTCTCTCTTCTTCCTGCTGTTTTTATGGAGGAGATGGAAACAAGATGGCTGTTTGAGTTGGAAACTGCAGGAAAACAGCAGTCTTTATTGAGGTCTCTGGCTAGTGGGAAATATTTAACTTCCTTTTCATAGAATCATGGAGTTGGAAGGGCTACAAGCCCCCCCCCCCCCCCCCCCAACAATCCAACCCCATGACAAGCATAACCAAAGCACTCTTGAGTTGTGGATACCAAAATTCTGTTTGAAGACTCAATTCTGATGGAGTTTTTCCTGGTGAATCTTATAGTAAAGGAGGTGTTTGTAACATTTCAGTGGAATCTCATGTAATTTCAACTTTTAATTTTTGGAATAATATAAGCCAATGTGTGCTGTCATGTGCTGGGCCTATAGCAGTTGGCTTTTGCACAGGACGTGCTCTTTGTGCCCAGCGGGAAGCCAGGGTGCCTTGAGTGAGAGGTCCTAAGGATTTTCCTATAAAGAGCCTTTAGAAGCTTGAAAGGTTTAACAAAGTCATTTATAATTGCTTAAGTCTTCAACAAACAATCAAATACTTCTTAGATCTTCAACAAATTAAACAAATGCTTCAAGGCTTTGAATCAACTGGTGGCTTTCTTAATCTTGTCCACAAAGTACAGGCAACTGGCTTCGTGAACTGTTTCTTTTCTTTAAGAGGAAAGCCCTTTTTAACCCCTCCTTGGGTAATCTACTTTTTAAACTTTGCTGGTGTGGGCTCTATTCCCGGCTCCAAACTGCTTCTTGGGTTCCGAGTAGAGCTACCAGTCAAGGCTTTGTAGATTCTCCAGCTGGAGTCTTTTGGAACTGTTTTCCCCTGGAATTTCCTCCTGATGCTGTGAGAAACGAAGCTTCTCTACAGGTGGAGCTAATCCACGTCCTGTAGCTAAGCTTTCCAATGCAAGACTGACTTAAAATGGCTCCCTCTCCTCCCAGAGCCCTGGGGAAAGGGGCGGAACCAAAACTTAACAATGATTGATGGGTCATTAGCCCTATAATTGCAAACCAAGGGAAGCCACCTTATTGCAAAATGCATGGAACGTTGGAATACATGCAAACACTCAAAGAAAGAAAAGGAAGTTGGAGCTTTTGGTACAACTGTACCAGCACACAATGGGTTGTTGTAGGATTTTCGGGCTGCATGGCCATGTTCCAGAAGCATTCTCTCCTGATGTTTCACCGGCATCTATGGCAGGCATCCTCAGAGGTTGTGAGGTCTGTTCGAAACTAGGAAAATTGTGTTTATATATTTGTGGAAAGTCCAGGGTGGGAGAAAGAGCTCTTGTCTGTTGGGGGTTGGTGTGAATATTTCAACTGGCCACCTTGATTAGCATTTGATGGCCTGACAGTTTTTAGGTATGCCCTGTTACTACCTGGGGGAATTCTTTGTTGATTAGCTGTTCCTAATTGTTTCTTCTCTGGAGTTCCCCTGTGTTTGAGGTTTTTTTCCCCTTTTCATAAATATTTTTATTGGTAAATTTTGCAAAGCTTAAGAAAAAGATAAAGTTTTTACATCGAAAGTGGGAGAACATTTTTGCTGTAAATTGAGAAAAGAGGTTAATATAAAGGGAATAAAAGGATAGACAAGAACAAAAAAAGTTGTTGACTTCCATCTAGTCCAGTGGTTTTCAACCTTCCTAATGCCACGACCCCTTAATACACTTCCTCATGTTATGGTTACTCCCCAACCATAAAATTATTTTTGTTGCTACTTCATAACTGTCATTTTGCTGCTGTTATGAATTGTAATGTAAATATTTGTATGCAGGATGTACGTTCATTGACTGGACCAAATTTGGCACAAATACCCAATACGTCCAAATTTGAATACTGGTGGGGTTGGTGGGAGGATTGATTTTATCCCGTGGGAGTTCACCTACAATCAAAGAGCATTCTGAACTCCACCAATGATGGAATTGAACCAAACTTGGCACACAGAACTCCCATGACCAACAGAAAATACTGGAACGATTTGGTGGGCATTAACCTTGAGTTTTGGAGTTGTAGTTCACTTACATCCAGAGGGCACTGTGAACTTAAACAATGATAGATCTGGACCAAACTTGGCACGAATTCTCAATATGCCCAAATGAGAACACTGGTGGAGTTTGTGAGAAACAAACCTTGACATTTGGGAGTTGTAGTTGCTGGAATTTATTAGGGCTGGGCGGTTTCGTTTCGTTAATTCATAATTCGTTAATAATTCGTTAATTTTTTCAATTACAAAACGATAACGAACCATTCTGGAGCAATTATTAAAAAAACGAATTTTCAAAAACGTTTTGTAAATGCTTCGTATTTCGATATTGTATTCGTTTCGTTATTGTTTTGAGGTCGTTTCGTTATTATTTCCGCATGTCTGGGCCAGTTTTATGGTTTAATTAGTGAAAAAAAAATTATAATATCACACCAACAGTCAACAACAGAGGGAGAGGGAAGCTTCAGAAGGTTTTGGAGGTTTTTTAGCGTATTTCGCGGTCGCGTCCGCCATTAACGAATCGATTTGTTATTGTTCCGGAAATCGATTCGTTATTTTTTTACCATTTACGAAATTTCGTAAATATCGAACTTTTTAAAAGGAAAATTTTGTAATTATTTTAAATATCGAAACAAAAAAAAACCCCAAATACAAATCGATTTTAGAAACAAATTTTTCCGTTGTTACCCAGGCCTAGAATTTATAGTTCACCTACCATCAAAGAGCATTCTGAATCCTACCAAGGATTGAATTGGGCCAAACTTCCCACACAGAACCCCCATGACCAACAGAAAATACTGTGGGTTGTGATGGTCTTTGGCGACCCCTCTGACACCCCTCACAACCACTTCAGGGGTCCCGACCCCCAGGTTGAGAAACACTGATCTAGTCTTTGGTGGTCTGTAATGTCTTTTTCTAAATTTTGAAAGTTGTTGCTTCCCCATTATTTCTTCTTTGATTATGATTTAATCTTTTGAGTTTTGTTTTTTATTTGCTGTTATAATTTTAATTTTTTTAATACTGGTATCCACATTTTGTTCAATTTCATGGTTTCTTCCTTTCTGTTGAAATTGTCCACATTCTCATGGTTCACATGTATGACTTACAAACAGGGTGTCACCCATATTTGTGCGTTTCATTGTGAACTTTCTAGCATTCATCCTTGTTAAAATGTGGAACATCAGATTTGCATGTCTTCTATTCCATTGTCAAAAACAACACTAGCACTGTTCTTATTGATATCTTGACCTTTAACTGTTTATTATCAGATACTTTTCATGCTTTAGTTTCTGACTTAATTCTGGGTGAGTCTTAAGAGTGGGACAAGTGACTATTTTCCTAGTATGGATTGTAGAAAGTATTGATCAATTCTACCTTCTCTCTGTTTCCCCTTAGCATCTTTTCATCTTTTCTATGAAGTAGCCCTGCAATTCCTCTATTCCTTCTTTTTCCCATGCATACCAACTAGCCAACACATTCACTCCTGCTGAACAAAAGAGTCCCCCAACTCTAATGTACAACCAGGGCTGGTAAAAGACAACTGTTGCTCAAGGTCTTGTCACACTGTTGATTCTGACTTAGCTTACATTCTACTAAGATTCTTAGATCCTGTACACATGTATTACTTACAAACTGGGTGTCACCCTTACTATATTTGTGCATTTCATTTTTAACTACCTAGCATTCATCCTTGTTAAAATGTGTAACATCAGATTTGCATGTCTTCTATTCCATTGTCAAAGAAACATATTGGACAACACTAGCTGGGCTGGAGGTCTAGCACAGCTGGTAAATCACCAACAACTATAAGATGTATCAACTGAAAGGTTGCAAGTTAGAAGCCCCAGGTCGGCATGAGTGGCCGACTGTCAGCCCTGCTCACTGTTTACCTAAGCAGTTTGAAAACAGCTTTAGCTGAAATTAGATAAATTAGGTACTGCTAAAAGTGGGGCAGGTGATTTACAATGCCATAAAGAAAGAAGATCATAAAATGTTGGGGGACCAAAAGGAAGGAGGAAGTCCTGACGGCTCTTCATCATAGAGGATGGAGTGACAGCAACTCCTGTGGCTGGACTCGAGCCCAGCCTTCCATAGCATCAAAACAAGACACCTCCTTTCTGTTCTGTTTGTCTGTGTACTGTCTATACAAAGTGGCGTTGAATGTTTGCCGTGTATGTTTACAGTGATCTGTCCTGAGTCCCTTTCGGGGAATATAAATAATAATAATAATAATAATAATAATAATAATAATAATAATAATTATTATTATTATTATTATTATTATTATTATTATTATTATTAAGGTTAAAGACAAAAGGACACCTTCCATGTGTTAGCATTTTAATCCCGTTATCAGCAGTTGTGATGAGAGAGTCTATTGCAATACTGCTGAGGCAACAGGATACTTTAAGAGTCTTCAGAGCCAGCATTGGTTTATGGGTCCCCAGGCCAGCTATCCAGCATAAATCACTGGGAGACTGGCCTGACTGCACAGACATTGTCTGCTGGCTTGGGTGTCATGCTTCTGCATAACAATAGGGCTGGCCCTGTCAATGCATGTATACAAAACTGTCTTGGGGACCTTGAAAGCTGTCTTAAACAAAGATGTACCAGGTAGTCCAGCAGCTGCTTCCGAATGCCCAGAGGAAAACAAGTAGCACATCTCCTTGAGGATATTTTATTCCTTCTAGTGCAATGACTTGGAGCAGATGCAATTTCTCCAGCTTGCCTTCTGCACCTCTATCCAGGTGGATAATTAAGGGAACCTGGCTCAATATGGAGAAAATAATATCCCTTGAAGCCGCTGGAGACTGATTAAATAATATTGGATCTGTTCAAATATTCTGTGTACAGCAATAGCCAGCCCTGTTAAATCTGTAGTCCTGCAAGATAAGTGGCAATTGGGCTAATCAGCTCTCTGGCAAGCGGCAAAAAAGAGTATGTGTGCATTGAGTTTGACCTCTCATTCCACCAAATAAGTGATTGGTGCTTTCACTAATGGGCACTAGCCAGTTGCTGGGCTCTGGCTGAGAATTCACATGCAAGGCAGCCATTTACAGATATCATATTTCATTCAGGTCGGGATACACATAGAGTAAGTAAGTAAATAAGTAAGTACACATAAAGTCAGGTTTCCACTTTTGAAGAGATTGTGGGTACAAGGTCCCTGTGAAAGTGGGAAAATTGCAAACTCTGACTGAACCTACACTGCTCTGTATCCCAGGATCTGATCCCAGATTATCTACTTTGAACTGGATTTCATGAGGCCGCTTCTACACTTCCATATAAAATCCAGAATATCTGCTTTGAATTGGATTATATGGCGGTGTAGACTCAAATAATCCAATTTCAAATGTGGATTATCTGATTTAATAATCTGGATTATATGGCAGAGTAGAAGGGATCTGAATCTCAAGGTTAAAGATAAGCAGATAATATGGGGTCAGATCCTAGGAAATAGGGCAGTGTAGATCCAGTCTAGGAACCTCTAGATCAGAGCTTGTGGGTCCCAACCCCAAATGGGGTCCCTTTAGCTTAGTATTGGGATTCTGAAAGGTTTTCAAGGATCACCTGCAGCTGTTTTTGACATTTACCCAAATCTGTTGTGCAGTGCTGACAGTGGACGACGCAGAAGACGTGTCAGAAATCTCAACCCCCCAAATACCAGCAGAGTGTTACTAAATAGTACGAAGTCAAACTAATAGACCAACAGAGATGTAAACATTAGCCAGATAACACAACAGAGAAGCCAGATGTCTGTTCCATGGTCACGAGTGCCCAAAGTACAAGGTTGAATCAGAAACTATAAACCAAAGTCCGGGTAAGTCCAGAGTTCAGGAACACAAGATAGCAAGAGTCAGAGGTTGTAGCTTCTAGAACTAGACAGCAACAAAGTGTGACCCTTGAACTCCTTAAATCCTAAATTCACAAGGTTTTACCTGTTGTTGGGTCTCTTCTCAACCCATCAGCATCACCTCCAAAAAAATCCTGCAAATCTCTTTGGAAGTCAAGCAGACCAATGTCAATATGCTGGAAAAAGCAAAGACCACCAGCATTGAAGCGATGGTCCTCTGCCATCAACTCCGCCAGACTGGCCATGTTGTCCGAATGCCTGACCACCATCTCCCAAAGCAGTTGCTCTACTCAGAACTCAAGAATGGAAAACGGGATGTTGGTGGGCAAGAAAAGAGATTTAAAGATGAGCTCAAAGCCAATCTTAAAAACTCTGGCATAGACACTGAGAACTGGGAAGCCCTGGCCCTTGGGCACTCCAGCAGGAGGTCAGCTGTGACTAGCAGTGCTGTAGAATTTGAAGAGGCATGAATGGAGGGTGAAAGAGAGAAATGTGCCAAGAGGAAGGTGCATCAAGCCAACCCTGACTGGGACCACCTTCCACCTGGAAACCAATGCCCTCACTACGGGAGAACATGCAGGTCAAAAATAGGGCTCCACAGTCACCTACGGACCCACCGCCAGTACACTGACCTTGGAGGACCATCCTACTCGGACAACAAGGGATCGCCTAAGTAAGTAATCTTGAGGAACTATTTAGTGGAGACCTATTTCTTGTCAGACCCACAAAAGCTGGAACAGTTAACTCAGCCTTCTCAGAGGAATCTGCCTGCACTTTATGTTCCTATATACCTAAAGGTAAAGCTAAAGGTAGTCCCCTGACATTAAGTCCAGTCATGTCTGACTCTGGGGTGTGGTGCTCATCTCCATTTCCAAGCCGAAGAGCCAGCGTTGTCCATAGACACCTCCAAGGTCATGTGGCCGGCATGACTGCATGGAGCGCCGTTACCTTCCGCCGGAGCGGTACCTATTGATCTACTCACATTTGCATGTTTTCGAACTGCTAGGTTAGCAGAAGCTAGGGCTGACAGCGGAAGCTCACAAACCTGCGACCTTTCGATCAACAAGCTCAGCAGCTCAGTGCTTTAACCCACTGAGCCACCGGGGTCTCCGGTTGGCTATAATGGAAGTTGACTATAAAGTTGGCCTTTCACATTTCTGGGTTTGCTTATTCATGGATTTGATTGACGTGTTTTTTTCCAGGAACCTTTAGGTCCTCCTGCACAAATGTGAGTGGTTAAAATGCTGTTTTGGGCATGGGAAGATCTTCAGCCTCTGCTTGTCTGTGAAACTTTCCAAATGTCCTTAGGTCAGTCACCACGTGCCACCTTTATTCCAGGGGGATCATTAGGATAAAGGGAGTCACATGTATGATTTCGTAGTCCTTCAAGAAAGTTTGAGGACAATGCAAGAAGAGATCATTGTGACTATTTCAAATTCAATGGGTAGGTGCTTATTTATTTCTTATTGTTTATTACTTATTATTGCCCTCATTATATTTTTTTCAGCTAAGCATTTGACATAATTAGGTAAATGATAGACATGCAAATATAGATGCTCAGCTGAGCTCATTAATTGATTTATTCATAATTGCATGGAAGTACCACAGAAATATGGTTATTCATTTAATCAGTTGATTGATGAGAATTTGCTGAACGTCCCCCTCCTCCTCATCTCTCTTATGACTTTTTTTCCTCTCTCGAAGAGTTCTAACTTCAAGGAAAGCAAGTTAAAATCCTGCATAAAGGAGTCCTCTTCCCACCTGCCTTGTTCTCTAATTGACCAAAGGCTCTGTTTCCTCAAAGTGATCTGACCTTATCCAAATGTACAGACCTTTTTGTTTATGCAGACCTTTGAATGTTAAAGGTCTGGTGCAGAGGATTTTTAATTGAGGTGTGCTCTCTATTTTCTCAATTTAAAAGACTCTAAAATCTTCCTTAAATTAATTATTCTAATATAATTTGGTGAGATTCTGCATCAGACACATAGCAGAGTTGTGTGTGGAACCGGTTTCCTCTGGTATTTCTGTTCATTTGTTACCTTCAGGAGACATAATGGGAAGGCCCCTCCCAGGATGAAAAACAGCTCAACATGAAAGCAAGTGTGAATGGTGTGCAAGTGTGTGTGTGGTGTTCAGGCCCAGAAAGTGTGTGTGTCTGCCTGCAGCCAAGCACCTCCTCTAGAGTAAGAAACAGAATTTATTTATTTTATTTATTTACAGTATTTATATTCCGCCCTTCTCAGCCCGCAGAGGACTCAGGGCATATTACAATGTACAATATAGCAAACATTCAATGCCAAAGACACACAACAGATACAGACAGATAGTCAGAGGCTATTTAACTTTCCTGGCCATCAGGGGAGCTGTCACTTTCATCGTCCATCTGTGACACGGATGAAGTACTTCCGCATTTCCCGCATGCTTTTGCTGGAGTGCTTTGCTGGAGTCTTTTTTATGGCCTCGTAAATTAGTTAAATTAGCCTCTCCACACATAGGTGGTACCTAATTTTCCTACTTGACAGATGCAATTGTCTTTCGGGTTGCAAAGGTCAACAACAAGCTACAGAATTGGTTGGAAGCTCACTCCAATCCGGGCTGGCTTCAAACTCTTGACCTTTGGGTCAGAAGTGATCTTAATGCAGCTGACACTCAGCCAGCTGCGCCACAGTCCCAGAACTTTCTTCCTTGCCTTGGAAAGAGTGTGTGTGTGGCATGCAGGTCCAGGAGAGAAAGCGTGTGCATCTACCTGTAGCTAAGTGCTTCTCTTCTACAGTAAAACATCTTAAATGCCTAAAATGATGGGAAGGGGAACCTGGGAACCCCTCCCCTCACATAATGGGCCGATAAAAAATTGACCTTTTGACACCCCAGAGCTAAAATCCTCCCAATTTCGGGAGGCTCCCAAAAAACGGCCAGGCTCCCACCAAAAGCTGGAACACAAAATAGGACAAGGTTTACCCCAAATGCACAAGCCTAATAGTTAGCCACAATGCTGTGGCAACAATCCATCTCCTGATCCAATCCTTAAAGTCTAATTTTGTTGAGTGGATCTATTCCTTCACTTAACAACTGGTTGTAGGCTTGAGGGCATCTATTTAGCATATTTTTGTTGTTCATTTGTTCAGTCGCTTCCGACTCTTTGTGACCTCATGGACCAGCCCACACCAGAGTTCCCTGTTGGCTGTCACCACCCCCAGCTCCTTCAAGGTCAGTCCAGTCACTTCAAGGATACCATCCATCCATCTTGCCCTTGGTCGGCCCCTCTTCCTTTTGCCTTCCACTTTCCCCAGCATCATTGTCTTCTCTAAGCTTTCCTGTCTCCTCATTATGTGGCCAAAATACTTCATCTTTTCCTCTACTATCCTTCCCTCCAATGAGCAGTCGGGCTTTATTTCCTGAATTATGGACTGGTTGGATCTTCTGGTGGTCCAAGGCACTTTCAGAACTTTCCTCCAACACCACAATTCAAAATTATCTATCTTCCTTCGCTCAGCCTTCCCTATGGTCCAGCTCTCATATCCATAGGTGACTATGGGGAATTCCATTGCTTTGACTATGCGGATCTTCGTTGCCAGTGTTATATCTCTACTCTGCACTATTTTATCGAGATTGGTCATTGCTCTCCTCCCAAGAAGTAAACGTAAATTATATTACATTACATCTCCTGATTTCCTGGCTGCAGTCTGCATCTGCAGTAATCTTTGCACCTAGAAATACAAAGTCTATCACTGCATCCATGTTTTCTCCCTCTTGGTTTTTTTGTTTAGCTGCAGCCCAGCTTTTGCACTTTTTTCTATCACCTTGATTAGAAGTCTCTTCAGCTCCTCCTTGCTTTCAGCCATCAAAGTGATATCATCTGCATATCTAAAGCTGTTAATGTTTCTTCCAGCAATTTTCACCCCAGCTTTGCATTCATCAAGCCCCGCACATCGCATGATGTGTTCTGCATACATGTTGAATAGGTTGGGTGAGAGTATACAACTCTGTCATATGCCTTTAGTATATATATATAGATAGAGAGAGTGGGGGGGGGATATACATTTAGTATATATTTTCACTTATTTCTTTTTTTCAAAGAAGGGGCCAGCAAAATATACTAACAGAGTTTCTAAGTGCCCCCCCCCCCACCTCCAGATGCACTTGTCTATAGACAAAACACAACAGTTCAAACTGTGCTGCAAAACTTCTACTAAGCCCTTGCTCCAATTTCATAGCCTCTGGTGACTTATTATGTCTGGAGAGGCACTTACTACTCGGGTTGTTCTCTCAAACTTAACAAAATGGGGCCCTTGGGGCTTTCCCAGACAATCAGGCTGGGAGACTTGGATTTTCAGCCCAGCTCTGTTAGGGTTGCATTGCATTGGGCTGCTGTTATGCCGGTGAGCTGGTCAGAAGCCATAGGAGCTTAAAGAACTTGTGGAAACTTGAGCCAGGAGTTACTTTAAGCAGGTAGTTTCTGCCCGGCTTCTTCTTTCTGCCAAGGAAAGAGCATCTTCGCAGGATCACAATGGAGCACCAGGTCAAAAAGTTAGGGAGTTTGGTTCTGCTAGCTCAGTTTCTGTAAGATGTAAGGGGTTACCACTTTATTAGACAAAGAATTTAGTGTAGGGATGTGGAAAATTGTTGTCTCCAGATATTCCACAACTTCACTTCTCATCATCTATGACCATTGGCTAAGACTGAGTAGGAGCTTACATTGTTTATCTATATTAGCAGTGTTTCTCAACCTTCTTAATGCCATGACCCCTTAATACAGTTCCTCATGTTGTGATGACCCCCAACCATAAAAGCATTTTGTTGGTACTTCATAACTATCATTTTGCTATTGTTATGAATCGTTATGTAAATATCTGATATGCAGGATGTATTTTCATTCACTGGACCAAATTTGGTACAACCACCCAATACACCCAAATTAGAATACTGGTGAAGTTGTGGGTGGGGATTGATTTTGTCATTTGGGAGTTGTTGTTGCTGGGATTTATAGTTCACCTACAATCAAAGAGCATTCTGAATTCCACCAACGATAGAATTGAACCAAACTTGGCACACAGAATTCCCACAACCAACCGAAAATACTGGAAGGGTTTGGGTGGCATTGACTTTGAGTTTTGGAGTTGTAGTTCACCTACATCCAGAGAGCACTGTGGACAAACAATGATGGATCTGGACCAAACTTGGTACAAATACTCAATATTTATTTATTTATTTATTTATTTATTTATTACGGTCGCTTATACCCCGCCCTTCTCACCCCGAGGGGGACTCAGGGCAGCTTACACAACAAGGCACAATTCGATGCCTGCATTACATGACATCAAAAACATAACATCAATAACAACAGCAATTATAGCAATGATAACAATTAACATAAGCAATCATTATTATCGGCAAAACATAAAAGCAATTAAAACAATTAAAACAATAAAAGCAATACAAACCTCATTGCTGGTCAGTGTTTAACAGACTCATAGTTTAGGTTCTACTTTCCGCACATTGTCAGTCCTATCCAATATGCCCAAATGTGAACATTGGTGGAGTTTGGGGAAAATAGACCTTGACATTTGGGAGTTGTAGTTGCTAGGAATTATAGTTCACCTACAATCAAAGAGCATTCTGAACCCCACCAACGAAAGAATTGGGCCAAACTTCCCACACAGAACTCGCATGACCAACAGGAAATACTATGTTTTCTGATGTTACTTGGCGACCCCTTTGACACCCCCTCATGACCCCCTTAGGGGTCCCGACCCCCAGATTGAGAAACACTGATATTAGGGTGGAGGGCATATTTTCCTCACATCTCTTATAGGTCATTAAAAGTGAGTACCATTTCCAATTTCAGTAGGGGACGCAAAGAAAATTGGGTGCTGAAGAGGGCTACTGAAAATGTCTTAGCAAAGTTGAATGGCCAGCTTGTGAAATAGGTAACGGTTGATCAAAACTGTTTCGCTATTTCAGGTACTGGTTGCCTGTTTGATGGTTGCTTTTATACTGTGTTATGCTGTTGTTCGTTTTATTTTGTTTTTGTTGCTGTTTTATGGATTTTAATGTGTTATATTTTAACTATGTTTGCTTGAGCTTATCCCCATGTAAGCCACCCCAAGTCCTTCGGGAAGATGGAGGCAGAGTACAAAAATACACCTCACTACCTCTGAGGATGCTTGCCATAGATGCAGGTGAAACATCAGGAGAAATGCCTCTAGACCATGGCCATATAGCCCAAAAAAACCTACAGCAACCCAGTGATTCCAGCCATGAAAGCCTTCAACAATACAAAAATACAGCTGTTGTTGTTGTTGTTATTATTATTATTAGGAGAAGAAAATCTGGTTTCTTGAGACTGTATCAGGGCTCAGATTGAAACAACAACATTTTATATTTACGAACTTTATTTACTGAAATTGTTTTCATTTATTGCATGCTAACTTAAAGAAACCGACCCTTTAATTACACCTTGGACATTTCATGTGCTAAACAACTCTTATACTGAATTGCAATATTGTGCAGGTGAACAATAACAAAACATGAATGCGAGCTAAATGCAAAACCAATTGACATGCACATTCAACAAGAGTGATGTCACTGGGAGTCTACTTGAGAGCTGACTGCTCAGAAAGAAAGGGCATTTCACATGCTATGTAGTTTATATGTGGGTTTTTTGGTAGTTTAATTATATTTTTATACAATGTATTTTTAAAATATCTGTGTTAACTTTTGCAAGCTATTTTGAAGAGCCAGTGTAGGGGACTAGTTTTTGAAAAAGAACAGGGTTCACATCCCTGCTTTGTCATGAAAACTAACTGGAAAACCTAGAAAACCCCAAGATAGGTTCACCTTAGGGTTGCCATAGTGAGAAATGGTGTAAAGATACACAACAGCAACAGCAACCCACTTTGACTCCCAGACAAGGCGAAGATGGGACCATCATCATGGCACAGATCCTACACTGAAAGTATAACAACTATTATCTCCTTCTCCCCTTGCCAATCTCCCTTAATAGCTAGCAGCTATAACAATGGATAGAGGCCTATTTTGCTGATAATTCGGGCACAGCAAGATGGTGATCTGTAATGAGAAGAAAAATTGTGGCAGGTCCTGTTGAATCCTGATCACCAGCAGAAAAGACATCCTCACTCCAAGTGATTCAGAGTTTATGTTGCGATTTGGGAGGCACCTAAGTTTATGGCAGTCATGCCAGGGTCATGAAAACATAGATTTAGTCTCTCTTATCTGGAAATCATGGAGCCCCCAGTGGCACAATGGGTTAAACCCCTGTGCCGGCAAGACTGAAGACCAACAGGTCGCAGGTTCGAATCTGGAGAGAGGTGGATGAGCTCCCTCTATCAGCTCCAGCTCCTCATGCAGGGACATGAGAGAAGCCTCACACAAAGATGATAAAAACATCAAATCATCTGGGCATCCCCTGGGCAATGTCCTTGCAGATGGCCAATTCTCTCATACCAGAAGCGAATTGCAGTTTCTCAAGTTGCTCCTGACATGATAAAAAAAAAATCTGGAAATCTAAAATACTCCAAATACTGAATTGTTTTCTCCCAGCCTCTCACTTCTGTTTTTTGGGGAAAGGGGGCTAGTCCAGCTCCTCCCAATAGTGGTACATGGCATGGTGGGCAGCCTGGGAAAGTGCTGTAAGAGCAAGGATAGTGACACCATTGATAGCCACCTATATGAAGCCCAGAGAGAATGAAAAAGACCCACAGGGGAAATGGGAGGGTTTCTCTCTTTTCCCCTGGTTACTTTCTAAAAGGACAGAAAGAGTGCTAATAGCCAGAAAACATCAGGACTATTTGCTTTTTTACAGGGGCCTTGTGAAAGCAGACTTTCACAATAGGGGCTTTTCAAGGAAAACTCAGTGTGCCTAGTCCTTTTTTTCCATCCCACATTCACTATGTTTTTGCAAATATAAGTATTCCAAAATCCAACAGAATTCAAAATTAGAAAAACTTCTGCACCCAAGAAATTCAGATAAGGGACACTCAAGTTATCACCATCACCGTCACCACTATCATCATCAACAACAACAACAACATCAACAGGAGCAGCAGCATCCACCTCTGCAAAAATGCAACCCATTGAGCAACTATTTACCTCTTAGTATAGTGTCCCAGTGGGATTACAACTTTCATCCAACTTATATTTCTTAATGAAGTATTCTAGCCACTGACAAGGAAACATTTGGTTGCATATACATGATGTACATGATAACAAGTAACATGTTAGTCTGAGTATTAAGTACATGGCAGTATGACCAAATGTGGCATTAAGTCTCATCTCGTGATTCCATTGGGGACTGAGAATGCTCAAAAGGAGCTGCTCTTTCCTTGACAAATTGTATGATCGTGAGGAGATTGTCTATACACTCTCTCTTGCTCACTTTCCTTGGAAGTAGCACAGATGTTTTCCCCCAGCATATTTGTCCCTCTCTAATTAATATGACCCTGGAAACGAATGGTTCTTGGCAGAATGCAAGCTCTCTCCAACACACACAGTTTGGGAAGTTTCAATAAAAGTGTGCAGATATGCTTCTTTTCTGTTAGACATGATGCGGTTTGTTTGGTTTGTTTGTTGTGTTTCATTTTTCAGGGGCGGGGGGGGGGGGGAATAATTTAAAAGACAATCTCCCAGATGGCATCATCCTTCATACATAACAATGAGCTGTTTATCAGTCACCGGCAACTCTCATTATGCACTAATCAAACTGTTTTTGTGATCCAATTGTTGTAGTTGCCAATATGGCTTTCCCATCTTTATCACTAAAACTGATGGTGTTGATTATTATAAAACGGAAAGAGAGAGAGAGGAGAGAGAGAGAGCTGATCCACATTAATTATGATCCCAGAATATAGAGCCAGTAAATTAAATGATTTCAGGGACATCTTCTCAAAAATCCTTTGGGTCTGTAGAACCTAACCAGGACAGCAACTATCAATGAGAGGAAGCCTTGACTATTAGCTAGCGATAGTCTCTGAACGGTACAGTCTAATGCAGGCAGGCATGGGCAAACTAAGGCCTGGGGGTCAGATGTGGTCCTCTGGGTAATTACCTTCTCATTTTCCCTCTCCTCTGGCATAAGGACACAATGGCCAAAATGATGGGGGAGGAACACACGAAGCAGCTGAGAGCCCTCTGGAGCACGCTCAGCCACCGCATGTCTCGCCCTCCTTCTGGCATAAGGACTGTGCAAGTGACCCCATCCTTATGCCAGGAGGACAGCTTAAGGGAGGCATGTGGTGGCTGAGAGTCCTCCAGAGCACTCTCAGCCCCTGCCTGTTTCACCCTCCTCTTGCCATAATGCCAAGAAGACAGACTGAGGATTGGGGGTGGGGGATGTGTACCTCCTTCCTCCCAGCCAGGCATCTAGCCTGAAATCCTCAGGGTGGTCTGCAAGAAAGCCTTACTGGTACATTATTTAAACTGTTATGTTTATTCATATCATGATCTGATCACCATGCTCAATATATCCCATATGCATGGGGCTATTGGGATAATGATACAAAAGGTTTGCTAGGGTAGATCCTCAGCCCCCCCTTGAATCAAACTCAGCCCCCCTGTTGTATCTCAGGCTAAAATTCACCTTGCTCTATCCTGGCTATGGGCCTGCTCCCAGCAAAAGGTTGGGGCAAGCAGCTCCATCCTTATGCTGGGAAAACAACTTGAAGATGACCCAGGCCCTGCCCTGCCCACTCCTGGCCCACCTCTCCCGGGCCCTACCTCTCATGGGCCTGCCCAGCATGTGAATGGCCCCCTCCCTCCCAGCACAACCCTCCTGGCTGGGCCAGCAATGTAGCCCCAAGGCAAAAAAGTTTGTCCATGCCTGGTCTAATGATTTGAGTTTGGACTAGAGCTTTGGGAGATCAGAGTTCAAATAACTGCTCAGCTATGAAAACTCACTGGATGACCATTGTGGTTTTGAATGTTAATATTGTCTTATTAATTTTATGTTTGTGCTGTTTTCTTTGTATGTATTGATTATGTTGCTTGGAAACTGCTCTGAGTCCCCGTGGGGAGATAGAGCGGTATATAAATAAAGTTTTGTTGTTGTTGTTGTTCATCAAATCACATTGTCCCAGCCCCTGCCATGTACTCCATTGAGAATTCATTTCCCTTAGATGTTTTAAACTTCATTTTAAGACAAACTAGCTCTACTTTTTTGTCTTAAAGGCCTGGAGACCAGATGTTGCCCTTTGTATAATTACAGAAGGAGGACTTGACTGGCTATGGACATTTGCTGTGGAGGAACCACAGCAAATGTCCATAGCCAGTCAAGTCCTCCTTCTGTTCAGCATGTCATAGTAGTAAGAGAACTGGAGGCGAGCTCCTGCCCCAGTTCTAGAAAATGGTGAGGACTGGCTGGTAGTACCTGGCTCTAACAATCCCACACAATTGAAATCAATGGCTTTAATCAAGACATAGGAAGGAACACAGTTGTGGAATTCTCTACCTAAATATTGCTTTAGATCTGGGCACGGGCTGAAGATGCTGCCAATGGAACAAGACTGTAGACACCTGCTACCATGCTACCACCATCTCTCTCAACAGCTCATCTTGTGAGAGTGTATCTTCCAGATTTCTAACCTTTGTATTATTTAAGGACTTGGCTATCATAACTCCCTGGAACATGGATTATGATTGGTAGTTTTCTGAATCGTGGACTATTACACATTAGATGCCTCTTGATTTCAGTGTTTCCTGACACTGAAACAATGAACCTTGTTTGAGGTTGAGAGCAGGACGGTCCCAGAGGAAGACAGTGGCAAACTCCTTCTGAACATGTGTCTTGGCAAGAATCTCCCAGGATTGGTTTGCCTTAAGGTTGCTCCAAGTTGGAAACCACTTGAAGGCACACAGCAAGCTAATTGAGAGTCCCTGTTGCCAATCCTTTGTGAATAACATAAGTGATTTATGAATTAGATGTTTTCCCCAGATGTTTTCATAAGGCCACAAGCTCTCATCTTTTCTTCTCCACCACTCTTACTAGATTTTTCCTATGTTAGATTATAGATTTAGAGTGGAAAATTATTTGCAGAACCATGCACATATTGGGTTGTTGTAGGTTTTTCGGGCTATATGGCCATGGTCTAGAGGCATTCTCTCCTGACATTTCGCCTGCATCTATGGCAAGCATCTTCTGAGGATGCTTGCCATAGATGCAGGCGAAACGTCAGGAGAGAATGCCTCTAGACCATGGCCATATAGCCCGAAAAAACCTACAACAACCCAGTGATTCCGCCCATGAAAGCCTTCGACAATACAATGCACATATTTCTACAATGCATGCTTATGCGCACCTACTTGTAAGCATTTGCAGAGATAAGAAAATGCTTCTTCTCCTTTCTTTTTGATCATTATTACTATTATCTTAGAAAGGAACACAATGTTTTCTATGAGAACAGACATATTAATTTAATTTATATCTCACTACTTTCTGATGGGGACCCAAAGCACATTACAACACAGTTAAAAACATGGTTTTTGAAAACAGTGCACATATTTCTACACTGTGTGCTTATATGCACCCACTTGTAAGCATTTGCATAGATAAGAAAACGCTACTTCTCCCTTCTTTTTGATCATTATTACTTTTATCTTAGAAAGGAACACAATGTTTTCTATGAGCACAGGATATTGATTTAATTTATATCTCCCTACTCTCTGATGGGGACCCAAGGCACATTACAACACAGTTAAAAACACGGTATGTTTTTAAAAAATTGAATAATACAAAAGTTAAATACTAATTACATTAACTATCATATTAAAATACCCAGAATTTGCAACATAATAGAGATGAAAATACTGCATACATTGGTTCTACACTTGTCATATGTACTTTTTAAAACATTAAAAATATTCTTTTATTCCACTTTCAGTGAGATAGGTTGCATTAGGCACTTTCAGAGAAAGAAGTAGACAGAGACTCCACTACTGACAAGCTGAAATGTGTCCAGAGGAGGGCGACTAAAATGATCAAGGGTCTGGAGAACAAGCCCTATGAGGAGCGGCTTAAGGAGCTGGGCATGTTTAGCCTGAAGAAGAGAAGGCTGAGAGGAGACATGACAACCATGTATAAATATGTGAGAGGAAGCCACAGGGAGGAGGGAGCAAGCTTGTTTTCTGCTTCCTTGGAGGCTAGGACGCGGAACAATGGCTTCAAACTACAAGAAAGGAGATTCCTTCTGAACATGAGGAAGAACTTCCTGACTGTGAGAGCCGTTCAGCAGTGGAACTCTCTGCCCCGGAGTGTGGTGGAGGCTCCTTCTTTGGAAGCTTTTAAACAGAGGCTGGATGGCCATCTGTCAGGGGTGATTTGAATGCAACATTTCTGCTTCTTGGTAGAATGGGGTTGGACCGGATGGCCCATGAGGTCTCTTCCAACTCTTTGATTCTATGATTCTATACTGGGTTTTATAATAATTATATTGATTGCATAGACAAAGGGGAATATTCCATCAACATTTACACATATACTCTAACATCCAATCATTCATTCATCATTCATTCATCAAGCATTCTTACCATTCTTCTTGCTGAAGATGATCAGCCTCTTGAGAGGAGGAGGCTGTTCATGATGGTGTTCAGAAATGGTGTTCAGTTGGTCTGACACACTCTTTCTGAGAGAGTAGGGTCATTTTATGTAGTATTTTCTGTTGACATGGTTCTGAAAGTTGTAAATTACTGAAAGACAGATTCCATCAGTTCCTGGACAGATGTTGATTTTGTTTAATTGGATTTCTTTATCAAGGAGCCTTGTAAACATTTCTGTAAGAAGCCACAGTGTTTACTTCCTTACTTAAAAGAACCAATGTAAACAAGTTGTTTTTCCACCAAGAGTTCATCAAATCAGCAATGTCAACAGTTAATCATTTGTCACAGGTCTCATCAGCAATTTTTAATTACAATCCATGAGTTCTTCACCGTTTTCTTTTAGGTTTCCTGGCCTCATTCCTTAGAATAGTATCTTCAGCCCAATTGGGCCGTGTCCATATGCCTTTCATACAATCTCACTCAAACTATACAGCATATTTTATCATGTTGTTGTTGTTCATGTTGTTGTCATTCATTCAGTCATTTCCTAATCTTTGTGACCTCATGGACCAGCCCACATCAGAACTCCTTGTCAGCCGTCACCACCCCCAGCTCCTTCAAGGTCAATCCAGTCACTTCAAGGATGCCATCCATCTTGCCTTTGGTCGACCCCTCTTCCTTTTTCCTTCCACTTTCCCCAGCATAATTGTCATCTCTAAGCTTTCCTGTCTCCTCATGATGTGGCCAAAGTACTTCAAGTTTGTCTCTACTATTCTTCCCTTCAATGACCAGTTGGGCTTTATTTCCTGAAGTATGGACTGGTTGGATCTTCTCTTAGTCCAAGGCACTCTCAGAACTTTCCTCCAGCACCAAAGTTCAAAAGCATCTATCTTCCTTGGTTCAGCCTTCCCTATGGTCCAGCTCTCACATTCTTAGGTGACGTAATGCCAAATAATGCTATTTGAACTACAATGTGTGGTTAGTGTAGACCAACATAATGCTGTTTGAATTGCATATAGTCAATGGGTCTACACGAACCATATAATACAGTTCAAAGTGTACTGTTTGGCAGTATAGATCCAACATAAGAGAACTCCTCAGAAGTGTCAGACTCCCCAAGTCTATGGGTCTCCTCAAAAGCAGAAAGTCTCAAGGTTTGTGCCAAATGAGTACAGCTTCTTTCAAGTACAGCTCTGGAACACCAGGTCTCTTGCGTCCTTAGTGCTGGCCTTTCCAGTGCTGGAAAATGGCACACCTTCATGGAGCACAGATGATGATGATTGAACATGGACTCAGATTGAGGAAAAAATGCCAATGGAGGATGTATCAAACCAAACACAACTACAAGATTAGAGAACTATAGAGCAGAAAACCCTAGGACCTGTGCCAACAATGTCTGCTCTTGAGCCAAACTACAGCAGCCGCACAGTATATACATCTTCAGATGTGCTACAATCAATGAAGCCCAAACACCAATGAGACAACTTACTCAAGCACAAATTCTTGGACATGCAATCAAGATGCAAAGCTTCAGGCCAAAGATTTTCCCTTTTAAGGCTCTTCGCTTTGCAAGGAGGACCTAGAGCCTGGGCTATAACATTAAAGACTTCCATTTAATCTGACTGTAGATCTTGCCAGAGCAAGCTGCTTGCTTGTAGCTCTCCATGGTACTGTGACAACTATCCTGCCTTGTATTTTCCTGCACAAGATTTCAAGGCTGCTGACAATTTTTCACTCTCTCTTTTTACTAACAGTCATAAAACCACAACATTAATGTAATATATGAATGCCAATAACAATTTCTAGGGACAGCAATCAAAGCTAGGAAGAAATAAACACAGAATGTATTCATCCAATAACCATATTTTTCCAGACACCTAAAGCCACAAAATGATATTTGTGGAGTCACTTTGTTGGTACAGGAAACCTGAGAGCTTCCTGCCCTAGTTGAGAGGGATTTTATCCTGAGACCCCAGGGATTTACACTTTTATTTTGATGATGTTGGGTTTTGAGAAACCGCAGGGGTGAGAAAAAGCTGTAAAGCAAGGATAATCAACACGTGGCTCATGAACTTTACATTTTCCTTTAGCTGGGAGAAGAGAAATGGCAGGTTTCTGCAAATGCTGAGAGACTTACCAGGACAGCAACAAGGAACATGAACCATGGCAACTGGCAGCACTCCACTTATTGAGGTGGGAAGAGTGTCTTATAATTCTGAAACGGCTTGGAAAGAGACACAGCTTTAGAAGGAGGGGTGAAAATGAGATGGTGGGCATGGGGCAATTAAAGAAAGAAAAGAATGGAATGGAAGGAGGGAGGCAGAATGGAGTAGAGTCAGAGACAAATAATGAAAGGAGAAGGTTGGGTAAGGTGAAACCTTGGAGGGAATGAGAACTGGAAAAGGAATCATCCAAGAAGATGAAGGATCTTAGAGGGACCAACTTATGATCTGACCAACAGGAGAACTAATGTCTCCATCTCAGGAAATGGCTGGAATTGCAGAGATGCCTTCCTCTCTGACCTCCAATTACAACCTACCAAGGGGGGTGAGGAGACTAAATTTACTACCCCCTCAGCACCTTGCTTGGGAAGAAAAAGACCAGAAGACCAGCTTGTGACCAAGAAGCCAAGGACTGCCCAGACAATAGGGACCTTGCTCTTTCCTAGAAGCAGACTGACTGGAGTGCTGAGGAGGCAGGGAGAAAGGGAACCAGAGCATAAAAGGGCTTTATTTATTGATTTATTGATTTATTTGCAGTATTTATATTCCGCCCTTCTCACTCCAAAGGGGACTCGGGGATAATCACAATGCGCATATACACGGCAAACATTCAATGCTGTTTTCAGACAGACAGACAGACATATTTGGAATTTCAACCTCGGCGCCTGGAGGTTATGCTCGATTCAGGCCACAGGGGGTGCTGTCGCTTCATCCACTATGACGCCGTCATTTTTTATTGTATTTCCTCTGTCATCTTTTATCGTATTTCCTCCTTGCTATTTGATCGCCAGCATTTTTATGGTGTTGTAAAATACTTCCCCGCTGCAATTTCTCTACTCACAGCTCAGCTGCTTTCAAACTGCTTAGGTGGACAGTAAGCTAGGCTTAATAGTTGGGTGCTCAATCTGACTTGCGCTTTGAACTTGCCACCTTCTGGTCAGCAGTGATCTATTGCTGCTGGTGAGGGCCTGTCCACAGTCAAGGACTGGGTACTAGTGTTCTGGAAAGAAGACAGTCCTGGTTCATCCATCTGATAACCAAACCTATTTTAAAGGTTGTTCTAGAAAGTGGAGGGTTTGAACATTTGTGCTAAGCATCACACTTGTATCATCAGGTCACTGTGTGCCTTGGGAATGCTGCACACACTCTACCCAGCTCATCTTTCTACCTGTAGAACAGAAATAATGGTGACTTATTGTCAGGGGCGGCTCAACCCATTACGCAAAGTAAGCATTTGCAGTATAGTTGATTTTGCCCAGGGGCGCTCTTGAGGTGCACTTGGGGGAAAATAGACCTTGACATATGCAAGTTGTAGTTACTGGAATGTATAGTTCACCTACAATCAAAGAGCATTCTGAACTCCACCAATGATGGAATTGAACCAAATATGGCATACAGGACTCCCACGACGAACAGAAAATATATATCAGTGATTGGCTGGGTGTGTGTGTGCCAAAATACTGTTTGCTTACCATTGAAAATTACCTAGGGCTGCCTCTGCTTATTGTGAACACTAGACTCCATAGAGATTTTCTGAAACTTATTTGTATGTGCATTAAATATGAAATATTCCTTATAAGTGGGTATGTGGAAAGAATAAATTCCTAATTTCTAGAATGGACGAGGTTTGCAAAAGCTTTGGCACAGAATTGTAAATGTCTTGCCAGCATCCTCTTGGTGACTTATGCTGATATAACAAGGAGATGCAGCGATGTACCAACATTTCCTAATGTTGGGTAGGGAGGTTACTACCTCCTTATACTGTAGAAATGTTTTTCTAAGGCTGCAAAATGACTGTTGAATGATGTTTAGACACGAGTTTGTATTCCCTTGCACCAGTGCCTTTTCTCCCCCGTTAGTAGCCCCTCTGACTCCAAGGTCCCATATCTCATCCTATTGTAAATTCATGCTCAGACCCCTTTGAGCAGGACTCGAGAAGCTTGGGAACTGCAGAACTAGCTCAATTCAACAGCAATCCTTGAAAATTCTCTGGAATCAGCTCCAAAAACCAAAGGCTGAACCTAGGCTAAGTTTATGTGCTTGCAAACACATTCGTGCCATTTCTTCTCTTGATGGTGTTTTGTTTTTATTTGTTTGTTTTTAATAGGAGGGTTGTTTTCCAAGAGCCGTATTTCTAGATTCATATTTTTACAGTGCCAAGAATGCAACAAGCTGTATATGTCAATGGCGGATAGAACCAGATTGTTGGCATTTAAAGGAGATATTTCAAGGTCACCTCCTAGCTTCCTGGGACCGGGATGTTACCTCTCTGCCTTTTGACTTCAAAGCTTTCTTTTTGGTGACAGTTCCCTCCGTATTTTGCTCAGCTTCATAATGGTAAGTGGCAGATTGGCCAGGAGGATCTTTCTCCTCCTGCGCGTTGAGCTCTATATGTTTCATCTAATTATCTGTTGGGGGCCGTTACATTGTCCCTCGAAGTACAGCATAAATCAAAAAGTCAATTGTCTATTTTAATCAGCCTTACCCCTGGCGTACGCTGTGTGCAGGAACTGGAATTAGCTTGCAAATAGTAAACATTTCAGGTCTCATCCGATCATTTGTAGGAAAACACTTGCAAGCATTAAATGGCAAGGAAAACTCATATTATCGCATTCAAATAACATAGGGAATGGTTTGCAGGGGATGTATTGATCACAGCTCTTTGTATGGAACAATGAGAGTTCTTGGAAGAGAGCAAACAACCACCCCATCATTTGCTCTCCCCCAGAAACGCATTGTTCATTTCTGAATTTGGAGAGCCAGTGTGCTGTATTGGTTCCCTACACAGCAAGCTACATTTTCGCAGCTTCAGAGGAAGTTAAAGGCACACAGAATCTACCAGGGCTGAGTCTGATTAAGATAGACAAGTTGCATTTTAATTCATGTTGTACTTTGAGGGACAATTTCACAGCCCCTCCAGATAATTAGGTGAAGTCCCATGATAAGTTTACCTTAGAGTCACCATAGGTTGGAAATGACCACTCCGAATCTGGCTCAATTCAGTGTCCACACTGAAAAACACAGGGCTCACCCCACAACTTCCTAGATACTCCAAAGCAGCTTGCAGAATTCCTTGTGCTAAATTAATGGCTAGCAGCCTTGTTTTTACTGTGGAACTGGCCTCATGTCATGTGGACTACTCACAGCAGTTTCAAGGTGAATCTGTTATGTTTGGTCCATATAAACATAAGACACGCTTCCCTGTTAGGGGATTTGTAGAAGAAGCTTTGCTTTTTTGACAAAAGAGTCAACAATTCAGCTGTATTGTCAAAGGCTTTCATGGCCAGAATCACCTGACTGTATGTTCTAGAAGCATTCTTTCCTGACATTTCACCCACATCTATGGCAGGCCTCCTCTGAGGTTGTGAGGTCTGTTGGAAACTAGGCAAGTGAGGTTTATATATCTGTGGAATGCAACATTCATACTTGCCTCCAACAGAAAAGCGTTCTTTCCCCCACCCTGGACATTCCACAGATATATAAACCTCACTTGCCTAGTTTCCACAGACCTCCAACCTCTGAGGATGCCTACCATAGATTTGGGTGAAATGTCAGAAGAGAATGCTTCTGGAACATGGCCATACAGCATAGAAAACTCACAGAAACACAATTGAGCTGTACTCTGATCAGATTTAGTGAGCCTGATCAACTCCCTTTTGACAATAGCTGACTCTTCCCCATGGTCTTTATTGTTTGTTGAGGTCTATCACTTGTACTATGCTAGAAATGCCTAGGACCAACATCTAGTATTTATTGGTTATTGTAAAACCACGAGAACATCCTCTTAAACAATAAACAAGCTCTTAATATAGGCAGGTCATATAGACCACATATAAGTATCAACATATATGTTAGATATATACCTCACCTCTGAGGATGCTTGCCATAGATGCAGGTGAAATGTCAGGAGAAATGCCTCTAGAACATGGCCATATAGCCCGAAAAAACCCATAAGAACTGAGTGATTCCAGCCATGAAAGCCTTCAACAATATATGTTAGATATTGCTCATGTGCATAGAACAGTTTCCACCAGTTCTATGAATAGATTGGACTTAGGTCTGTGTCTGCTTCTGGTGGATCTTTTGGTTGTTGGTGGCTCTTGCTCCATTTCAGGACACATCCCAGCTCTGAGTCCCACCTGGGGAAAGCAATAGGGCTGATATTTCAGTCCAGTCTAGTATGTTCAGCTCCATTATCACAGCCATATTTCGTAAGGATATGAAAGAGAGCCTTCTTGGTGGCTTCAGTTTAAATATTTGAAAGGATGTCATATTGAGAAGAGAGCAAGGGTTTGTTTTTTTTCTGTTGTTCCAGTAACTAAGATATGGAGCAATGGCTTCAAACTACAGAAAAAGGGATTCTATTAAATATTCTATGTAAAGCTTCTTGATGTTAAGAGCTGTTTGACAATGGAGTTCCCACTTTGGAGTGTGGTGAAATCTCCTTCATTGGAACTTTGTAAGCAGAGGCTGGGTGGCCATCTCTCAAGATGTGGCGGCAAAAAAAGCCAATGGGATTTTGACCTGCATCAATAGGAGCATAGTGTATAGATCTAGGGAAGTAATGCTTGTTTTCTGCTTCCTTGCAGACTAGGACGTGGAACAATGGCTTCAAACTACAAGAGAGGAGATTCCATCTGAACATAAGGAAGAACTTCCTGACTGTGAGAGCTGTTCAGCAGTGGAACTCTCTGCCCCAGAGTGTGGTGGAGGCTCTTTCCTTGGAAGCTTTTTAAACAGAGGCTGGATGGCCATCAGGGGTGATTTGAATGCAATATTCCTGCTTCTTGGCATGAGGTTGGACTGGATGGCCCATGAGGTCTCTTCCAACTCTTTGATTCTATGATTCTATGATTCTATGCTACCCTACTATTCCGCTTTGGTTAGACCACACCTGGAATATTGTGTCCAATTCTGGGCACCACAATTCAAGAGAGATATTGACAAGCTGGAATGTGTCCAGAGGAGGGCGACTAAAATGATCAGGGGTCTGGAGAACAAGCCCTATGAGGAGCGGCTTAAGGAGCTGGGCATGTTTAGCCTGAAGAAGAGAAGAATGAGAGGAGATATGATAGCCATGTATAAATATGTGAGAGGAAACCACAGGGAGGAGGGAGCAAGCTTGTTTACTGTTTCCATGGAAATTAGGACAAGGAACAATGGCTTCAATCTACAAGAAAGGAGATTCCATCTGAACATGAGGAAGAACTTCCTGACTGTGAGAGCCATTCAGCAGTGGAACTCTCTGCCCCGGAGTGTGGTGGAGGCTCCTTCTTTGGAAGCTTTTAAACAGAGGCTGGATGGCCACCTGTCAGGGGTGATTTGAATGCAATATTCCTGCTTCTTGGCAGGGGGTTGGACTGGATGGCCCATGTGGTCTCTTCCAACTCTTTGATTCTATGATTCTATGAATGCTTTGATTTCTACATGACAGAGGATTGGACTGCATAGCCCTGATGGTCTCTTCCAACTCTATGATTCTAACAATAACAATGTGAGCAGGTTAAATCCCTGAGAGTGCCAGTTGCTTCTCTAAACTTATCTTGAGTGAGAGGTGGACAGAATCTACCTTTTCTCCACTCCATTGGACCCAGCAACAGTTCAGTGGAGTGGCCTCTGTATATTTGCATGTAATAAGTTTAGGCAGCCCCGCAGCCCGAAAGTCATATGGGTGTTCCAGATGACTGTATCAGCAAGCATTAGCATGGCGAGTTATTGCTTTTCATAATAAATATGCAATGTCAAATTTTTAGGAGCCAAGAAAGGTCATCTAGATATAAGAAGAGGGGGAAACTCACTTAAATGTGCTTTATTAAAAACACAGGTGCAGAGATTGCAAAATGGAGGGAAATGAAGCATTATGGCAATGCAGCGCAACATGCCTGACCTTTAGGACTAGGCAGTTGTGAGGGTGAAACACAGTTTTGCTTCCCTTCACCGACTCGTATGAATGCACTGGGCTCATCTATATTCAAAACTTTGGTAAGGTCCTATGAAATAGCAAACTGATTTTCTGGGCAAGTAACTTGGTATGGTGTCTGTATAAATGTGACTCTGGGAGTTCCAGTTCTTTAGACATTTTGAGCTGCATTTCCTCAAGTTACAGGATATTTGAAAGTTTCACCCCCCATGAGGCCGCATGATGTAATGGTTTGAGTGTTGTACTATGGCTCTATGAGTCCACGATTCAGATTCCTACTCAGTCATTGATGACCAAGAGTAAGTCACACTCTCTCAGGGTGCTTCTACAAAGCTACATATTCCGAAGGGTGGAACTAGATTAAGGAAATGTAGTTCTACTCTGGAGCGTTTTCACACACAACCTGTGAACTGCGAAAAAGCTCCTGTGGCATCCACAAAGCTCCTGACGTATCGAATCAATCCAACAGAATTACATTTTCCCCCTTTCATGCATTTGGAGAAATCCACTGATCTGCAGCAGCACATCGGATGGAAATCAGCAATGCAGCTTATTGTCCAACTCAAAAACAAAAAAGGGGAAAGTGATTTATATTTGGGGAGGGAAGGAAAAGGTGTTTCTTACCTTCCTGAGAATGCCACATCCGGTTCCATTATCCAAAATTTCCAGAAGTGGTGCTGTTTACACGAGTGCTTTGCATGCTCCTCCTAAATGTATGCTCTGCAGTGTACCTACACTGACCAGCTACAGTGCATTTTATTGCTGATTTCAGACTTTCTCCTGACATTTTAGGACACATGTTTTCCATGTGGATGAATGTTGTAGCGCTCATTAGCCATGTGGATGAATGTTGTAGTGCTCATTAACCACTCCCGCCTATAATCTAGATCAGTGGTTCTCAACCTGGGGTCCCCAGATGTTTTTGGCCTACAACTCCCAGACATCCCAGCCAGTTTACCAGCTGTTCGGATTTCTGGGAGTTGAAGGCCAAAAACATCTGGGGAACCCAGGTTGAGAACCACTGATCTAGATCATTCTGGATTTTACAGCATGTTGTAGATGAGGTCGCAGATTCCTTCTACACAGCTGTATAAAATTCACATTGAACTGGATTATATGGCAGTGTGGATACAGATAACCCAATTCAAAGCAGATATTGTGGGTTATCTGCCTTGATATTCTAGTTTATATGGCTGTATGGAAGGGCCCTCAGTCTCAAGATGATAATGGCATCCCTGTACCGAACAAATTGACTGAGGAACACTCAGTCAATAGGGTTGCTTTAGCATCACCATAAGTCAGATTTGAAAGCATATAACAACAAGAAGGGGACTACAGGTTACTACACGTAGTCCCCGTAGGTTACTACCTGTAGTAACCTGTAGTCCCCTTCTTGTTGTTATATGCTTTCAAATCTGACTTATGGTGATGTACTACCATAGGTTACTACACATCCTGTAGTAACCTACGGATGTGAGAGCTGGACCTTAGGGAAGGCTGAGCGAAGGAAGAGAGATGCTTTTGAACTGTGGTGGTGGAGGAAAGTTCTGAAAGTGCCTTGGACTGCGAGAAGATCCAACCAGTCCATCCTCCAGGAAATAAAGCCCGACTGCTCATTGGAGGGAAGGATACTAGAGACAAAGTTGACATACTTTGGCCACATCATGAGGAGACAGCAAAGCCTAGAGAAGACAATTATGCTGGGGAAAGTGGAAGGCAAAATGGTAAGATGGATGGATGGTATCCTTGAAGTGACTGGACTGACCTTGAAGGAGCTGGGGGTGGTGACGGCCGACAGGGAGCTCTGGCGTGGGCTGGTCCAAGAGGTCACAAAGAGTCGGAGACGACTGAACGAATGAACAACAAACAACAAGAAGAAATCAGCCCATACGATGGTAGGAAAGAGATAGACATCTGGTGGAATTTTACCATACTTTTGCACTGGAGGACCCGAAGATTTCTAAAGAGACCATATTAATCTTATCTATTAATAGTCAAATCTGAAAAAAAAGTTAAACTCACAGAGGTGAAAAGCCAACTATACTTAACCACATAGCAGAGGTGCTGTGGAACACTCCTTGTGAGGATGTTTATTAAGGCACTGGCAAAAGCACGTAATGGGTTCTACTTGATGTCAACTGGTGCCCACTGTGCATCAGTCCCAATACTCAGCAATCACTTTGCTGGTTCCCCTGTGTAGTAACATCACATTGCCAAACCACTCACTGTACTCAGTTCAATTTTTCACTGGATTGAATCCACTTCTGCAGATGTAAATCTCATCATATGTTCCAGCCAATTATTATAATTTATTTAAAAATACTATGCTTTTTAAACTGAACATATTCAAATTATCATTTAAACTATAATTATGAGCATGCAGGTTGGTTAGATAAACAAATAATAACTGTGCTGTCATGCGCTGGACCTATAGCAATTGGCTTTTGAACAGGACGTGCTCTTTGTGCCCAGCGGCAAGCCGGGGTGCCTCGAGTGAGAGGCCCTAAGGATTTTCCAATCTTTAAAAGCTTTAAAAGTTTAACAAAGTCCTTTATTATTGCTTAGGTCTTCAACAAATTATACAAATGCTTCTTAGATCTTCAACAGGTCAAACAAATACTTCAAGGCTTTGAATCAACTGATGGCTTTCTTAATCTTGTCCACAAGGGACAGGCAACTGGCTTCGTGAACTGTTTCTTTTCTTTAAGAGGAAAACCCTTTTTAACCCCTTCTTGGGCAATCTACTTTCTAAACTTTGTTGGTGTGGGCTCTACTCCCGGCTCCAAACTTCTTCTTGGGTCCCGAGTAGACCTACCAGTCAAGGCTTTGTAGATTCTCCAGCTGGAGTCCTTTGGAACTGTTTCCCCCCGGAATTTCATAAGAAACGAAGCTTCTCTACAGGTGGAGCTGATTCACATCCTGTAGCTAAGCTTTCAACTGTAAGACTCCCTGAAGTCTTCCTTTTCCCTCCCAGAGCCCTGGGGAAAGGGGCAGAACTAAAGAATATAATGATGATTGACAGGTCATTTGCCCTATAATTGCAGAGCAAGGGAAACCACCTTATTGCAAAATGCATGGAACCTTGGAATACATGCAAACACTCAATAGAAAGAAAATGAAGTAGGAGCTCCTGGTATAGCCGTACCAGCACAATAACCAAACACAGAAGGAGAACGCAATGGAGGCCAACTTAGTTTTCTACTGGTAGACCTCAAGAAGACCCTCTCTGGTCGCCTCAGCAAATGTTCCTCTAATGGTGGGACACTGTGGAATTAATACAATTTGGCACTACTTGATTCAATGCTCTGGAATCATATGAATTGGTTTTACAAGATCTTTAGCCTTCTCTCCAAAGACTGCTCTGCCAAATGACACCCCTATGAGTCCATAACATTGAGCAAAGGCAGTGAAAGTGGTGTCAAATTCTACAGTTTAAGAGCACCCTAAGAGCCCTCCTCAGAAGACATTCATGGTGAAATAAGCTCTTTTTAAAGACCATAAAACTGAAATCATGCTGTGTGGCTATCCCAGGTGACAACCAACAAAAACAGGACATCTGACAATAAACAATGGCACCTTTGGGGAACATGTAGGACCTATATTATGCTTGCCCACTCTTGTTTGAATGCAGCAAAACAGCTGCATTGGAAATGGTTTAATCAAGATATATAAAACATGGGAATATCACATGTAAGAAACTATTCCAAAGCATTTCAGTGTCAGTTTAAGGGCCCTAGCCATATGATTTTTTAAATAAAAAATCCTGACTTTGTGCAGTAAAAATGGATCAGGTTACTTTTAACAGAGAAATCAATACAACCTTAATTCTGCCAGACTCAGGGGAGAAAAATTATGAGGAACGGTTAAAAAAGCACTGGTGGGATCCTTGTTGAGGTTCTTTATTAACAGGTAAGGGGAACGGTGCATCAATATCTATGATTCTTCCAATCTCTGCGTGATGGCTCTGCAAGAACAGCCACAATGTGTCAGACGACGAGTTGTCATAAAAACAGCGCTTCTCTCCCCCCAGTTGCCTTTAGCTACGGATGGGATTTGTGTAGCTTGATATTTATCCATTTTGACCTTTAATGTCTGCTGTGTTATTTGTTGATCCAGTAAAAAGCTACTTTATCTGCCCTGTCTTGGTCGACAAATACAAATAGAGACTTTCAAGAGCTCTCTCTCCATCCGCAGTCTTTCATTTACTTCATTTCAGATGTGCAGAGGCAGAGACAGAGACAGATAGAGTTAACCTTTCCTTGCTCCACTTTTGCATTGTTGGGAAGGAAATGGGACTTCATGATTTCCTTGTCAGCAGTGCCTCATCATTACAGCTGTTAAGAGTATCTGTAATTATTATATTTTCCTCCAACTAGTCAGGAGGCCAATAAGTGCTCCTAAAGAACAGAGGGAGGGATAAATTATATTTTGTGGGAACAGTTTGTGGAAAGGCATGAAAGCAACACAGAAATGGATGAAATGAGCTGTAGTAAAACTGACTGCAGGTGTAATCATAGAACGATAGAAACAAAGAGTTGGAACAAACCACAAGGGCTATCCAGTCCGAACCAATTCTACCATACAAAATATCCAGAGGAGACTCCACTATAATGCAAGGAAGCATATTCTATAGTTGAACAATTATTACCATCAGGAAATTCTTTCTAATTTTTAGGTGGAATCTTTTTTACTTATGTTTGAATAAGTTGCTCTATTTCCCAGGGAACATCTACACCGGCGTTTCTCAACCTGGGGGTCGGGACCCCTGGGGGGGGTCGCAAGGGGATGTCAGAGGGGTCGCCAAAGACCATCAGAAAACACAGTATTTTCTGTTAGTATGGGGGTTCTGTGTGCCAAGTTTGGCCCAATTCTATCATTGATGGAGTTCAGAATACTCTTTGATTGTAGGTGAACTATAAATCCCAGTAACTACAACTCGCAAAGGTCAAGGTCTATTTTCCCCAAACTCCACCAGTGTTCACATTTGGTCATATTGAGTTCTCGTGCCAAGTTTGGTCCAGATCCACCATTGTTTGACTAATCCAGTGATTTCTGGATGTAGGTGAACTGCAACTCCAAAACTCAAGGTCAATGCCCACCAGCATTTTCTGTTGGTCATGGGAGTTCTGTGTGCCAAGTTTGATTCAATTCCATTATTGGTGGAGTTCAGGATGCTCTTTGAACTATAAATCCCAACAACTACAACTCCCAAATGACACAATCAACCCCCCACCCAACCCCACTAGTATTCAAATTTGGGCATATCGGGTATTTGTGCCCAGTTTGGTCCAGTGAATGAAAATACATCCTGCATATCAGATATTTACATGACGATTCGTAACAATAGCAAAAACACAGTGATGAAGTAGCAACAAAAGTAATTTTATGGTTGGGGTCACCACAACATGAGGAACTGAATTAAGGGGTTGTGGCATTTGGAAGGTTGAGAACCACTGATCAGTTTCCAACTCTGATCTCCAGACTTGTGGCCCACTGCTCATGGTATCAATAAACAGACTCCCAAAAAGATGAACCTCAGGGTTCATCCAATCTCCATAGGAATTGAGAGGAAAGTTTGTTTTGACCATATTCCTATTTTCCAGCCACCTTTCATTAAATTTCCCAAAAAGGTTCTACAAGCACCATACACACTTCGGACCACAAAGAATGACTGCATATTAGTTTGCATGATCCCTTTGCAATACCCTGAAATGACACATGGGACACATAAATGACTTAGAAGAGAGCCACAAGGTTTTCATGATCTGATCTGATTCTATTCCTGAGAATATTTTATCACCTTTATTGCTTAATCAGCCCCCCTCCCTGGGGCTTCCATTGAATGTGCCAACACCCTGAGCACCCTTTTTGTCTACCAGGCTGGCACCCATTGAATTGACCAATAAAGAAACCTCAAAACTGTTCAGACCCATCATATTTAGCTCAGCAAAAATTCCTTTCTGCCTGCAACCTTCAACTGGGCAGATCAGTAAACAGACACAAGCCTTCAAATATACCAATGACATTTTATTACATTTTTCTCCAAACAACAATAGATAGCGCAACAATAGATAGTGCATCCCAGCCAACTAGCCTGTGGATCCTAGCCTGCCATGATATGGACCAATTGACACTCGGGGCAGCAGAAGTCCTTTATTTCAAACTGCTGTCAAGTTCTTATAAACATTTCTGTATGTTTGCAGTGAGGTATCTTAGACTCCATTGACATTCAAATTGACCAAGATCAATAAATGTCTCTGATGTTGCCTTCAATCCATCTGTTTCTTATTCAATCCTTTTGGAGCTTGACACTTCAGGCCCTGAACCTACGATTTTAGCAGAGTTGAAATTATGTAACTCTCAAACCACTATACCAGCATTTCTCATCCTGGGGGTCGGGACCCCTGACTGGGTCGCCAGGTGGTTTCAGAGGGGTTACCAAAGACCATCAGAAAACACCATATTTTCTGTTGGTCTTGGGGATTCTGAGTGGGAACTTTGGCCCAATTTTATTGTTGGTGGGATTCAGAATGATCTTTGGTTGTAAGTGAACTATAAATCCCAGCAACTACAACTCCCAAATGTCAAGGTCTATTTTCCCCAAACTCGGCTAGTGTTCACATTTGGGCATATTGGGCATTCTAAGTTTGCTCCAGATCCATCATTGTTTGAGTCCACAGTGCTCTCTGGATGTAGGTGAACTACAACTCCAAAACTCAAGGTCAACACCCACTAGACCCTTCCAGTATTTTCTGTTGATCATGGGATTTCTGTGTGCTAAGTTTGGTTCAATTCCATCATTGGTGGAGTTCAAAATGCTCTTTGATTGTAGGTGAACTATAAATCCCAGCAACTACAACTCCCAGAATTAATCCCCCTTCCCAACCCCACCAGTATTCAAATGTGGGCGTATGGGATATTTGTGCCCAATTTGGTCCAGTGAATGAAAATACATCCTGTATATCAGATATTTATATTATGATTCATAACAGTATCAAAATTACAGTTGTAAAGTAGCAATGAAAATAATTTTATGATTGTGGGGTCACCACAACATGAGGAACTGTATTAAGGGGTCACGGCATTAGGAAGGTTGAGAAACATTGCACTATACCATGTTGGCTTACTGATCATATTTTAACTTTTTTGCATTGACCCTACTCGTGTAACACCTTAAGAATGTTTGATATAGAGCAGGATAGAAATAGCTCAACACATCTCTCTGTGTCGAGTTATGCCTTGACTGGAACACACCACTTTGACTGAATGGCAATGCTTCCCAAGTGAATACATATTCAAATGTGCAAATTGTGCAACTAAATGGTCAACTGCTCTTCTGTGACCTTGAATTGAATACAGCTGTTCCACTTTGGTCAAAAATATCTACCTGTTTCCATTGGGAAATAGGATTCCAGGCACTGGAATCAATCAGGTTTGCTCCCAGGGACCTTCCACGCAGCTGAATAAAATTCCACGTTTTCTGTTTTGAACTGGAATATATGGCAGTGTGGAGTCAGATAACCCAGTTCAAAGCAGATTTTGTGAGATTTTCTGCCTTGATATTCTGGGTTATATGGCTGTGTGGAAAGGCCCCCAAATAAACACTGAAAAATATAAGGTGCAGAAACCTTAGTCTTCTATAAAGAACCAAGGTAGGTGAAGTGTTTCGATTATCTTGGCCAATTTTAATTGAAGAATTGTAGTTTTTTCCAGTTTAACAAAAACTACAAATCCCAGATTCCCATAGCATTGAATCATGGCAAATGATGTTGTATCTAATTGCTATAATCCTGCAATGTGGCTGCAACTTCTGTATAGACTGTACTTATTTATTTATTTATTCATTTACAACATTTATATGCCGCCCTTCTCACCCCGAAGGGGACTCAGAGTGTAAGGAAAAAATGTAAGGAAGCGTAATCCCACCTAAATGGGATTACCAAAATTAAGTAAATAAGTATGTTAATCCACCTAATTTCAGCATAAATTATAAGGAAGTCCCAAAACTGCTAGATTACACTGCCACCATTATATATATATAGAGACGTTGGAATTGAAGTCTCTGTTTATCCCTATCTGCGTTGTGAGGCAACTTTGGTAGAGTGGATTGCACCAAATGTAAAATCAATGGAGGAGGCAGATTTATAACACAGAGAGAACAAGTTTATTGTTAACAGAGCGTAATTGTTGCAATACTAAGATGTTGAACTTGGCACAAGCTTGATGGTTACAATATGGCTTGGTAGAGATACATTCAGGCTTCTGATGTTACAATCCTTTAAACTCCTTCTTCAGTGAAGTACTTTATTATTTCAGTGTTCCCTGTTGTGAATATTCACTCTGTTTGTCCTATACCGGATCAAACCACCGATCTCCAGTCTTTCACTACTGGGATCCCTAAAACCCCCTTTGTTAGATTCTTTTTAACACAAGCAATCTAACAAGGTTTCACCTTCAGCTCCCTTGCTGAAGAAATATTCACAAATGCTAAGAACTAACTGAATCTATACTGCTTCACCACACAGAGCCCTAACTGACTCCGCTCCTCTTCTCAGGGTCTCATCCTCCTGACTACCCATTAACTGTTACTTTCAAAACCTTTTTCTCCTTAAGCTCCGCCCACCTTCTCTTCTGCCTTGTCACCATGGCAACCTATCTCTCACAGCTAGGCCATGGCCACGCATGTTGTATTTATTTATTTATTTTATTTATTTGGTGCGCTTATATACCGCCAATATCTCAGCCTGTATGGCGACTCATTGCGGTTTACAGCATAATTAAAACTACAATATTACAATTTAATATAAAAATTACACTATAAAATACATACATATACATACATAGTATTGGGCCACCAATACAGTCCAGAACATCTCATTATTAACGTCAACAATCCAATTCGTCGTCCGAGGTTGCTAATCCATGAACAAACATCATCAAGTCAAGTTAGCCAAAAACTTGCTGGAACATCCAAGTTTTAAGTTTTTTCCGAAATGCCATTAGCGAGGTGGCTGATCTTATTTCCATAGGGAGGGCATTCCAAAGCCGGGGGGCCACCACAGAAAAGGCCCTATCTCTCGTACCCACGAGCCGCACCTGTGAAGCAGGTGGGATAGAGAGAAGGGCCTCTCCTGAAGATCTTAGGGTCCTGGTGGGCTGATAGGCCGAGATACGTTCGGATAGGTATGTTGGGCCAGAACCGTTTAGGGCTTTAAAGGCCAATGCCAGCACTTTGAATTGGGTCCGGTAGCTAATCGGCAGTCAGTGGAGCTGGTACAGCAGAGGAGTTGTATGCTCCCTGCGCCCTGCTCCTGTTAGTACCATGGCTGCCGCCCGTTGGACTAGTTGGAGCTTCCGAGCCGTCTTCAAAGGCAACCCCACGTAGAGAGCGTTGCAGTAGTCAAGGCGGGATGTAACCAGAGCGTGGACTACCGTGGCCAAGTCAGACTTCCCAAGGTACGGTCGCAGTTGGCGCACGAGTTTAACTGTGCGAATGCTCCCCTGGTCACCGCCGAAACCTGGGGTTCCAGGCTCAGCGATGAGTCCAGGATCACACCCAAACTGCGAACCTGCATCTTCAGGGGGAGTGCGACCCCATCCAACACAGGCTGTAACCCTATACCCTGTTCGGCCTTACGATTGACCAGGAGTACCTCTGTCTTGTCTGGATTCAATTTCAATTTGTTCGCCCCCATCCAGACCGTCACAGCAGCCAAGCACCGGTTCAGGACTTCGACAGCCTCCTTAGTAGCAGGTGGGAAGGAGTGACAGAGCTGGACATCATCTGCGTACAGATGACACCGTACCCCGAAACTCCGGATGATCTCGCCCAGTGGCTTCATGTAGATGTTGAACAGCATGGGGGACAGTATTGAACCCTGAGGAACCCCACAAAACAACGGTTGTGGGGTAGAACAGGAGTCCCCCAGTAACACCTTCTGAGACCGACCCTCGAGGAATGAGCGGAGCCACTGCAAAACAGTACCTCCAAGACCCATCCCCGCGAGGCGTCCCAGAAGGATACCGTGGTCGACGGTATCGACGGCCGCTGAGAGGTCGAGCAGCACCAACAGGGACACACTCCCCCTGTCGAGCTCCCGACGGAGATCATCAACTAAGGCGACCAAGGCTGTCTCTGTACCATGTCCCGGCCTGAAGCCAGACTGTGCCGGATCTAGATAATCCGTGTCTACCAAGAATGCCTGGAGTTGTGAGGCCACCACACGTTCCATGACTTTGCCCAAAAAGGGAAGATTGGAAACAGGCCGATAGTTTACCAATTGAGTGGGGTCCAGTGATGGTTTCTTCAACAGCGGTTTTATCACAGCTTGTTTTAAGCTGGCTGGAAAGATGCCTTCCCGAAGGGAGGCATTAACCACCACCTTAACCCACTCGGCCAATCCCCCTCTGGCCTCCTTTAGAAGCCAGGATGGGCAGGGGTCTAGGATGCATGTGGTAGCTCTCATTCCTCCAAGCACCTTGTCCACATCCTCGGTTTGAACCAATTGAAATGAATCCATCAAAATTGGACAAGCAGATGCTCGTGTTACATCCTCAGAGACTGCCGTTAATATGGTGTCCAGTCCAGAGCGGATCAAAGCGACTTTGTCTGCAAAGAACCGAGCAAAAGCTTCACAGCGAGCTGCTGAGTCATCAGGGCACCCATCCTGAATGGAGGGTTTTAATAGGCCTCTGACAACTCGAAACAGTTCAGCCGGACGGTTCTTTGCAGACGCAATAGTGGCCGCAAAGAAAGTTTTCTTTGCGGCCCTTATTGCCGCGGCATATGACCTTAAAAAGGACACAAACCGTGTTCGGTTTGGCTCGCTCGGATCCGAACGCCACACGCTCTCTAGTTCCCTCTTCTTTCGCTTCAACGCTGCCAGCTCCTCAGTAAACCAAGGGGCTGGTTTAGCTCGGCTACTTGAGAGGGGACGTTCTGGAGCGATCGTGTCTATTGCCCTAGTCATCTCCCCATTCCAGAGAGCGACCAGGGCATCAACAGGATCACCAACCGAGGTGGCGGGAAA
>NW_026847438.1:239228327-239246304 GCF_025583915.1 Anolis sagrei ordinatus | reverse complement strand
GCCACGCATGTAAAACATAAATACAGTTTAAACACAGTACAATAAACCCTTTATAATAAACACTTCTCTACTTACAAGATATATATATATACATATAATATATTATATTATTAGCATAGTGCAATATCAATATTAAATATGACTATATTTTACTATACCATTAGGAGCCCCTGGTGGCGCAGTGGGTTAAAGCCCTGAGCCGGCAGGACTGAAGACCGACAGGTCGCAGGTTTGAATCCGGGGAGAGGCGGATGAGCTCCCTTTACCAGCTCCAGCTCCTCATGCGGGGACATGAGAGAAGCCTCCCAAAAGGATGATAAAACATCAAATCATCCTGGCGTCCCCTGGGCAATGTCCTTGCAGACGGCCAATTCTCTCACAACAGGAGTGACTTGCAGTTTCTCAGGTCGCTCCTGACACGACCAAAAAAAAAAAAGTCCTTTATAAAGAACCAAGGTAGGTGAAGTGTTTCAGTTATCTTGGTCAATTTTAATTGAGGAATGGTAGTTTTTTCCAGTTCAACAATGGAGCAAGAGGCCACCCACATTGCAGAAATATAGCCCTTTGACACCACTTTAACTGCTACGGCTCCATTCTATGTAATCCTAGGATTTGTAATTTGTTATGACAACAGAGCTCTCTAACAGAGAAGGCTAAATGTCTCACAAAAACTACAAATCCCAGATTCCCATATTTCATAGCATTGAATCATGGCAATTGATGGTATCAAACTGCTATAATCCTGCAATGTGGCTGCAACCTCTGTGTAGAGTTGTGGCCTTAATTTTGGAAGCCAAAGTGTCTGAATGAAAGATAGCCATTGACTACAATCAAAAAATCGAGTGTGATATTTAATGCAGTTTCTAAAAATAGTAATAATACAATACTTTCAGCTATAGCCTTTTGTGGAAAATGTGTATATTTAGATGTCCTTGGAAGGTAATTGTTCCTTCGTGTACTTTTCAAAAACATATATGTATATGTCAACAAAAGGCTCACATCCTATGCATCCTATTGTCTGCATAGAGAGCATCTCCAAATTTTGTAGAAGTGCTGAGCTATTTTGGTACTTCACAAAAGAACCAAACCATGTGAACATATGATGAATACAAAGCCTACTTCCAATTCAATTTGTCTGGGATTTGTAATGCCAGGGCCAAGCTGCAAAGAAGACGTTCTTGTGCTGTAGACAAGAGAGGGCTGTTTATTATTTGTATTTTTTTTGGCCCCTGGAGAAAAAAAAACAGTCAAGTATGATTCATCTTTCAGGGTAAAGGCTGCAGATTAAACCCGTTCTCAATATTTATGAAGTTTTTTTTTCTGAAGGTGATACTAATACAACATTGCAGCTCTTAAAGATACAAGGAACTACTCCCTCTGGGGAAAGTTATGCGAGAAATATTAAATGGAGGCGGAGGAAGAGAAGATGAATGCATGGGAAGCCGAGGAAATGTGTTAAGTCGGCGCTTGAATTATGGGATTCTTCAGCTGTGAAGTCCCTACAGAAAGATTGCCACAAGACCTGGTGTAAAATGAGCATCTTGCATCTAGATAGCCAGAGTCTTAAAGCTGGCTTTATATCTGTTGGACAGAATGATTGCCTACCTTTTTGTAAGGGTATTTGATATTTATGCTCCCAGGGTACAGGGGTCCAATCTTGTGTGTGTATGGCTGTTAAACAGGAGTCACTGCTCTGAATGCTTGTAGCAAGGTGAAAAGACGGGGAAACCCTTATAATGTATTGTCGAAGGCTTTCATGGCCGGAATCACTGGGTTGTTGTAGGTTTTTCTGGGCTATATGGCCATGTTCTGGAGGCAAATTGCCTCCAGAACATGGCCATATAGCCCGGAAAAACCTACAACAACCCTTATAATCTTTATTATTTCATGAAAATCATTCACAGAATGGATAGAATCACTGGAGCCAGTGGTGCATTGTGGTTTGAACATTGGATTATGACCCTAGATACCAGAGTTTGAATCCCAGTTCAGCCATGGGAAGCCATGAGTGACATCAGGCAGGTCACACTCTCCTCGTCTCGGAAGGCCATGGCAAACCTCTTCTGAACAAATCTTGCTGAAAAGGTCCTGTGATGGGCTTGCCTCCATAGGTCATACATGGCTTGAAGCCACACAAAAACAAACTACAATAGACTCCTTAAAGGTAGTTTCCATGTGTGTACGTCTACTGCAGTGTTTTTCAACCTTTCTAATGCCATGACCCCTTAATACAGTTCCTCATGTTGTGGTGACCCCCCAGCTATACAATTATTTTTGTTGCTATTTCATAACTGCAATTTGGCTACTTTTATAAATTGTAATGCAAATATCTAATATGCAGGATGTATTGTCATACACTGGACAAAATTTGGCACAAATACCCAATATGGCCAAATTTGAATACTGGTGGGGTTGTGGGGGGGATTGATTTTGTCATTTGGGAGTTGTAGTTTCTTTATACCTACAGTCAAAGAGTACTCTGAATTCCACCAATGATGAAATTGAACTGAACTTGGCACACAGAACTCACATGACCAACAAGGGTTTGGTGTGCATTGACCTTGAGTTTTGGAGTTGTAGTTCGCCTATATCCAGAGAGCACTGTGGACTCAAACAATGATGGATCTGGACCAAACTTGGCACAAATGCTCAATATGCCCAAATGTGAACACTGGTGGAGTTTGGGGAAAATAGACCTTGAAATCTGGGAGTTGTAGTTGTTGAGATTCATAGTTCACCTACAATCAAAGAGCATTCTGAACCCCACCAATGATAGTATTGGGCCAAACTTCCCACACAGAACCCCCATGCCTTGAAGAGACTCGCTAGCGCAAGCCTTCCTCCACTCTCACATGCTCTTCCTCACCTGCACATGAGCACCACGCTGCCATGTGATTTCCCTGCTTCTTGGCAAGGGGTTGGACTAGATGGCCCATAAGGTCTCTTCCAACTCTATGTTTCTATGATTTTATGAAATCCTGGTCATCTGAGGTGTAGTGCAGTGCTCTAACCACCATAATGTACCAACTCTCAAAGCATTGGCCCCTAAATAAGACTTCTGCTTCTCCGTCCAATTTTCTTCCACCTCAAATTCAAATTTCTAGTATCACGTTCTCTTAAAACATCAGTTGAACATTTAAAGGGACAGTTTAGCTATCCATTGAAAAAAGTTGGGCAAAGTTCTAAGGCAGTGGTTCTCAAGGTGTTTTGATCTACAACTCCCAGAAATCCGAGCCAGTTTACCAGATATTAGGTTTTCTGGTGGCTGAAGGCCAAAACATCTGGGGACCCACAGGTTGAGAACCACTGTAGGGAATGCAAACACCAAAAATGGAAGAGTTCATGCATGAATGTTTTTTCAGTATCTCACTCTTTATAATGCTGAAAATTTGGGGACCGAAGGAAAAAGTCATTAGGTTGCCCAGATTCTTGATGAGGGGAATATCTTGTTTTTCCCACCGGCTACATTTTGGGGAATGAGACCATCTTAAACATTTCCACCCACTTCCTCTGTAATGATTTATGCATTTATTATTTTTTAAAAAATTAATTAATTCATATGTCTTCTTTCTCCTGAATTGGGACCAAAGCCAGCTAACAAAAAAGCATAATAGAATTAAAAATACAATTACAAAATATATTATAACAGTATGAAGTCATTTAATAAGGCGCACAAAGAATGCAAAACAAAGCATACACATGCTAGAAATTTCACATTAACAGTTTGCTCGAATGAAAAGGTCTTTGCCTACCAGCAAAAGGACAGCAGGGAAATGACTCTTTCGAAGGCTGGCTCAGAAATAAATCTGCATGAATTAATTGAAAGAGAAAGAGGCACAATGGTTCAAAATTTACTGCAGGGTTGAGCACGTCTTCGAGGTTGGTGGCCATTTATTTCATTTCTTACATCTTGGGGGTGATTATTTCTAATCATTTTAAGATGCTTTCCCTTTATTTTGCTGTTTCAGGCTGGGGAAGGGAAGAGCATTTATGGGCAAAACCAGAAATAGCTAGAAGCAGTGTTCACATAGTGGTTTTGCATTGACCTTTTCCCCATCAAAACAACGACAACAAAACGTGGTTGATTCAGGCAGGTCTTTTGGGACCAGGTGCCACAGAGGACCAACTCAGGCTCTATTTGGCGTGTCCCCCCCCCCCATGATTTGGGGTGAATCTACACTGCGGAATTAGTGCAGTTCGACACCACTTTAACTGCCATGGCTCAGTGCTATGGAATCCATGGAACGTTTCACAAGGTCTTTAGCCTTACCTGCCAAACAGTCTTAGTGCCTCAACAAACTACAACTCCCACATATATATATATTAGGCCTGGGTAACAACGGAAAAATTTGTTTCTAAAATTGATTTGTATTTGGGGTTTTTTTTTGTTTCGATATTTAAAATAATTACAAAATTTTCCTTTTAAAAAGTTTGATATTTACGAAATTTCGTAAATGGTAAAAAATTAACGAATCGATTTCCGAAACAATAACGAATCGATTCGTTAATGGCGGACGCGACTGCGAAATACGCTAAAAAACCTCCAAAACCTTCTGAAGCTTCCCTCTCCCTCTGTTGTTGACTGTTGGTGTGATATTATAATTTTTTTTCACTAATTAAACCATAAAACTGGCCCAGACATGCGGAAATAATAATGAAACGACCTCAAAACAATAACGAAACGAATACAATATCGAAATACGAAGCATTTACAAAACGTTTTTGAAAATTCGTTTTTTTAATAATTGCTCCAGAATGGTTCGTTATCGTTTTGTAATTGAAAAAATTAACGAATTATTAACGAATTACGAATTAACGAAACGAAACCGCCCAGCCCTAATAAATACCATCCAACTGGCTTTAATACCTCTTTACTGTCCATACTCCATTCCATGATCTCTATCCCAGAGACAAAACATACACATTTTAAGAATGACTAAGTAAATGAATGATAATCTGCTTTTTATGTTCCCTTATTTATAATTTACTGGCTTGGGTACCTGGCTCAATTCCCTCCCAAGCCTGGTCATGGGAGTTCTCTGTGCCAAATGTGGTCCAGGGCCATTGTTGGTGGGAGTCATGGTGCTGGGTCTTGATGCAGGGTGGACTTCAACTTCCATCCTGTTGAGTCAGGCCCCCAAACCCCTCCAGTATTTTCAGTTGCTCATAATTTCTGTTTGCTGTGTGCCAGAGCCCCAGTTAGCTCAGTGGATTAAACCACTGAGCTGCTGAACTTCCTGATCGAAAGGTCTCTGGTTCGAATCCAGGGAACAGGGTGAGCTCCTGTTGTTAGCCCCAGCTTCTGCCAACCTATCAGTTCAAAAATATGCAAATGTGAGTAGATCAATAGGTACCGCTTCTGTGGAAAGGTAACTACACTCCATGCAGTCATGCTGGCCATATGACATTGAGAAGCCAGATCTGGCCACGGTGGTCCACGCTTGGTTACATCCTGTATAGACTACTGCAACGCTTTCTACGTGGGGTTGCCTTTGGAGACTGTTCGGAAACTTCAATTAGCAACTGGGGGGGGGTGGGGGGAGTCCAAGCGCGAAGCTAAGCGCTAGATTGCTCAAACCGGGGGGCGACGTAGCAGTGAGCTATAGTCTATAGCGCCTCTGTTGCGCCGCGTCCAGCTGGGCTGGGCCAGATCCTAATTCCGTAGCACAATATCAAAGTGCTGGTTTTGACCTACAAAACCCTATACGGTTCCGGCCCAGTGTATTTGTCCGAACGGATCTCCCTCTACGTCCCACCTCGAAGCTTAAGATCTTCTGGGGAGGCCCTGCTCTCGACCCCGCCACTGTCACAAGTGAGGCTGGCGGGGACGAGGAGCAGGGCCTTCTCAGTGGTGGCCCCCCACCTGTGGAACTCACTCCCCGGGGAGATCAGATCGGCATCTTCCCTCTTGGTGTTTAGGAAAAAACTGAAGACCTGGATCTGGGATCAAGCCTTTGGTCATTCTGAAAGCTAACTGAAGGATCGGATGATAGTCAAGGACAAATGGAATGGAACGGATATATGGACTCTGAATCCCTGAGCATGAGATTGTTTTATGATTTTATTATGATTTTATTATGTATTGATGTTTTTAATTAATTGTTGTATTTGTATTGCTTGTGAATTTGTCTTGGGCATCTAATTGTGCCCCCACTGTAAGCCGCCCTGAGTCCCCCCCGGGGTGAGAAGGGCGGGGTATAAGTAAATGAAATAAAATAATAAAATGAAATAAATAATTGGAGGTAATGCTGGCTCTTCGGCTTAGAAATGGAGATGAGCACCAACCCCTAGAGTAGGACATGACTGGACACAATGTCAGGGGAAAACCTTTACCTTAACCGATAGGAAAGGGTAAAAAGGGGTTTAGAGAGGTGCAGGGGTGAAGTCTTGCAAATTTCACACCAATGGAGATTGCGAAAGGAACCCTGGAATGTTTTTGGTGGAGGAAACACATGAAATCTAGGATGAAATGCTCCTCATATGAAAGCCTTTACTTGGGTGGAGGGCAGTATTTTGTTGGTAGAGGACATTGGCAGGGCTCTTGGACAAGTTCAGGGCACTCACTATAACCTGCAATGTCAGTGGAAAGAGTGCCACTGGTGGCTCCTCAACAATGAGAGTTGAAGCTGCTTGTTGAGGCAGGAGGCTGTCTATGTAAATGGAAACCTGTGCCACACACACATACAGATTTTCACTTTTATTATGTGTACAGATAATTGACCATCTCAGTTCCTGTTTAAATGTCCCATTCCTAAACAGTTCAAGCTGGGAAGTATTTGAGACTGAGCCTTTGTAAAGAAGTTACTTAGGAATGAGACTCCATCTTCAAGGATGTTATTTGAACTACAAGTAAAGACATTATATCAAAATACCAGGAAAATGGGTCAGAACTGTTCAACAGTGGGATATGAGAGTGGGATAAGACAGGAAAGCTTGGAGAAGACAATGATGCTGGGGGAAAAGGAAGGAAAAAGGAAGAGGGGCCGATCAAGGGCAAGATGGATGGATGGTATCCTTGAAGTGACTGGCTTGACTTTGAAGGAGCTGGGGGTGGCCATGGCCAACATGGAGCTCTGGCGTGGGCTGGTCACAAGGAGTCGGAAGTGACTGAATGAATAAACAACAACAAAGTGTGGCAGAGTCTCCTTTTTGAGGTTTTTTAAAGAGACTGGATGACCATCTTTCAGGACTGTTTTTATTGTGTCTTCCTGTATGGTAGAATGCACTCGAACTAGATGACCACTTCCACTTCTGTGATTTTAAGTAAATTTCCCAAGCTCTCCTTCTTGAGCTGATTGCACATCAGCAGAGTCTAATCTGGTGGGAGGAAGAATAATTTTCAGCCATTATTTGGGTTTTTTTTATTGTTCTGGCAACCTAAAATGGGAACATACACCAGAAGGCATAATATCATATCGCACTTATTTATGTAGATTTTATGTTACTCACTTGCCAATATGATTCAAAGCACAACCATCCAGACCTACAAATAAGCAAGATTTCAAAGGGAGAAAGCCGCAACCTGCATTACCCATTCTGTGCATCATCCCAACTCCTTCTGGATCTTTAATGGCTTCGTTTCCAAGCAACAGGAATGGGGAAAGAACACACGGATGTCCCATTAACCCCAAAGAGAGACTTATTGATAATTCCCAAGGACAACGAGCAGAGAAAACAAACCACTTTAGCACTTCTCCTTAAGATAGGAAATTCCCCCACTCCCAGTCCTTATCTGAAATTGCATGTTACATATGAAGATAGCTTAAAGCCAGAGCAATTGTCCATCTAAACTGATATGGAAAACGATTAGGACAAAAGGTATCTGTCTCTTAATTGGACTTGGACAACCAAACTATTTCCAGCTAAACAGTGAAGATAGTTCAAATTATTCATGGCACGGGTCTGAGCCAAATGAGACCCTGCTACTCTCCTGCCAATGGAGTCAAAACGAATAGATGCACAACCCATTCCCCCAACTTATTCTTTAAGAGTCTTGCAAATCTTTCTCACTCACCACTTGATTGACCTGGGAAAACTCAATTTTCCGACATACCTGTTGACTGATCATTGCCTTAGTAGTATTGATGACACTGGAATAGGAAGGAACTCATGCATCATACTGTTACATCTTGAAGAGCTTGGAAGCTAAAGAGCTAGGAAAGAGATGGCTTAGAAGAACATAGAATAAAGAATTCCTGGTCTTGGAAATAGATTAAATTTCAATATTTTGCACTTCAGACAGTGCTGCAATTCACAATGTCAAGTAAGGGAATGCAAAATTCTTGGAGAACATTGGTATTTTCTTCTCAGGTTTCTAGAAGCTCTCCAAGGACCACAGCAATGTCATCAACAGGGACTTTCACAGAAACCCTTTGAATGCATGCCAAAGTACATTCAGCTACAAAAAGAATAACTGGGCCCCATCCCCACTGGTCCTCACACTCTCCAACACATGGAAATGGTATTATGAGTGGGGCTTAACTGCTTAGAAAGTGAGTTTGGGGTTTTATTTATTTCTCGTGTCAGGGCAGCCAGTCAATTATATTACATTTCTAACAGAACAAAGCAAACAAATAGAGAAAATACAAAATGTGTGAGTTTGGTAGTTGATTAAATGTCCTTTGACCAGTATCTGGCCACTTGGAGTGCTTCTGTTGTTGCTGCAAGGAGGTCCTCCATTGTGCATGTGGCTGGGCTCAGGTTGCATTGCAGCAGGTGGTCAGTGGTTTGCTCTTCTCCGCACTCGCATGTCGAGGATTCCACTTTGTGGCCCCATTTCTGAAGGTTGGCTCTGCATCTTGTGGTGCCAGAACGCAGTCTGTTCAGCGCCTTCCAAGTCGCCCAGTCCTCTGTGTGCCCAGGGGGGAGTTTCTCATTTGGTATCAACCATTGGTTGAGGTTCTGGGTTTGAGCCTGCCACTTTTGGACTCTCGCTTGCTGAGGTGTTCCAGCGAGTTTCTCTGTAGATCTTAGAAAACTACGTCTGGATTTAAGTCATTGACGTGCTGGCTGATACCCAAACAAGGGATGAGTTTGGGGTGGCATCAGGAGACATAGCTATGGAGATATAGCTATGAGATACACATGTCTCCCAATGTAGAATCTTGGCCATTGCTTTAGCAATGGCTAAGCTCTAACCAGTCAGCTTCATAACTAACGTTATGTCTCTACTCCAGGCACCCTCAAACTGCGGCCCTCCAACTGTTTGGGCCTCCAACTCTCAGAAGCCCAAATGAGCTTGTTCAATTGCCAGGAATTCTGGGAGTTGAATACCCAAACAGTTGGAGGGCCACAGTTTGAGGATGCCTGCTCTGCTTCTTCTTGGTTTGTCCTCAGTGTTTGAATCCAAAGCATGCCTTCTTCTCACAAATAGGATTCAGTGAGCGTTGATGTTCTTCCAAATTGGCATTCTGGGTATGCATTTGGACCCATTGCCACTGGTTCTCCTAATGTTTCAGGGATGATTGTAGTATTGGCAGGTCTCAGAACTTCAAGAACAGAAGCAAGAGCATAATTGGTGTATATGCGAACAGGATTATACAATCCCAAAAGACATAAAAAAAACTACAGAGCAAGCAATCTTATCTTATTTGTACCTATTGTCTGAATGTGTTTTGATATAGGCTTGTTTGATTAAAAAAAAATGGTTCAAAACTCGTTTTGGATGTAGGGGGCACCGGTGGTTCGATTCGGAAGTCAATTCCAATTTTCACAGAAAAAATTGTTCAAAACTTTTTGAAACTTCAGAGACTTCTGAATCCTTCCTTAATGGTTTGAAAGTGTTATTTCCTGTTTCATTGGGTGGTCTTGACTTTGAAAGTAGTTGTTTTACTCCAGAAAGGGATGGGGGTGCAAAGGCAGGAAATTAATCCAGTCTGTTTTAAAATGCTTCCCAGGCTCCAGCCCAGAACCAAGGGGAAAGGAAAGGCAGGAAATGCATCCAGTTTGTTTTTAAACTCTGCCCAGACTCCATCCCAGAAGTGAGGGGAGAGGAAAGGCAGGAAATTCATCCAGTCTGGTTTTAAACGCTTCCTAGGCTCCAGCCCAGAAGTGAGGAAAAGCTGGATCATTTCCGACTCACTTACTGCTTCACAACAGAAATGGCGGAAAAAGCTTTGGAAGGGCAAAGAGACTTCTGGTTTTCTTAAAAACTTCGAAATCACTTCAAAAAGCAAATCTTTCCAAATTTAATCCAAATTACGAAGATTCCAACTGAACCTAACCATGCCTATTTAGACAGTATTTTCAGAAGATGCTTTCAATCACATTATTTACAAGTCTGACTTGGCCATGGTAGTCCACACTCTGGTTACATCCCGTATAGGCTACTGCAACGCTCTCTACGTGGGGTTGCCTTTGAAGACTGCTCGGAAGCTTCAAACGGTCCAGCGTTCAGCAGCCAGGTTGCTAACAAGAGCGGCACTCAGGGAGCATACTCCTCTGTTGCGCCAGCTCCACTCGCTGCCAGTTTGCTACCGGGCACAATTCAAAGTGCTGGTGTACCTCTCTGAACGCATCTCCTCCTATGAACCAACTAGGACATTAAGATCATCTGGGGAAGCCCTGCTCTCGGTCCCACCTGCATCATAGGCGTGCCTGGCAGGGACGAGAGACAGGGCCTTCTCAGTGATGGCCCCTCGGCTGTGGAATGCCCTTCCTACAGATATCAGATCACCCCCCCCCTGTTGGCGTTTCAGAGGATAGTGAAGACCTGACTGTTCGAACAAGCATTTGATTAAGCAGTGTAATTGAATATAGGAATACAGAATAATGGATGATGAGACTGGATTCTGATTTTACTGATGAGATGTTAATGATTGTTATATTGATGTTTAATAGTTGATTATGCTACTGTTTTTAATTGTCCCATATTCGTTTTGTGATGTTTTTGCATTGAATTTTGCTGTTGTTAACCACTTTGAGTCGCCTGAGGGCTGAGAAAAGCGGTATATAAATGAAGTAAATAATTAATTAATTAATTAATAACATCTGGAACTAACCATCATTTGGCTCTTCCAGAGGACAAAGGACCCAAGGATTTATTTGTATAACGATTTGACTACATAGAACAGCTTTACTAAAATGACTGCAAAAGGTGCCATTCAAAGTTAATTCTAGATTATGCTGTGAAAGCACCACACTCTGCTTTCAACCTTACAATTTCTTGAACATACTGGTCTATGATGCCAGTCCCCTGACCTTGTCACATTCTAGATGTTCTCTTATCAATACGAGCAATGCCCATGGCAACTTGGGTTTATAGAAGCTTCTGTCTTAACAGGACAAGCAAGTGGTATAGCTCTTCATTCCTAACCTGCTGTACTGGTCAGACTTTGAACTGACAGCCTCCTAAACTGCCAGCCTGTGGCCAATGTTGTCTGGTATGAGTGGCCAATGTCTGCATTAGATGATGTTTGCGGGGGGCAGGGGGGGATTATAAATAATTGGAAATGAGTGCTCATAGAAAAAATGTCTAGGTGTCATTAAGAAGAGAGACATTTGTCTAGGTGGCATTAACAAGAGAGACTAGGTCATTCTTCCTGTATAATTTATATTACTGTGTAATGTAAGTTATGCAGGAATGAACCACTGCAAGTATGCAGAGAGGAACCACGCAGGAAAAGAATTCATTAAGTGCAATGGTAGTGAATAAATTACTGTACTCCATAAATTGTACTTCACCTTTTGACTCCGCTGGCATCAGCTTGGCACCGAGTCCTGTAGTGATATTCTTGATTTATGTTCATGGAAGGAGGCGTGTGTAGCTAAGTGTCTAAGGTACAGCACTGTGATGAGTTAGGGAATCCCTGGGTGATATCTCACTTCCAGAGCCAGGAAAGTAAATGGAAAAAAGAGTCAAGACAGCCAGAGGCTTCCTCATCAGGGTTGTGGTGGAGCCACGCTGGATTATATTCCAGACATTGTAAGAGCTATCCAAGGTATTGAAACCCACCCCTCTCCCAATGGGGACAGTCCCTTTAAAACAGTGGTTCTTAACCTGGGGTCCCCAGATGTTTTTGGCCTTCAACTCCCAAAAATCCTAACAGCTGGTAAACTGGCTGGGTTTTCTGGGAGTTGTAGGCCAAAAACATCTGGGGACCCCAGGTTGAGAACCACTGCTTTAAAACTATTTCAATGTCTGGAATATAACTCAGAGCAGGTTCACCACACTCATGATGTGAAAGTTGATAGCTTACTTTGGCTATAAATGGTACAAGGAGGTAGAAAACTGCAAGAAGGAAAAGGAGAAGAAGAAGAGGAGGAGGAGGAAGAAGAAAAAGAGGATGAAGAAAAAAAACAGCAGTAGAAGTCCTTTGAACAAGGAGAGCTTTCTAAGGCTCCATCTACACTGCCATATAAAATCCAGATTATCATCTTTAAACTGGATTATATGGCAATGTAGACTCATAATCCATTTCAAATCAGATAATCTGGATTATCTGTTTCGATAATCTGGATTATATGACAGTGTACATCCAGCCTAGGACTCCAACCAACTCCTTCCCACCTTTTCCTACCTATTAATGTTCACCAAGCATTTCACAGATCCATAATACCTTGCTGGCGAAAACAGAAGAACGGCTTGCTCCATCAATATTCAACATTTACACAAATGACCAGCCACTGCCAGAAGGGACAGAGAGTTTCACCTATGCTGACGATCGTGCCATCACCYCTCAAGCAGGGAGCTCTGAYATGGTAGAACAGAAGCTCTCTGAAGCTCTAGGTGCTCTTACTACCTATTACAGGGAAAACCAMCTGATCCCTAATCCATCTAAAACACAGACATGTGCTTTTCATCAGACTCTAGGGACTACCTGGGAAGGAATCCCACTGGTGCACTGCAGCACASCCAAATACCTGGGAGTCATTCTGAACCGTTCTCTGACTTACAGGAAGCACTSCCTGAATATCAAGTAAAAAGTGGGTGCTAGAAACAATATCATATGAAAGCTGACTGGCACAACCTGGGGATCACAACCAGATACAGTGAAGACACCCGCCTTTGAGCTATGCTACTCTGCTGCTGAGTATGCATGCCCAGTGTGGAACACATCTCACCATGCTAAAACAGTAGATGTGACTCTTAATAAGACATGCCGCATTATCACGGGGTGTCTGCACCCTAKACCACTGGAGAAACTACACTGTTTAGCCGGTATTGCACCACCTGACATCCACCGGGAAGTAGCAATCAATAGTGAAAGGACCAAGGCAGTGACATCCCCGACCCATCCTCTGTTCGGATATCAGACAGCACACCAACAACTTAAATCAAGAAATAGTTTTCTCAGATGTACAGAGACACTCGCTGGAACACCTCAGCAAGGGAGAGTCCAAAAGTGGCAGGCTAAAACCCAGAACCTCAACCAATGGCTGATACCAAATGAGAGACTCCCTCCTGGGCACACAGAGGACTGGGCGACTTGGAAGGCACTGAACAGACTGCGCTCTGGCACCACGAGATGTAGAGCCAACCTTAAGGAATGGGGCCACAAAATGGAGTCCATGACATGCGAGTGTGGAGAAGATCAAACCACAGACCACCTACTACAATGCAACCTGAGCCCTGCCACATGCACAATGGAGGACCTTCTTATAGCAACACCAGAGGCACTCCAAGTGGCCAGCTACTGGTCAAAGGACATTTAATAGAATGCCAAGTTTGCAAACTTTGTGTGTGTGTGTTTTTAATACAATACAATGGTTTGGTTCACTCCTGACACGATAAATAAAATAAAATCCTTGCTGGTAAATTTGGCCTAAGAGATCATATAATGATATGTTCTTACAGAAATGTGGCTGTTTAGCATGGACATATGTACAATGTTGAGGTGGCAAAATGAGATTTTGAACCTATCCTGTGAGGTGGTTATTTCAAAACGCAAAGGTTTTGATGTGTTCAAGAATGCTGCTCTTAAGTAAGAAGGATCCAACAAGATGGAAAACTGCTTTCTCCAAGGAGAGATACTTTGCTCCCCCCGAGATACCTGCAACCAGCGGGGCGATGCTTTAAGGGAACTTGTCTCGGCATGTGCTCAGCTGGACAAGCAGCAGAATGCTGTCAAAGCACAGCCAGAGGAATAGAATGGTAGCAGAAATCAAGGGCCGAAGAAAAGAAATGCCTCCGATGGCATAACTCCAGTCCAGAGGGCACAAAGAGATGAGAACATCATGTGGAAGATGATATTCCTTTCCTACAGCTCACCTCTACCCAAAGACATTTAAGCAATGCACCAGTAGAAATCCTCAGGGCAACTTCATTGCCCAGCAGAACTCTGCTTTCAGATTTATCATTCAGTTCCAAGTAACTCTTGATTTCTCATTGCCAACAGCTTTGACAGTGGAGTGATTTTAGACAGAGCTTGGAAAATTACATCAAAGAAGGCATATTCCTTTATTTCTGTGATGATAATTGTCATCAGGTTGACTTCAACTTACAATCCCATGAGTGAGAGAACCCGACACCAACCCATCATCAACAGTAGACTCAGGGCACCAAGGCTTCCTTGACTGAGTCTCTCCATCTGAAATACAGCCTCACTCTTTGTTGTTGTTCATTCGTTCAGTCGTCTCCGACTCTTCGTGACCTCGTGGACCAGCCTACGCCAGAGCTCCCTGTTGGCCGTCACCACCCCCAGCTCCTTCAAGGTCAGTCCAGTCACTTCAAGGATGCCATCCATCCATCTTGCCCTTGGTCGGCCCCTCTTCCTTTTGCCTTCCACTTTCCCCAGCATAATTGTCTTCTCTAGGCTTTGCTGTCTCCTCATGATGTGGCCAAAGTACTTCTACTTTGTCTCTAGTATCCTTCCCTCCATGAGCAGTCGGGCTTTATTTCCTGGAGGATGGACTGGTTGGATCTTCTCGCAGTCCAAGGCACTCTCAGAACTTTCCTCCAACACCACAGCTCAAAAGCATCGATCTTCCTTCGCTCAGCCTTCCCTAAGGTCCAGCTCTCACATCCGTAGGTGACTACAGGGAATACCATGGCTTTGACTAGGCGGATCTTTGTTGCCAGTGTGATGTCTCTACTCTTTACTATTTTATCGAGATTGGACATTGCTCTCCTCCCAAGAAGTAAGTGTCTTCTGATTTCCTGGCCTCACTCTTTACCTCATTCTGATTTCCTGGCCTCACTCTTTACCTCATGCTTTCTACCTTACTAAACATCATTGACTTTTCTAACGAGTCAGATCATGTTCAAACTATAACAGTTTCAATTTAGTCATCTTGGATTAGGCTTGATTTGCTCCAGAAACAAATTATTTGTCTTGTTAGTAGTCCTTGGTATACACAGAGCTCTTCTTCAGCACCCCATTTCATGGAATCATAGAGTTGGAAGAGACCTCATGGACCATCCAGTCCAACTCCCTGCCAAGAAACAGGAAAATTGCATTCAAAGCACCCCCGACAGATGGCCATCCAGCCTCTGTTTAAAAGCCTCCAAAAGAAGGAGCCTCCACCACACTCCAAGGCAGAGAGTTCCACTGCTGAACAGCTTTAGCCTATAATTGTGCTTGGTAGCAAATTGGCAGCCAGTGGAGTTGGTGCAACAGAGGAGTTGTATGCTCCCTGGGTGCCCCTCCTGTTAGCAACCTGGCTGCCGCCCATTGGACCATTTGAAGCTTCTGAACAGTCTTCAAAGGCAACCCCACATAGAGAGCATTGCAGTAGTCTATACGGGCCAGAACCATTTAAAGGTTAAGAACAGCACTTTGAATTGTTCTCAGTAGCAGGTTGACAGCCAGTGGAGCTGACGTAGTAGAGGGGTTGTATGCTCCCTGTTTGCTGCTCAAGTGAGCAATCTGGCTGCCAACCATTGGACTAGTTGAAGCTTCCAGGCAGTCTTCAAAGACAGCCCCACATAGAGTGTGTTGCAGTAGTCTATTCAGGATGTAACACGAGTGTGGATCACCATGGCCAAGTCAGACTTTCCAAAATACAGGCGCAGCTGGCACACAAGTTTTAATTGTGCAAAAGCTCTCCCGGCCACCGTCGAGACCTGGGGTTCCAGGCTCAGTTATGAATCCAGGACCACTCCCAAACTGCGAACCTGCATCTTCAGGGGGAGTGTAACCCCATCCAACACAGGCTGTAACCCTATCCCTTGTTCGGCCTTTCGACTGACCAGGAGGACCTCTGTCTTGTCTGGATTCAATTTCAATTTGTTCGCCCTCATCCAGACCGCCATAGCGGCCAAGCTCCGGTTCAGGACCTGGACAGCCTCCTTAGTAGGAGTGACAGAGTTGGACGTCATCTGCATACAGGTAACACCATGCCCCGAAACTCTGGATGATCTCTCCCAACGGCTTCATGTAGATGTTAAATAACATGAGAGACAATATATATATACAATATAGAGCCCTGAGGAACCCCACAAGACAATGGTTGTGGGGTCGAACAGGAGTCTCCCAACAACACCTTCTGGGAACGACCCTCTAGGAAGGACCGGAGCCACTGCAAAACAGTACTTCCAAGGCCCATTCCTGAACTGGCCCATTCCTGTTTCCCCTGAACCGAAGGGGATGCACCTCTGGTATAACTTGGCTCTTCTTTTTTCCTGACTGCACTCTGTTCCTTTTCGGGCACCTCTGCCAGCAGATCTTAGCTTTATGCTGGCATATTATAGAAGTGCCAAAAAGATGGTTCTGCCATCAGAAGGGGGTTGTACGTAATCCTAATACCCACAAGCCACATTTGTTTGCTTTTTGTCTTTGTGCATGTAATTTTTATTTGCTTATTTTTCTATTATATTGTTGTTAAGCATTTTGATGGTGTGTATTTAACTTTTATTTGTCCAAGTGTCCACAGAGCAGAGGGACAATTCTAAAATATAATGAGCCAATCAAGCAGTCAATAAATATAGAATGCATCGCTGGCAAAACCAGAGTTGGAAAGAAATCTAGTTTGCAGACTCTCCTCCCTGTTTCTCCCTCCTTCCCAGCTTTGTTATGCTGTGTTTACTGCCTCCTCCCCAGCATTTTGCTATCAAGGAGGCCTCCTAAAGAGAAGAACGGGCTTTCCAGCTCCTATTATTTCTCTGCTCTCTTTAAGGAGCAACTTTGATTTGGAAATTCAAAGTGACGACCTCCATTTGTGGCTCTGCAAAGCTCAGGGCTATAACATGGAGGCTCCACTTTGCATTCATATTTCATTTTCATCTCGACAAAACAGAGCTTATTTGGGTCATGGCTGACATTTCCACTGGGCTTTTCTCCCCCTTCTCCCCGTCTTCTTCGCTGGGGATACATATTTAAGTTGATGTTGTGGAGCTAGCAGCTTCCATGGAACATACTGTATATTGCATCAATTTCCATCTCTTTAAACTATGCCTAGACTTTGGGGCTAAGTTGGTTCTCCTTGAAAACAGAAGTTCTGTGAAAGTATGAAGAAGTACGGCCGGCCCTCCACAGAGGCTGCAATTGCATCCATGGAAAAACCACCCACAAATTGAACATTTAAAAAAAATCCAAAAAGAAAGCTTTGATTTACCATTTTATATAAAGGACACCTTTTTACTATACCACTGTATATAATAGGACTTGAGCATCCATGAATTTGAGTTCTGCAACCAAACTCCTGTACTGGATACCAAAGGCCTACTATAATGGAAACCCACTCATACCAAACTGTCGTATCCCAAACCAGTAAGTCTGCTAGATAATCAGGATTGTCATTCAGATGGAAGATATTAGGCCTGTGCGGTTTCGTTCGTTAATTCTGTATTTCGGAAAACATTCGTTATTTTTAGCATTTACGGAACGATATCAAAACATATTTTCAAACCCGGAAGGGTTTTAAAATATCGAAGCGGTAGCCCCCATAGATTTAACGAGCTTCCGCTCGTTTCGTTAATGGGATGGAGGCTGCTGGTGCCTGGGAGCCAATCCGGCGCTCCCAAGCACCCAAGCAGTGCACCGTGGCTGCTTTTGATTGGCCGGCGAGCCCTTTAAAAGCGGCTCCGCGCGGCCGTACA
>NW_026847438.1:239194325-239222644 GCF_025583915.1 Anolis sagrei ordinatus | reverse complement strand
GTGTGCTCTCTCTTGCCCTGTCTCGTGGCTGTGTTTGGTCCACATCAGGGCCAGTTTTTGGTTAATTTTCCATTTCTGAATATTTTCTAAAAAATACCTGCCTTTTATTCTTAAAAAAATACAAAAAATATTCCAAAAAAAGAAAAGACTCTTTTGTTGGTGTGTGCTCTCATTTGCCCTGTCTCCTGCCTGTGTTAGCTCTACATCAGGGCCAGTTTTTGGTTAATTTTCCATTTCTGAATATTTTCTAAAAATACCTGCCTTTTATTCTTAAAAAAATACAAAAAATATTCTAAAAAAAGAAAAGACTCTTCTGTTGGTGTGTGCTCTCGTTTGTCCTGTCTCGTGGCTGTGTTTGGTCCACATCAGGGATGGTTTTTGGTTAATTTTCCATTTCTGAATATTTTCTAAAAATACCTTTCTTTTATTCTAAAAAAAAACCAAAAATATTCCAAAAAAAAAAAAGACTCTTCTGTTGGTGTGTGCTCTCGTTTGTCCTGTCTCGTGGCTGTGTTTGGTCCACATCAGGGCCAGTTTTTGGTTAATTTTCCATTTTTGAATATTTTCTAAAAATACCTGCCTTTTATTCTTAAAAAAATACAAAAAATATTCAAAAAAAGAAAAGACTCTTCTGTTGGTGTGTGCTCTCGTTTGTCCTGTCTCGTGGCTGTGTTTGGTCCACATCAGGGCCAGTTATGGGTTAATCGTTTGTCCTGCCTCGTGGCTGTGTTTGGTCCACATCAGGGCCAGTTTTGGGTTAATTTTCCATTTTGAATATTTTCTAAAAATACCTGTCTTTTATTGTTAAAAAAATACAAAATATTCGCTTTAACGAATCGATTCGTTATTATTTCAATATCGAATCGAATCGTATCTAATAACGACGTTTCAGAAGCCGCTTTTGCGCATGCGCGATCGCGTCCGCCATTTTAACGAATCGATTCATTATTTCCTTAACGAATCGACCCCGCGCCAATAACGAAGCTTCGGAAGTGTTTTTGCGCATGCGCGGGGGTCCGCCATCTTTACAAAATGTTTTGTAAATATTTACGAAATTTCGTAAATACCAAAACTTTTTTTTGGAAAGTTTTGTAATTATTTTAAATATCGAAACAAAAAAACACCTCAATTACAAATCGATTTTAGAAACAAATTTTTTCTTGATCAAACAGGCCTAGAAGATATCTATGCTACATAAACTGACACCTACATATATGCACACCAAAATAGTTTGTTTGGGGTTTGTTTGTTTTTTTAGGTTAGGGGTCTGAAAGGGTATAAGTGGCTGCATTACAGAAATGGAAAGGGTGGAAAAGGGAGATGGGAACCAAGTAGAGCATAGACTGAAGTAACCCAAATCATAGAATCATAGAGTTGGAAGAGACCTCATGAGCCATCCACTCCAACCCCCTGCCAAGAAGCAGTAAAATTGCATCAAAGGACCCCCGACAGATGGCCATCCAGCCCTCTGTTTAAAAGCCTCCAAAGGAGGAGCCTCCACCACACTCCGGGGCAAAGAGTTCCAATGCTGAACAGCTCTCACATCATGGGTTGCTGTGAGTTTTCCAGGCTGTATGGCCATGTTCCAAAAGCATTCTCTCTTGACATTTCTCCCACATCTAAGGCAGGCATCCTCAGAGAAACTAAATAAGTGCAGTTTACATATCTGTGGAATTTCCAGAGTGGGGGAAAGAACTCTTGTCTGCTAGAGGAACATGTGAATGTTGTAATTTGCCACCTTGATTAGCATTTAATGGCCTGCAGTTTCAAGGCCTGGCTGGTTGCTGCCTAGGGGAATCCTTTGTAGGGAGGGTTAGCTGGCCCTGATTGGTTCTTGTCTGGAATTCCCCTGCTTGTTTAGTCTTGCTCTTTATTTCCTGTTCTGATTTTAGTTTTTAAATACTGGTAGCCAGATTTTATTCATTTTCATGGTTTCCTCCTTTCTGATGAAATTCGCCCACATCAAGCAGGGGGGTTCCAGACAAGAATCAATCAGGACTAGCTAACATCTACATCCCCATAGCCCATCTGGATATGGGGATGTAGCCAGATTTTTCTCGGAGCATGCAACATCCAAGAGCAATGCAGAACAACTTCAGAGATGTTTCACTAAGTTGGGAGGAAGGTATGTGGATCAGTGTAGCATGGGTCCACACGGCGTATTTATGCAACACTAGAGAGTATTGGAGTAAGGCAGTGGTTCTTGACCAGTGGGTTCCCTGTGGGTCCCCAGATGTTTTGGCTTTCAACTCCTAGAAATCCTAACATCTGGTAAACTGGCTGTGATTTATGGGTGTTGTAGGCCAAAACACCTGGAGACCCCACAGGTTGAGAACCACTAGAGTAAGGCCTTTATTATTATTTATTTTTGCCCCACTTTTCTCCCAATCTAAGTTCTCAAAGTGGGTTAATATACTCCCCAGCAAAAATCTATCTGACTTGGAGAAAAATACCAGTAACATTGATCTTATCACATTGGAACATGTAAACCCACCACCACAAAATCAGTGCTGAAGTAGGTTCGGCCAAATGAACATGATTAGCCATGCACAGTATCCATGTACAATGTGGAACCATACTCAGTGAGAAAGAGATAATCAAGATCTAGTTAACATTTTCAGTGTATTGCATAGATTTGCATGGAGGACCAGAATGTGAATCCCCACAAGCCATGGACACCCATTTGGCAAATCTTGTTTGTCATCATAAGTTGGAGACATATCAAAGTAAACAACAGCAACGTAAACAAGCCCTGGATCTATGGTGACATCAGTGAGGATGTCAAGTGATGCTACTCTTCCAAAACCAAACATTTTGATACAACATTATGTAAGGTATATTTCTACTTTTAGCTAGAATTATTAGAGGCAAAAATAAAATATATACCAGTTTTAGATTTCTGTTAGTGCTAAAATGCCTTCTGGGTAGAAGAGTTGAATTCCACTTCTATAAAGAAAGAGGCCCTGTAGGAGCTCACCAAAAATAATTCACTCTATCAGAGATAGTTATGACTCATTCAACTGCCCAGCGAGTTAAGTATTATTTCTCAGTAGACTTGTATGAATGTGTGATTCTGATGAAGCGACACGGGCCTCATGGTACGGCATGGCAGGAAGGATTGTGATATGTGACACAGCAGTTGATGAAGGATGATGGCAATGAATTGAAGAAACATTGGGCACCAGTCTGTAGCATTTCTAGCAGTTGGGGAGATGCCATGCAGTGTCTGTGCTGTTAATGCTAGGGGGTGGTGATTAAATAGTGTATTATATACAAGAGGTAAGTAAAGCTATTAGTTAGGATTGCAGGAGAAAGAAGGAGGAAAGAAAGGAAAGAGCTGAAATTCATTTCGGAAAATGACCTCGCTGAACAAGACCTGGCAGCCTGGGGTGTTTCAGTTAACACCGTCTTGCTTAGACCCAGCGGAGGCGCCAGATAAAATTAAATAAAACGAGGAAAACAGCAAGATTTCCCCGCTTAATATCTTGAAAAGAACTCAAACGGGTATTCAAGCATGGATCCTCCCTGGTATATATTTTACATCCAATTTGACAAATAGATACAGAAACCTAAAAAGCATTCTCAAGACAGGCAGAGTTTGCAAATGGAGCTTAGACACTTTCCTATGCATCTGCCACACATCAAGAATATGGGTGTGTGTGTGTGTGTGTGTATGTGTGTGGGTTAGACTTCTTCCTAAAGTTGTGCTTCACTGCATGGGATTTTAATGTTCTCTCATTCATGGCCTCAAAGTAATCGGGTAAAAGCCAGAAGATAAACTCAGAATTTGAATGATTGCAGTCCCACTGACATGAAGCTGTTTTAGACCAATGCAGGGATGATTTCCTTTTTCCAACAAAGGACTCGCTGGGTTGGAGGATATCAGAATTAAATAGATGTGCCTTGGGGCAGATGCTTAACCTCTTGTATGCATCAGGAATAGTGGAGGCTGCTAGCTGCATCATCATCATCATCATGTTTATTATTATTATTATTATTATTATTATTATTATTATTAATAATAATAATACTTTATTTGTACCCTGCTACCATCTCCCAAAGGGACTCGGTGTGGCTTACATGAGGTCGAGCCCACAATGCAATAAAACAATAGCAACAGTAATACAAAACAATAAATAAACTCATAAGCTGAAAATAAGCAATAAACATTAACAATAACACGACGACGTTTAAAAACCTATGGCTGGGCCAAATGTAACAATTAAAATTTTAAAAATAATGCTGGGCATGACCAGGTGACATATAACTAGGATAGAAATTTTGTAGAGGGATGAAATGTGCAGACAATCCTAGATCACTAATAAAGTGCGTTTAGGGACATATTGCTGGGAGATTTCTTATTCTGGGAAGGCACACTGAAGCAACCATGTTTTCAGGCTCTTCCTAAAGACTGCCAGAGTTGAGGCATACCTAATGTCCTTGGGGAGTGAGTTCCAGAGTCGAGGGGCCACCACCGAGAAGGCCCTCTCCCTCGTCCCCACCAATCGCGCTTGCAATGGAGGTGGGAGCGCGAGCAGGGCCTCTCCAGATGATCGAAGAAATCGTGTGGGTTCATACACAGAGATGCGGTCACGCAGGTAGGCAGGTCCCAAACCACTTAGGGCTTTGAGGTAAGCGCCTGCACCTTGAATTGGGACCGGAAAACGAACCCCACTTTTTCTCTCTACAAGGAAAGTCAACATGACTCTTTTATGGGAATTTGTCTACACTGGAATTTGAACCAGAAGACATTGCTTTTATAGATTTATATAGTTTTTATTGCTTCTATGGTTTTACATGTATTTATGATGTAATTTAATTGCTTTTAACTGAGATATGAGTGTGTGTGTGTGTGTGTAAACACACACACAGCATCTAATTGTGCTGGTTCTGTACACCACCCGGAGTCGCCTTCAGGCTGAAATGGGCGGGATAAAAATGCTGTAAATAAATAAATAAATAAATATTGGCCAAAAAAAATCCAGTTTCACCATGAATCAACTGTTGTCTGTCTCCATGATGCATGAAGACATTTGGTGTGCATCTTAAGTTTTCTGGGTTTAATCCAGCTTCACCCTAGTTTAGGTAAAGTCAGAGGATATGCTGGAGCTGTGGTTCTCAACCTGTGGGTCCCCAGGTGTTTTGGCCTACAACTTGAAGATATCCCAGTCAGTTTACCAGCCATTAGGATTTCTGGGAGTTGAAGGCCAAAACATCTGGGAACCCACAGGTTGGGAACCAGTATCTAGGGCTTTGTGGCAGTCTGGACAGCTGGATTGGGTCCATGGTTATTACTGACATGACCTCTTCACTGATCAGCACAGGGAAGGGGGCTAGCTTGTCCACATGTCACTACCACTACTCCCCACCAGCCATGGAGCACCATGCAAATGCCTGGCTGCCACAGTTTTGCCTCCTGAAGTGTAATGTTTTGAGTATCACACTAGGACTCTGAAGGCCAGCGTTTGAATCCCTGCTCAGCCATGGACATTGATGGGGAGATCTTGTACAAATTGTGGATTCTCAGAGGAAGACATAGCCAATCAAACAAATTTTGGGTTGTTGTAGGTTTTTCAGGCTGTAGGGCTGTATGGCCATGTTCTAGAAGCATTCTCTCCTGACGTTTTGCCTCCTGTGGAGGCCTGCCACAGATGTAGGCAAAACGTCAGGAGAGAATGCTTCTAGAACATGGTCATACAGCCCGAAAAACCTACAACAATCCAGTGATTCTGGCCATGAAAGCCTTCAACAAACACATTTTGTCAACAAACCCCATGACTGGGTTGACATATTCATGAATCAATGTAAATACTCTACCTTTACTCTTATCAGAAAGGAACCACTTCCTTCTCCTAGTAGGATACCTAAAGGAAAGATCTCAGTCCATCTCAGGAAAATCAAAAAGATGCATTGACCCCTTAAAACTCTCCACCAAGGCAATTCTGGCTTTTACATTTTTTTTAATGGTTGGGACAATGGTGGAGCCAGTCAAAGGCAGCTAGCCTCCTTAGGCGATGCTCACACTTTCCCATCTTCATGGGATAACCCTCAAGTTATCCATGAGTCATGTCAAAATCCATAATTTTGGTCCCCAGACTTCCCATAGACTTATACATGAGTTCAACTTATGCAGTACTCATTGCTTCCTTTGTGAATGAAATCAGTGAGGAATCATATCAGTACTATGTTTCATCTTCCCCAAGTGAAAAATGTATTCTGAAGGAACCTCCATCCTCAATGGGTTGGTGAATCCTCCTGGGTGTTAGTGTGAACTTTAAAGGAACTGCCTAAAAGTTACTGAGAGGTTCTATGCCTTGGGAAAAAAAACCTTTAAAGTTCATACTGAATGTGATTCATGATCCCATTTATATTGGATATTGGAACTTCTTTGGTGAGGAGGGTGTTACAAACAATGAGAAAGTCTTAGATCCCCATGGGAATTATTTTGCCATCCCCACAACATTTTTATACTTTCTCAGATTTCTTCCAGAAATTTAAAATGCTCTTTTAAGATTCAATACCTTTTTTTTCCAGATCAGCAGTGTTTCATTTTCTTCTGAAAGTCTTTTAAAAAGAATTTTTGCCAGTTTTTATTTAATCTATTTATGCTTTGATGGTTTGTTTATTTGACAAACAGGTTGTAATGTTTCTGTTTGAGAATCCGTAAATTGCCCACAGGACTCTTATTGAGTGGATGGTACATACATGCTGGAAACAAGTAAATGAATAAATAATAGACAACTCAATTAAAATGATCCTGGTTTTTTGCGCATCATTTCCAGCAAAAGAGGAAGCTTACAGAGAAGTGTGCGGAGTGTGTATAAATATAAGTTGAAAACAAATTGGCAAATAAATATGTGTCTAGATTTGATCTCATTTCGCACTTGGTAAAGCAGCATTTCTCAACTTGGGGGTCAGGACCCCTGGGAGGGAGGTTGCAAGGGGGGTGTCAGAGGGGTCACCAAAGACTATCAGAAAACACAGTATTATCTGTTGGTCATGGGGGTTCTGTGTGGGAATTTTGGCCCAATTATATCATTGGTGGAGTTCAGAATACTCTTTGATTGTAGGTGAACTATAAATCCCAGCAACTACCACTTCCAAATGTCAAGATCTATTTCCCCAAAATTCCATCAGTGTTCACATTTGGGCATATTGAGTATTCATACCAAGTTTGGTCCAGATCCATCCTTGTTTGAATCCACAGTGCTCTCTGGATGTAGGTGAACTACAACTCCCAAACTCAAGGTCAGTGCCCACCAAACCCTTCCAGTATTTTCTGTTGGTCATGGGAGTTCTGTGTGCCAAGTTTGGTTCAATTCCATTGTTGATGGAGTTCAGAATGCTCTTTTATTGGTGAACTATAAATCCCAGCAACTACAACTCCCAAATGACAAAATCAATCCCACCCCCCCAACCCACCCCCACCAGATTCCAAATTTGGGCGTATTGGGTATTTGTGCCAAATTTGGTCCAGTGAATGAAAATACATCCTGCATATCAGATATTTACAATATGATTCATAACAGTAGCAAAATGACAGTTATGAAGTAGCAACAAAAATAATGTTATGGTTGGAGGTCACCACAGCATGAGGAACTGTATTAAGGGGTGGCAGCATTAGGAGAAACACTGTGGTAAAGAAAGGAATCAACATGATGTATTGGTCTGTGTGTTGGATTTTAAGTCTGGAGATGAGAATTTGAATTTTTGCTAAGCCATTGGATAGCCTTGAGGACATCACACCCTTTCTGCCTCAGAGGAAGGCCATTGCAAACCTTTTCTGAACAAATCTTGCCAAGAAAACCCTGTGATAAGTTTACCTTAGGCCTGCAACATGTTGCAAATGTCTTGAAGGTTCACAGCAGCAGCAGAGTTGCAGGAATTGACCACAAAGTCACATCAGGGGACTAAGGACTCCTAGAGGAGTGGTTCTCAACCTGTGGGTCCCCAGGTGTTTTGGCCTACAACTCCCAGAAATCCCAGCCACTGTCCTAGAGAAAACACTTAAATTAAATCCATGAACAATCAAATCTGCAAAAATCAAATCCACAAATGTGGAAGTTTAACTGTAGAATGTTGGCTGCTTCTAGGCTCTGTCCAAAGTCCTGAAAAACTTGGTCCTGTCTGACTTTGTTTGAGGAGGGGAATCTTAACTATCTGTCATCTTCCTTTTCAGTGGTTCCCAACCTTTGGGCCTCCAGGTGTTTTGGACTTCAACTCTCAGAAATCCCAGCCAGCTTACCAGCTGTTAGAAATTGTGGGAGCTGGAGTCCAAAACACCCGAAGGCCCAAAGGTTGGAAACCACTGTATAGTTCAAACAAGCTACCTTTTTAAAAAACTCTGTATGGGATTTTCTTCACCAATGGTGCTCAGAAGATGTTGAGAGATTCTGGCTAAGCAGTGCAGCTTTTAGCAAAGTAATAATTTGGTGCCTTTAAACAAAGCATTTGAAAAGGTTTTTTTGGGTGGGGGGCAGAAATATTGCTTTATTAACCCTGCTCTAGGGAAGGTGATGAGGAAACTGATAGGGAAGCTGATGAGGAAACACAACATACAAACTATCTACAGACCAACCAAGAATATCCAACAAATGCTACATTCAGCAAAGGACAAGAGGGATCCTCTTGCTTCTGCAGGAGTCTACCGTATACCATGCAGCTGTGGACAAGTCTACATAGGGACCACCAAACACAGCATTGCCCAAACACGAATCAAGGAACATGAAAGGCACTGCAGACTACTTCAACCAGAGAAGTCAGCCATAGCAGAGCACCTGATGAACCAACCTGGACACAGCATATTATTTGAGAACACAGAAATGCTGGACCACTCTCACAACCACCATGTCAGGCTACACAGAGAAGCCACTGAAATCCACAAGCATGTGGACAATTTCAACAGAAAGGAGGAAACCATGAAAATGAACAAAATCTGGCTACCAGTATTAAAAAAAACTCTAAAATTACAACAGCACAACAACAGAGAGGAAACAAACAAGGACATCTAATCACCTCTCAACAAAAGTTTGCTCTAGGCACTGTCAGGCCATTATATGCTAATCAAGGTAGTCAGTTGAAACATTCACACCTAGCTCCAGCAGACAAGAGTCCTTTGTCTCACCCTGGTCATTCCACAGATATATAAACCCTTTTCCTAGTTCCAACAGACCTCACTACCTCTGAGGATGCTTGCCATAGATGCAGGCGAAACGTCAGGAGAGAATGCCTCTAGACCATGGCCATATAGCCCGAAAAAACCTACAACAACCCAGTGATTCCAGCCATGAAAGCCTTCGACAATACATTAACCCTGCTCTCTTTGTTCAAAAGTCTGCATTTCAGGCTTTCTTTTTAACCAGTCATTTGTGCAAAAATAACAGAAAAATGGGTAACAGCTTCCATAGTCTTTCTCATCACAGAGCAAACTAAAATTAGAATCGCATGACCAAATAGTTAGAAGGGATTACACAGGCCATAAAATCCAACTGCCAGGTAGGGATATGCAATGAAAACACTCCCAAAAATTGTTATCTCTTTTCACTACTTCCTGTTCTTGAGTAACATCATCACATTCAGTTGTTACCACATGCCAATTTTTGCACCCCAAGAGTCAGAACTTGGTGGGAAAATTCAAGGGATTTAACTTGTCCTTCTTCCATATCTGACTCTGTAGAGCAGGCATGGTCAAACTTCAGCCCTCTGGGTGGTTTGGACTTCCACTCTCACAATTCCTAACAGCCTCAGGCCCCTTCCTTTACCCCCTCAGCCGCTTAAGCGGCTGAGGGGGGAAAGGAAGGGGTCTGAGGCTGCTAGGAATTGTGGGAGTGGAAGTCCAAAACACCCAGAGGGCTGAAGTTTGACCATGCCTGCTGTAGAGTCTTAGTCTTCCTTTTACACACAAGATGAGATTCCCATATACAACTCTCAAGCAAAGGCATATAGAGAGATCCAAAAGAAGCCACCTCTAAGGCAAGCTTTTATTCTAAACAAACAAAGGATATCTTAGGTTGTTATAGGTTTTTCGGGCTGTATGGCCATTTTCTAGAAGCATCCTCTCCTGATGTTTCGCCTGCATCTGTGGCAGGCATTCTCAGAACCTCTGAAGATGTCTGCCATAGATGCAGGCAAAACGTCAAGAGAGAATGCTTCTAAAACAGTGGTTCTCAACCTGGGGTCCCCAGATGTTTTTGGACTTCAACTCCCAGAAATCCTAACAGTTGGTAAACTGGCTGGGAGTTGTAGGCCAAAACACCTGGGGACCCATAGGTTGAGAACCAGTGTTCTAGAACATGTCCATACAGCCCAAAAAACCTACAACAACCCAGTGATTCAGGACATGAAAGCCTTTGACAATACAAAGGATATCTTGTACATAAGGGATTTTCCTTCAGGTATTACACAGGAGTATTTACAATATTATGAAACAAAAAATATTTAGCCAAGATTAGAAAGGCAATATGAGCCCTAAAATGACTATTTTAAAAAGGTAAACAGCTGGTATTTTGGGTTCTTCAGGTGATCATGGTACACTAGAAGTTGGAACGTCTTTGTCCCACCTACGATAATGCTTTTTAAACAGATGGCGGGGCGGCTCAACCCATTACGCAAAGTAAGCATTTGCAGTATAGTTGATTTTGCCCAGGGGCACTCTTGAGGCGCTCTTGGGGGAAAATAGACCTTGACATATGTGAGTTGTAGTTACTGGGATGTATAGTTCACCTACAATCAAAGAGCATTCTGAACTCCACCAATGATGGAATTGAACCAAATATGGCACACAGAACTCCAACGACGAACAGAAAATATATATCAGAGGATTGGTTGGGGGGGGGGGTGCGCCAAAATACTGTTTGCTTACCATTGAAAATTACCTAGGGCCGCCTCTGGTTGTAGGCTATCTATCCATGAGTTCCGAAAGCATCTTATGTACCTCGTGATGACATGTTTTTATTATGGTATCTCTCAATTCAAAATGTCTGGAAACCTTGTTACATTTCACAAGAAGATCATCTCAATTGAGGAGTTGTCTCTTAAAATTTCTATCAGTCCTACATGAAGCTGAACCTAACAAATGTAATTTAACCCATGAGAGCATTAACCCTTTGGAAGCGAACCATATGTCTCAGCTGCGCTTCCTAAGTAATAGCAACCTATTATTGCAGATACCCATTTATATCTGTGCTTTCTGATGGCCCAGCTTCTCTGAAGACACCAAAAAAGTTCAGAAGCCAGGCAGCAAAGTGTTGTAGGAAACAGGAAAGACCTTTGAAGGTCCATGACGAACATGTTGCCCTCTTCTTTGTGCAGAGATGGGATTCTCAGGTGGTTGGCCCAGTTATGTTATTGTTGTGTTCTCAATTATGGCCAGGTTTTGGAGACAAGGTGAAAGGTAAGCAGAGCTGGTTATGCTTCAAAAAAAGACGTGGCATATTTTTAGCAGAAGGTTATGAAAGGAGAAAGGAAACAAGGGAAATTTGTTGACAGCGTTGAGACTGCAAGCAGCAAAGACAAAGGAGCAACGGTGTAACTTGACAGATGAACATTCAGAGAAGGGAATAGTGCATTTATATTTCCCCCCTTGTGTCAACAAAACCAGTTCTTGCTAATGATTGCTCTTTTCTCATTTAAAAAGTTAGCAGTCATTCCCATTACTGTCCTTAATTTTAAATGTGTCAACATGCTGGAACCCACCAGGGAGTTTGCAATTTATTTTTAATGTATAATTGTCGTCAAAAATTAAGTGTACCGTGATATTCACTCTGCCATCATGGGAGATATTGAGCTAAATAATATATTACAGCCAAACCTCAAGAAAGCATTAATTCTGTTCATAACATTTGTGTTTTGTTTTAAATGCCTGTATATGACATTAACAATTTAAGGGGGGAAACTATGCAAACTTATATATGTGTGTATAAAATATTTGTAGTGGAGGTAAACAGAACAAATTTAGGAAAATAAAATGAAATTGTATTTCATTGCAAATGACAAGCTGAATAAAAAATGGAGAAGGCTGCTATTGTATTTTAAAGGACTTTGCAGCACAAGACAAATATATAACTAATTTAGAGCTTGACTACAATGGCTTAAAAAATCTTTCTGGCACCACAGCTTCTTAAGTCTGCTTTGACCCTCCAGTGACCCTGTTAATGCCACACACATCATAGTGGGAATGCCATAACCAACTATAAACTACCCCTGGCAAACCCATTTACACTAAAGTCTCGCTTATCCAACCTTCACTCATCCAACCTTCTGTATTATCCAATGGAGTCTTCTTGCCATCCGGATCCACAGATGTTTCAATACATTGAAATGTTTTGGTGCTAAATTTGTAAATGCAGTAATTACTACATAACTTTACTAAGTATTCAACTGCTTTTTCTGTCAATGTGTCGTAAAACATGATGTTTTGGTGTTTAATTTGTAAAATCATAATGTAATTTGACTTTTAATAGGCTTTTTCCTAATCCTAATTATCCAGCATTGTTGCTTATCCAATGCCCATTTATTTTGGATAAGCAAGACCCTGCTGTAATTGGTTTGTATGCTGGTACGGCTGTACCAGGAGCTCCAACTTTATTTTCTTTCTGTTATCTGTTTTGCAGTCATGGGACAGGCCTCCTGTCCATCATAATTAAGCTTTGGTTCCACCCCTTGTTCTGTGCTCTGGGAGGGAAAGGAGCCATTTTTTTGGGCAGTCTCACACAAGGTAGCTAAGCTATAGGACCTAGACCAGCTCATCCCATAGAAAAGCCTCCTTTCTCAAGAGCATCCAGGGGAATTAACCATGCAGGGAAAAGCTAACCATCCAGGGAAAAAGTAACATCCGGGGATACAGAAGCAGAAATTACAGGCGAAAGGTCCCAAAAGCTCTGGCTGAGAGCTCACAGCCTCTCAGCATCATAGGGAACAGCCCTGAAGTTTCTAAGAATTCTCGAAGGAAGAACAGCATTACAGATCCATGCAACTCCAGCTAAAATATCTTCAAGCCTCGGCTGGTAGGTCTACCCGATACCCAGATGCATATGGAATCGGTAGTAGGTCCCACACCGATGAGGCATAGATAGAAAGCAGCCTGGGAGAGGTTAAAAAGGGTTTTTCCTACAGAGAAAGTTTAGTTAACCAAAGTCAGATACCCGTCCATTGAAGACTAGACTAAGAAAGCCCTGAAGTGTTGTTTGAACCATTGAAGACTTGTTGTTTGTTCCATAATAGAGACTTTGTTGTATCATTAAAGACTCTAAAGACCATCAATTCAGAAAAATCCCTGAGAACCTCTCTTTGAGGCGCCCCGGGCTTCCCACTGGGCTTAAAGTATACGTCCTATAGAAAAGTACAGCTGTTACAGGCCCAGCGCACGACTGAACAGTTTGCATTTTTAATTGTTTGCATTATTTTGGCTGTATGATCATAGATACTCTTTTCAACCCCCCCCCCCACACACACACACACACACACGCACAAATAAATGTAGCCACTGGGAGAGATCATTCAGAGTTTTGGGGTCAGATGTCATCTGTATGCGGATGATGTTCAGCTCTATCACTCCTTTCCACCTGATGCTAAGGAGGGTGTTCAGATCCTGAACCGGTGCTTGGCTGCTGGGTTGGCCTGTATGAGGGCGAACAAATTGAAACTGAATCCAGACAAGACAGAGGCCCTTCTGGTCAGTCAAAAGGCCAAACAGGGCATAGGGTTACAGCTTGTATTTGACAGGGTAACACTCCCCCTGAAGACGCAGGTTCGCAGCTTGGGAGTGATCCTAGATTCATTGCTGAGCCTGGAACCCCAGGCCACGGTGGTGGCTGGGAGACCTTTTGCACCATTAAAACTTGTGCGCCAGCTGCGCCCGTACCTTGGGAGGTTTGACTTGCCACGGTGGTCCATGCTCTTGTTACATCCTGATTGGACTACTGCAATGCACTCTACGTGGGGCTGCCTTTGAAGACTGCCCAGAAGCTTCAATTAGTCCAATGGTCAGCAGCCAGGTTGCTCACCGGAGCAGCATACAGGGAGCATACAACTCCTCTGTTATGCCAGCTCCACTGCTTGCCAATCTGCTTCCGAGTACAATTCAAAGTGCTGGATTTATTCTGTAAAGCTCTAAATGGTTCTGGCCCAGACTACATGTCTGAATGTATCTCTTACTACGAATCATCACGGAGTTTAAGATCATCTGGAGAGGCCCTGCTCTCGATCACACCCCCGTCGCAAACATGATTGGTGGAGACGAGAGACAGGGCCTTCTCAGCAGTGGCTTCCTGTCTATGGAATTCCCTCCCCAAAGACATCAGACTGGCCACCTCCCTCCTGTCCTTTAGAAGGAAACTCAAGACTTGGCTGTGGGACCTTGCATTTGACCATTGAACAGTGTATGTCTTCTTGTATGAAGAAGACATAAGCAATTTCGAAGTGACAATGAATTGACCCGGACCTGGATTTTAATTGGCGTGTTTTAACAAACTGGAGGAAGGCAAAAGTTCTCATCTTCAAGAAAAATGGGGAAGTGAAAGGGCCCCCGAAACAGCCTGATATCACTACCAGGAAAGGTAATCGAATACATTACACAGCACTTGGAAATGACTAATACTATAATCAACATGGTTTGCTTTGTTTTTTTTAAAGAAAGAAAACAGTCTTCTCTCTCTCTTTCTCTCTTTTATAAAGTTACAAACTTGGTAGATGATGTAAGTGTTGTGGATGTAGCATATCTTGAATGCAGTAAGGCCTTTGACAGGGTCTCTCATGATAGTCTTCCAAAAAAGCTAGTGAAAAGTGGGCTAGACATTGCTACTGTTCCGTGAATTGGAAATTGGTTGGTTGACTGAACCTTAAGGGTTCCTGACAATGGCTCTTTTTCATCCTGGAGAGAAATTGGGGTGCCAAAGGTGGGGGGGGTCAGTTCTGCGTCCAGTGCTATTCAGCATCTTTATCTGTGACTTAGATTATGGAATACAAGCTTATCAAATTTTCAGTTAACACCAAATTTGGATAGGAGCTCCCAGTTGCACAATGGGTTAAACCCTTGTGCTGGCAGCACTGCTGACTAAAAGGTTGACAGTTCGAATCCGGGGAATGGGGTGAGCTCCCATCTGTCAGCTCCAGCTTCCCATGTGGGGGCATGGGAGAAGCCTCCCTTTGATGGTAAAACATCCGGGCATCCCCTGGACAATGTCCTTGCAGATGACCAATTCTCTCACACCGGAAGCAATTTGCAGTTCGTCAAGTTGCTCCTGACATTAAAAAAAACAAATTGGGATGTCTAATACATAGAATCATAGAAAAATAAAGTTGGAATAGATCACATGGGCCATTTAATCCAACCCCCTGCCATGCAGAAAAAGCACAACTCAAGTACCCCTGACAGATGGCCATCCAGCAAGAGGCTGGGATTAAAATCCAAAAGGTACTTAACATATTGGAGAGCTGGACCAAAATGGACCAAAATGAACAAAATGAATTTCAAGAGGGAGCAATGTAAAGTACTGTTCTTAAGTAGGGCCATTTTGGTCCTTTTGGTCCAGTTATAGGATGCGTGATAACTTGATTCACCAGTATATGTGAAAGGTATCTAGGGACCTCAACACATGAGGCATCCTAGGACACTTCCAGGATGGAGCCAGGACAGAGACCACCTGAGCCTATTACATGACACAGTGCTAGTTCTGGTGAGGTTTCATCCTGGCTCCATCCTGGAAGCATCTTAGGACAGATCCCAGAGCATATGGGAGGCTTCCCAAGTTCTCATTATTTAGAACAGGGCCAGCACAGGGAGAAGCCAGCAACAGCTTCCCCTGCTGCCCCACAGATTTGCCATGTGGCCTGGTGAATCTCTCCACATTTGGGACCTCAATGTGGTGAGGTCCTCAGAGTCTTACAATCTCATCACACTCACCTTGCAACCTGAGCCCTGCTACATGCACAATGGAGGACCTCCTTGCGGCAACACCAGAGGCACTGCAAGTGGCCAGCTACTGGTCAAAGGACATTAAATCAACTACCAAGCTTGCAAATTCTGTGTTTTGTCTGTCTGTTTGTTTGTTTTTGTTAAAAATGTAAGACAAATGCCTGGTTGCTGATGACACGATAAATAACTAAATCACACTCACCTAAAAAAAGTGTTCTAGGATGCTTTCCCCCATGTCTTCTAGATGGAGCTCCACATTGGCCATCACACAACATCATGTGACTTCCAGTGGAAAGTATGAAAAGTACTGAAAGTATGAATCTGATTGTGACCCAGCATCTCAAACGAAGATGAAGAATGATGGTCCTTAACAAATTGTTTGAATCCTAATCCCATTGGCCACAGCCAATGTAGCCAATATTCAGGGATGGTGTGAATTGCAATCTGAGAATTTCAGAAAAGTCCCAGTTTTCCTCCTTCTGGCTTAAAGAGGAAGTGTAAAATAAATGCTGATTTCAATAGACATACAATATGGACAAATCTAGTTTTCTGTTTTGCTGTGATCACATGGAGATTGGATCTTGACAGCTGTGTTCTGAGCTTTCGAGGTTTTTCAGCTTTTGTGACTCCTTGGGTCTGAGTGCTTCTAACACTCTCCAGCAGCTTTTATTGCTAGCAGGATTAGTCCAAGTATCAAATGTTTGGACCATCCATGGTTTGCTATTTTCCAAGTCTAGAAATGAATCATTTGCTAATCAGAGTACTGGCTCTGGCTAGTTTTGGCTGAAGTCAGCACATATGCCAAATACTAGAAGGTTTAGGGTAGTTTACTGTATGATTAGTTGATTGCAATTTTCCAAATGGCCACACATAAAGACTATCAAAGCGAGGGCTTTGAAAATTCCCCTGTGCATCATAGGATTCTCTTGTGTTAGCATTTCACAACCTTTTGAAGTCTTGCTGTTGCTGAGAGAACAAGAGGGGCCTTTTTTCAAGCAGGAATTAAGCCAGATGTTAACTTCCTCCTTGCTTTCTGTTGGGGGTTATTTTTGTTAAAAATTCCAATAGGGGGTTGAGAAATTCTGGGGGGGGGGGCAGTTGCACTTTAATAATCCCTGCTGTGACAGCATGAGTGGCACCACCTATGTGTAGAACTGTTAGTTGCAAGATTTAAACTGTTGTATCATGCTTAATCCTGCCTTTTTACCCTGCTTATGTATAGTTGTATGGATTGGTTACTTATAGCTGTCAATCAGTACTGTTTGGCTCCACCTCTTCCTGCAGGAGGGGAGTGCTTCCTTTCTTTTCATTCTGCCATCAGAGTTTGTACCAGATGGATGTGAGTAAGAGACTTGACTCTAAAAGACCCTGATTTAAATTACCTCTTAGCACCAGTTCTGAGGTTTTTTACCCTTGAGACTTGTGCTTCATGTTCAGACCAACCTGAACGACGTTGGAAGTCTCAAGCGCCTTCAAACCGGTTCTTTTGGCACCAAAGGAAGATCCTGAGTCTTCAAAACATAGGCCATCTGAACTGGGGTTGTGGTTTGCTCCGGCATTCACAGCCATTGAGGAAAGAGGAAACTTGGAAAGGCTTCTCAGCTTCAAACACCTTGGACCCAGGACTAACTGAGACTGTAACGTATATTTTCCTTCACCCCTCTGAAGTTTCCAGCTCATTGCTTTAAATAAATAACTCTTTGTGATCAATAAAACTTATTTTGAGTTATTTACAGCATTTTGGGTTTTTGGGAGTTCCAGTTTCCTATAGGAGGGCAAGAAGCAATCCCCTGGGGAAAGATGCCACGTCCATCCCTCCTTCATTAAGAATAATAGCCCGCAGGCGCGATGGCACACCTGCCATGGAGTCTAGGCATGAAAACCTTATGAGTCTCCTTTGCCTAGGGGTGCCTGATCAGGATATAGACATGCCATGATGATAAGCACTATGTATTAGGAGTGCTAACCAAAGTTGCTCACAGTTTGTCATTCAAACATGCACATGCAGAAGATGTGATCTTTAAAAAAATGAAAAAGAAGCCATACCTACTATGTGAGATGAAGACTTGCACTCAGCCCATTGCTCTTGTCCAAAGGTAGCCTTCCCAAAACGATTGAATTTGGACCTTTGTCTTCCTCCTTGGAGGTCCCTGAAATGTGAAACCTTACCTTTGCCCCAGTTGAGTGTCTGGAAAGAAGTGAAAAGAAGACCTCATGTCCCATGACCATTTTCCCATGAATCAACATCTAAGAAGAAGTTAATGAGAAAGATGTTCTACAATTCTACAACAGAGAGAGAAACAGGGAGGGGAAGAGAGAAAGAGCACTCTAAAATTCACTCTTTAGTCAAGGATAGAATAGGGAGAAAGCCATAAATGAAATACCTTTGTTGGATAATCCTCTCTAGAGACTTCAAGATCGCCTGCAGCTACATTTGCAGTGGATTCTAAATCATTTATCATCCATAAATCAGGAACATAACAAGATCCTTATTCACACACTTGCCTGAAACACGTTCTTTGGGAAGATGAAAATCTAACTAATTCCCCATTCTGACAATTTCCCAGCAAGTGTGGATCTCAGAGCTTTTTCGTTTACTAGAATGAAGGTCTTCATGGCTGCAGCTCTGGGAAAGATGGCAGTCTCAAATAAAAGCTCAGTAAGTCTATTGACAGGTATTGAGAATCAACCATGAAATAATAAGGGGCAATGAAAATTTGGGGTACACAAGGATCTAACACCATTTTAATTGAATTAGACGTGTGGATTATTGAAAGGAGGACGGACCAACCTGATGTGGGTCTGACTGTGGGCAGGTGCCAATGCCTGGCACCAAAGTCAAATATGGGTTGCAGGCCCGTAGCCTGGATTTTGATTCGGGGGGAGGGGGGGGGGGGGCTGAGTCTGAGTGAAAGTGGGTCTACCCTAGCAAACCTTTTGTATCGTTACCCCAATACCCCCATGCATATGGGATATATTGAGCATGGTGATCAGATCATGATACGAATAAACATAACAGTTTAAATAATGTACCAGTAAGGCCTTCTCACGGACCACCATGAGAATTTCGGGACGGGGGGGGGGGCTGCTGAAGCCCTCAAGCCCCCCCCCTCCCTTGGCTACATGCCTGTGGGTTGGTCATCCTGGGTGGTGGCCTGCTGGAAGATAAACCTGGGGCACTTCCTCCCAAGACACAGGCCTTTGTAAGAGGGAACAAACCAGAAGGTAGCTTAAAGGACAGGCTCTTTCACAATCCCCCTGGTTGGTCGCAGGACCTAAAGAGCCTATTCCAGAGCTTCACCTTTCACTGAAAGGGTGCCAAGACTTACACCACATTTTATCCCCACTATCTGCCAAGGGACTGCTAGTTATAGATGCTATCCTAGTCAAATGTAAAACTCCCTCTGATACAGAATGGGGTAGGAAACAAAAATCTTAACCAAAGGGGCAAAAATTCCTACCCACTCCAAAGCTCATATTGAACTCAGGATGCAAGGATGCATCACAAGTTGAAGCTAAAGGCAACCTTGAGGGGCAGACTAGTCTTACACAGGCCACGGCACCCCCTGCGCATGCTGCATTCTGGCATTTAACACCAGATGTCTTTAACACTGGCCTCAATTCATGGAGGCCCTCAAAGTGCAACCCTACCTGCTGTTCCATTGCCTCATGGTCCAAAGCATGAAAATACAAAGTACAACCTTCAGTCTGAAGCTGGACTATAACTCTCAGCAGTACTTCCCATTCATTAGGACAGATAGAAGTTGCAACAAACCAATATTTGTGGTATTCCCAGTTGTTTTGGCTAAGTCTTGGGATTGACCAACTCCTTCTCTCTTTTGGAACATAGCTGTTGTCTAGATACTTCAACAGTGCGGATGCTTTTGTCTGATGCAAAACAGCCACATTGAGTTCAAGAATGTAAAAGCAGAATTGTGCATGTGCTGTAATTTTTGTAAGGATAAGCATTGCACATGAATGGACACTGCATGTTGTGCATGAACATTTGGTTGTGGCTTCCACCCACAATTAATGGGATTCAGTGTTTTGGTTCAGTTACATAATTGAGTTGTAATTCAGCCCAATTAACAGTGCATGAGGTGGTGATTTACCTGTAGCACAATTAATGCATAAGCCCACTATTGAATCTCAACACATTTTCCTATTTGTTGACCTTCATTATGGCCAAATATCTTCTCCAGTGATAAATGACATTCCCTGCTGTGCTTCCAAGTCAACAAATCATTGATGGATGAGGCAGTGATGTCAGATCGATCCATCAGACTATTCCTATCTTTAAATGCATTCTAGGAAAATGGATGGACAAAGAGTTCAAGATCACCTATAAGATCATTCTCCATGGACCTTATCACATGCACACCATGGAAAGGCAACCTGTAGTTTACCATAGCTCAATGAAGCCTGGATTCATACTGGATTATCAACTTTTCTCTCCTTCTGGTATCTCCTCCCAATCCATCCAATGTTCCCACATGTCACAATATTCCCTTTTTAAAAATAATAATAGTAATGGCAGATCTTCTGCAACTTCATTTTTTTTGTCTCAACAGAGAAATATTAAAAACTTTTTTTGCTACAAAACTGCTCAGTTTCAAATTTATTTTAAAAATGATAAAAGGAAACAATTAAGGGAAAATGGAAAGCATTGATGGCTTTAATATGCTCTTTCTTTGCCACCAGAAGTGTAATGTCAGCCATTTTGGCAAAGGAGTAGTAGGAAAAGACCATCCCCAAAACACGCCTTGAAAGACACTTCAGCAACCTGTAGATGAGCTGCATATGGGAATGTAATCCCATGCTCACACTAACAAAAAAAACCCTCACCTCTGATGTGCATGGTGAAATTAGAGATAACTGAAGTCAATTCCCATCCATTTTTCAAAAGGTACTGACAACTAGGCTTGTGCATTTGAAGAGAATCATTATCCATTTCTACTTGCCAGATACTGGAAGCCCCCTATATCCATTTTTTTGTGCCTCCCAAATACGGGTGCGCTGCCAAATGGGTGTTTTCATTCCGCATCCAAAAACTCAGATATTTTTGACTCATTGGCAGCAAGGATGAACTTATGAGGCTCCCCTTTCCCTGGGAGCCTTTTTTCTCTTCAAGGAAGCCTGAGTGTCAGCAACGGGGCTAAGGAAGCATCCAACCCATTATGGAAGGGACTTCCCTTTCAGATCCTTCATTAAGACCTTCATTTAAAAAAGCACCAGAGTTAAAATACTCTTTCTAGGTTGTTGTAGGTTTTTCCAGCCTATATGGCCATGTTCTGGAGGCATTTTCTCCTGATGTTTTGCCTGCATCTATGGCAAGCATCCTCAGAGGCAGTGAGGTCTGTTGGAAGTAGGAAAATTGGTTTATATATCTGTGGAATGACCAGGGTGGGACAAAGGACTTTTGTCTGCTGGAGCTAGGTGTGAATGTTTCAACTGACCACCTTGATTAGCATTTAATGGCTTGGAAGTGCCTGGGGGAATCTTTTGTTGAGAGTGATTTGATGTGCCTGATTGTTTACTCTCTGAGGATGCTTGCCATAGATGTAGGCGAAACGTCAGGAGAAAATGCCTCCAGAACATGGCCATATAGCCCGGAAAAACCTACAACAACCCAGTGATTCCGGCCACGAAAGCCTTTGACAATACATTACTCTTTCTAGATTCTTTACCTTCTGTTTGTAGAGGATACTGGGTTTCTGTTTAATGCTTCTTAAAGCTGATTCTACTCTACAGGAGAGGCAAGTGTGCATGTGCTTTCTCTCAACAGCACCAGCAGCATGCCACATGCAGCTCTCCAAGGGGGAGAACCCAAGGAAGGAAGAGCAATGACCTGGAGCTCAGTGGAGAGCTATCCTCCCTGGACTACCTTAAAATCCCTCTGTCTCGACTGCCTGCCTGCAATCTTCTTTCTTCTTTTTTGCTTAAGTCCCCCCCCCCTTAAAACTGCCTGTTTCTACTTCCTGCTCTAGAGGAGAAGTAGGCTTCTCTTTTTGTTTGCTAGGATTACTATTATTAATAATTATTATCTTTTAGAAGTATTTTCTGAAAGAGAGGAAGGGAAGGAGAAAAAGAAGTTAAAAGGGTGACTCAGTCACCAAGCCCCAAATGCATGCACATACATCCCACCCACCATCTCTCAGTGTTGGGGTTCAGCCTGATCCTGATCTGTGTGAACCGGATTCTCTGATAGTTTTTCCAACTGAGCAAGCTCTCCCTGACCCTGACAGTGTGGAATCTGTTGTTGATGCAGAGGTCAGTGGGGATGAAAATGAAACTCAACAGCTGGAGGAGAATGTTTTGGAAGTTAGCCGTGATATCACTAGCCGTGATATCTCTCCACCTGGTTTTTTTTTAATGAGGACTGAAGAGAACAGATAGTTAGAGACAGAAATGTTTCCCAGTTTCTACGAAGGTCACATCGTTTGCAGGAGAGACAGGCCCAGGCTCCAAAGTCAAGGGGCGTTTCAAAGAATAGCTTCTTTGGTTTAAGAGGCATCCTGCCGGGTGCCTCTTTAGATCAAGCAACGTTTGGGACTGTGGCTGTGCCTTGGCAGAATTCCTGTGTTTCATGACCGGTAATCCCAGAGGCTTAGTTATCAAGTTCATGGTTTGTAAAACACTAACAGGTTCCTGGTTCTTGTATTGTGGCTTTTGAAATTTTGCTCAAGTTCAGAGATTCTACTGACTGCTGTGTTTTTCTGTGGCTTTTTGACTTTGCATTTACCTTTCTTTTGTAACCAATTTTTCATCAATAAACAAGGATTGCTTTTCCTACAGTCCAGTGTGGTGGATTTAATCTTATGGTCTCGTTTCTTGAACTGGGATGCAACACTCAGGTCCCCAACTCCCAGTCAGTCCCACTAAATAAAAAGAATCAGGAAAATAAAGGAAAATCAAAATGATTCAACTGTGATGCCGAATAGGGGAAAAGGAGCCGTGATTGGCTGCCATGTGATCACTTTTCAGATGGGAATCCGTGACGGCTGCTCCCTTGCCGTTTTGAGCAGCTGTATGAACTGGATAAGCTGAATGGCTGAAAATACTGGCTAAAAATGGATCTGTACACTAGTCTACTGACAACAGATCCTTTGTCTATGAGTACCTACAGATTCCCAACGAAATGGACAGTGTATCATGTGATAATATCCAATGTAGGCAGGGGGCACCAGAAACAGGGTATTTGGCTGGGTGATAAGGTCCTTAATCACTGCAGAATAACTTTTTAAATAGGTTGGCTGATAGCTCGGTAAATATATCTAATTTATCAATTTAAAGTTATCTGAGGCATTGCAAATTATTTCATCCTAGAGTTGTGAATTTGATTGGTTCCCTGGATCACATGAGCAGGTGCTGAATTTCCATGGTGTAACTACATGGTGTAGGATCTGTTGTACCCCTGTCCAGCCTGAAATTATATCAGCAAACATGCTTCCTTGGGGTAAAGTAAGAAATATGCTGGCAGTTGCCTACAAGGATTGCTGAAGTTCTATAAACAGGTGTCCATCCATCATTCCTCATAGTAGTTGGTAACACACAAGTCTGACAGCCTTCTGACACAGCAATAATAAAGAAGCTTTCTTTTTGGTTCACTCTCATTAGGTTTCTCTGCTACACACTCAAGGGACTCATAGAAATAACCTTAAGCAACTCAAACATACCTTCAAAGAAGAACAAAACAGAGCATCTGTGCACAGTAAAAAAAAAAAAAGCTGGACATCCATGCCAGGTTCCCAGATTAACAACCGAGGAGACTGGAGACCTTTCTGTATAGGGTGGGCAAATCCAGTGCAAACAACAGATGCTTGGGCTATCTTCCAGGTTCCCAGGAATTTCTTTTGGTTTCCTACTGCAGGGAAATGTCTCCAGAAAAGTTCTGCTTGTGAGCCACCTACCAAGAAAGACACCTCATGATGATTAGAATGACATTTGCCTGAGTGACGTATTACTCAAGAGGTCAGAGCTTGGAAACAATGCATTGTAAGTAGTAAAATAGAATAGAATGACTTTATTGTCATTATGCATCATACAATGAAATTAAATGCCATCCCCACTTAGAATTACAAAACAAAACATCTATTCCTCCACATTCCAGCCACTACTGCACAACCTCTAATGCCACATCAGTGTGAAACCATAGGGTCCCGAACTACCAAGAGTCATAAAAGGCTTCAGTTTTTGGAGATTTTTCCATGGCAAGATGAAGTTGCTTGTTGCTTCCCTTGAGAAAAAAAGTCAAGAGTTGCATCCCTAATGCTGAGCCTTGAGAACTGGGATACGGTCCAGATGACAAGGATAGCAGTGAGAGGTAAGCATGCTCTTTACCATTGAATCATATGTTTGAATTCCTAGATCTCTCCCTGCTCTTTCCCTCCTCTCTTGAGGGCCAGCCATGCTCCAGTATGCCTGCTGCGGTCCTTGAGCAGCATCAAGATCAAGGAAACAGCTGGTGTGTGTGTGTGTTTGTATGTGTGTCCATGTGCATGGGCAAACACCACACAATTTCAGGATGTAAGTGTTGCAGAGGGTATGGGTACTTGATGATTCTAGTATTTCTAGCTAAATTATTGTGGTCTGGTCTGGTACAGGAGGAGATCTGTAAGGATGACACTACCAAGTTAACACACTGAGTGACACCAACCCCAGTGAAGCCATTGCAATTACACATGATCAAGTTATTATTATTATTATTATTATTATTATTATTATTATTATTATTTTACTGACACAAAAGCACAGTATGTCACAGCAAACGAGGTCTATATGCTGGATTTCGTATCACAAAATCACAAGTCGAACACTTCCCAAGCATCTAGGACTGTGCGATGTATTTTCAAATGATGTGCACAGATCCAAGTAAGGTGGCCGACAGATCGTGATTTTGTCGATGTTTATTGTTTCCAAATGCCAGCTGAGATCTTTTGGCACGGCATCCAGTGTGCCGATGACCACTGGGACCACCTGGACTGGTTTATGCCAGAGCCTTTGCAGTTCGATTTTGAGGTCTTGATAGCGGCTGAGTTTTTCCTGTTGTTTTTTCTCAATGCGACTGTCACCTGGTATGGCGAAATCAATAATCCAGACTTTTTTCTTTTCCACAATCGTGATGTCTGGTGTATTGTGTTCCAAAACTTTGTCAGTCTGGATTCGAAAGTCCCACAGTATTTTTTGCATGTTCATTTTCCACAACCTTTGTGGGTTTATGATCCCACCATTTCTTTACTGCTGGCAGGTGGTACTTATTATTATTATTATTATTATTATTATTATTATTATTATTAAAATATATATCCCACTTTTATCTCTTGAGATGCAAAGTGGCTCACAACATGGAAATATTAAAATAGGCTTAAACAATTGCATGGCTGGAATCCTGTTCATTAGTCCCAGCTAAAGTAAACCCATTCGGTCCATCCCATGACGCAGTGGGAATTCCTGGCAGTGCTCGTCATGCTTCATTATGGAAACATCTGAAACTGTCCAAAAAAAGTGAGAGGGGGAAGACAGTTGGAGATCATCTTCTGGACTCAGGAACCAGGATATAACTGGAGATGGGAACTGTCAGAATCGCCCACATTGACTTGAATTGATAACTTGGGCAAATGGGTTGTCCTGTGGGCATTCTTCTTCTAAGCAGTGAGGCTCCAGTAATCTGCCATAATTCAGTCACCCGATCCTTGCATGGTAATTAAAAATAAACAAACATAAGAAATAGTGTGACTTTAGAAGACTGCAACTTTGCTTTGCTTGTAATGTCAGCTTTCAAAATAGTGGGTTTTTCTGCCTTTTCTATCCTTTAAAAAGGTTGAGATGAATCAACCCCCTCCAAAAAAAGATAGTTTTATATGGTTTTATTTCTGATTGAATACCCATTCTTTGCATGTTATATTTCAGTTCTTTGTGATGTCAAAATTAGACACCTTTTTTAAAGGTGAGTGTACGGGAAATCTACTTGCTTGTGGGACAAGGATGAAAATTGATCACACCGGTAAAACTGGTAACTTTTGTGTACTCCTCTTCTGAGGAGGAGGAGGCAAAACAGAATAGAATCATGGAGTTGGAAGAGACCTTGTGGACCATCCAGTCCAACCCCCTGCCAAGAAGCAGGAAAATCGCATTCAGAGCAGGAGGCTGAAGATGTTGGAGTTGGGGATTTGGGGCCAAGTGTTGAGGAAGAAGAGGACAAGGAAAATATACTGTCAGTTCCTACGTTTCAGGAATGCCAAAGGGTGAAATAAGAAAGGAGAAGGTCAGCTATAATTGCTGCAAGGATGCTGAGCAAACAGATCTTTCCCTAGGAACACCTGTGCTGGGAGCTGGGTGCTATAGATCAGAAGCAAGGAAAGTGGCCAATGCTGGCAGCAACCGTTCTACTTAGTACTTCTGTGATCCTGTTTCCTTGTTTGCAGCTCCAGCATCTGTGTAGTGCCTTGCAAAGACTTTTTGCCAAAAACTCTTGTTTCATGTCTTTTGTAAAACTTTTCACTTTGCTTTTGGGATTTACTTTCTGTTCCTTTGCTGCTGTTACATTAATATCATTTTGCTGAAGTAAAGCTTTTTTAATTGCCTTAACCCTTGTTATAAGGCTTTTCCTGGGGCAAAACAGGACAGTAACTTCAGGCATGTGATAAAAAATGAATAATGGAACTATGTGCTTTGTAATGCCACAGGACTAAATGTCATGGTAATATAATGCTCCCCCACACATTTAAATCAAAAAATAGTTTTCTAAGATCTACAGAGGCACTCACTGGAACACCTCAGCAAGCGAGAGTCCAAAAGTGGCAGGCTCAAACCCAGAACCTCAATCAATGGCTGATACCAAATGAGAGACTCCCCCCGGGCACACAGAAAACTGGGCGACTTGGAAGACACTAAACAGACTGCGCTCTGGCACCACGAGATGCAGAGCCAACCTTAGGAAATGGGGCTACAAAGTGGAATCCATGACATGTGAGTGTGGAGAAGAGCAAACTACAGACCACCTGCTGCAATGCAACCTGAGCCTTGCCACATGCACCATGGAGGACCTTCTTGCAGCAACACCAGAGGCACTCCAAGTGGCCAGCTACTGGTCAAAGGACATCTAATCAACTACCAAGCTTGCAAACTTTGTGTTTTGTTTGTTTGTTTAAAAATGGAAGACAACTGTTTGGTTTGCTCCTTACACGATAAATAAATAAATGGGGTAATTTCCATAGATAAATCCAGTTTATTCATTTCTAGCTGGAACTAACAGTAAAATTGTACATGCATCAAATTCTATTTATATAGCCAGCAACTCAATAAGTCTGTTGCTCAATGCTCAAATGTAGAACTACATATCTAAGACATGTGAATGATACCAACAGGATTCTGGGTGTGGATTATGATATGTCTGCTTCTTTTGAATCCATGGGTGCCACTACTAATGGTGGAATTTGGTTTGTGCTGGAATATGATAGCAACTGTAAAACTCTAAAGGCCATGCAGTGCAAGGAATCATCCGTTGTCAATCATTTTGTGACACTGTTCCACTTGAATTAGTGAAGAATGATTAGCTTAAGAATTCTGTGTGAAGTATAATTTCTGAGTCCCCCTGGGATTGAAGCAATTCTGCCTACCTATTTTATTCATTCATTCATTAGCAATCTTCACTGGCAAATTGACAACTTCTTCTTCTTCTCAGATAATAAAGCTGTTAAAAAGGAAATTTAAATGTCCTATGTGAAAGTTTACAAGAGAGGGAGGGAAGGAGAGAGAGAGAGGAAGAGGAAGATGAGGAGTGGGAAGTGGAGAAACATCTATCCTTTGAAGGTAAAGGTAAAGGTAAAGGTAAAGGTTTTCCCCTGACATTAAGTCTAGTCGTGTTCGACTCTGGGGTTTGGTGCTCATCTCTATGTCTAAGCCAAAGAGCCGGTGTTGTCTGTAGACACCTCCAAGGTCATGTGGCCAGCATGACTACATGGAGCACTGTTATCTTCCCGCTGGAGCGGTACCTATTGATCTACTCACAATTTGCATGTTTTCAAACTGCTAGGTTGGCAAAGGCTGGGGCTGACAGTGGGACCTCACTACCTCTGAGGATGCTTGCCATAGATGCAGGTGAAATGTCAGGAGAGAATGCCTCTAGAACATGGCCATATAGCCTGAAAAACCTACAACAACCCAGTGATTCCGGCCATGAAAGCCTTTGACAATATATTATTGCTTTAGCAGTCTCTCAAAAGTCTTTTAAAGTAATGTTTTTTAATAAGACTGATTGTAAATCAATGTATTATCAATTGGTTTACCTGTATTTTATTTGTGAACAGCCTTGACTCCTCCAATATTGGGTCAAAGGCAGGATAGAAATGAAATAACTGATAAATAATTTCTCCAACTCAGTGGTGAAGTTTATTTGCAATCTTTT